>CM044958.1:24559899-24650934 GCA_024516035.1 Bactericera cockerelli
AAAAAAAAAAAAAAAAAAAAAAAAAAAAAAAAAAAAAAAAAAAAAAAAAAAAAAAAAAAAAAAAAAAAAAAAAAAAAAAAAAAAAAAAAAAAAAAAAAAAAAATAACTCCAACAACTACTACACTTACCCTATTATGATTCCAAACAATAATCCACCAATCATTCAACCACAACATCATTATTATCAAAACTCTGATATGAACATAGCCAACCATATTCCCTCTCAACAGACCTATAAAACTCAAGTTAATCAACACATACCACCCTCAAGTAATCCACCAATTCCAAACAATATTCCAAACATTCCAAATGATTATCATAATATTATCACTCCAAACAATAATCCACCAATCATTCAACCACAACATCATTATTATCAAAACTCTGATATGAACCTAGCCAACCCTATTCACTCTCAACAGAATAAAATTCAAGTCAACCAAAACATACCACCTCCAACTAACACCAATCAACCTGACAACTTTATAACCACCTCTAATCAAATTCTATCCAACATTTCACCACAGCAGTATAATAATAACATTAGTACATATACAAATCCCACTATTCATGAACAAAATTTTCACCAAATGCTGACGACCCATCACTAGGTGATAGGAATGTTAATGAATTAAATAAAACATTAACGCTAGGAAACAAATCTCAGAATAACATTCAAAACAAAGAAATCTGCAAAATTACAAACCAAATTAAGAATTTGAGTATATATTACCAAAATACGAACAGTCTCCGGCGAAAAAGTAAAGAATTCTACCTAAACGTTCTCAGTCATAATTATGAAATTATAGCCATTACTGAAAGTTGGTTATCCCAAGACATATATAACAATGAACTATTTGACTCTAGATACAACATATATAGACAAGATAGAGACACAGAAACAACATCCAAAAATCGAGGCGGAGGATTAGTTTTAGCTATACAGAAATCAATACAAACCAAACCATTAACTTACCTTAACATTAACACAAAAACAACAGAAAGCATATGGGTACAATGTAAATTGTACGGCCAAACCCTCAACATATGTCTATGCTATCTCCCACCACCAGTCTCGCATTCTACACTCAAAACATTTGTAGACCATGTTACAACACATCCTGAACTTTTAAAACACAAAATAATGTTTATAGGCGACTTTAATATTACAGAGTATGGCATTGAAAACTCATTAAGAGTTAAAGCCCTATCCATTTTAACTCACTTTCACAATCTCGAGTCTCTTAACTGTATAAAAAACGCAAATAATCGCACTCTTGATCTTTGCCTCACTAATTTCGGAAAATTCAATATCAACAGAAAAAAAACACCCAACATCAAAGTGGAGTTAATTGAAGGCCTTGTAAAACCTGTCAGCCACCACCCACCACTACACATAGATATAGAATTAATAAAAAATACCAAAGAAGAAAATAATCAAACTAAAAGTAAACATGAAAACATTAAATACAACTTCAAAAAAGCCAATTTTTCAAATATTAAAAATGAGCTTAAAGAAATAGACTGGTACTCAATATTATGTTCTGATGTAAATACTACCTGTGACTCAAAATTTGAATTTTTTTACAAACAAATTAAAACTATAATAAAAAAACACGTACCGACATATATAGTTAACAATAACTGGTTAAAATTCCCTAAATGGTGGACAAAAAACACTAAAAAAACGTACAAAACCAAGGAACGTCTTCGAAAAAACAAAAACAAAACACACGAACAAATAAATAAATATAAAGAATTAAGAAAAACATGTAAAAAAGAAATAAAGAAAGACTATGAAGATTATATTACTAATATCACACAAGAATTTAAAACAGAAAGTAAAAAATTCTGGGACTTCTACAATGACAAGAAAAAACAAATTAAAACACCAACACTAACACATAACGGCATTCATTTGACAAATAATCAGGAAATAGCAGACACATTCGCAAAACACTTTTTCCAAGCTTACAATCATACCACACCAAATATTGATAATCATATACCTCCAGATATGAACAATGATCATTATCTACACATAAACAAAATATCAGACCAAGATATTCTTAAAGAAATAAAAAACATGTCCTCAAATAAACCACCAGGCCCTGATGGCATCCCCCCAACACTGTTCAAAAAGTGTGCCGAATACCTCATAGAACCACTCCTATATCTATTTAACAGCTCCTTAGAACAATCGATTTTTCCAATATCACTTAAAGAATCTATTATTGTCCCTGTACCAAAAAAAGGTTCTAATACCGAAATTAATAATCATAGGCCAATATCTAATCTTAACTCATTAGCAAAAATATATGAAGGAATATTATACTCTAAAATTTCAACATTTATCTTCAACACAATATCAGATGAACAACATGGCTTTGTAAGCAAAAAGTCCACCCTCTCAAATTTAAGTGAATTCTCTCATGAAATCAGTGAACATATTGCTACCTCCCAAGTAGATGTAATATATACTGATATTGAAAAATGCTTCGACAGAATTTATCATAAAGCCATCATAAACAAACTCACCAACACTGGATTCTCAAAACCAATAACAAATCTTTTCAAAAGCTACCTGCAAAATCGAAAAAACTATGTTAGATATGAGGAATGTATATCACAACCTTTTAGTCCTCCTTCCGGAGTAGTTCAAGGGTCTAAGCTTTCTAGCCTTATTTTCATACTTACTTATAATGACATACAAACCCAAATTAAGTATTCAAGAATAAAGCTCTATGCTGATGACCTTAAGATTTATAAAATAATAAAAGAAAAACAAAATTGCGATGAACTACAAAAAGATCTAGAAAACATAACTAATTGGCTAACAACAATAGGTCTCAATTTTCATCCACAAAAATGCTATCACATGACATATACAACAAAAAAGCAAAAATAAAACACATATATAAAATAAACAACACAAACATCGAAGAAATAAACACTTATAAAGACCTTGGTGTCCAATTTCAATCCAATCTGTCGTGGGAGTCACACATTGAAAACACATCACACAAAGCCTACAAAATACTAGGTATGATCATCCGACACTGCCAAGACATTAATGACATAGATGCTATTGTAATGCTTTACAAATCCCTAGTACGGTCAATAATTGAATATTGCTCCCCTCTTTGGCACCAACATCTAAAAGAGACAAAAAAACACTGGAAAAAATACAAGCACGATTTCTAAGATACCTGTTTCATAAAATCAATGGCTTTTACCCAACCTTCCCAAATTACATACAATATAATTTACTAGCTGAAAACCTACCAATAGAAACAATCGAAGATCGATTTATATCCGCTCAATGTACCTTACTTGTGAAAATTCTAAACTTCCAAATAAACACCCCATACCTACTAGAACATACCAAATTTAAAATTCCACATAGAACGACCAGACCCAACCCCACCATTCTATTTGAAATTCCAAAAAACAGCACTAAGTCACCATTGAACTTAGCAATGAAACTCTACAATCAACTTGATGAAAAACCAAGTTTATTTTTATAACAAATTTCAACACAGTATGCAGTATGATCTTCGAAAATGTTATTATGAATGAGTGTATGTATGTATTGTGTGTACCCATCCTTTGTCATTTATTGCATGTTGGCGTAGTTACCTTGCTATGCCAGCATGTGTAGACAGTACCATTAAAAAAAAAAAAAAAAAAAATGTACTCGTGTTTTTCGTAGGCTTATTCAAAAACAGGCTTTCTGCAATATCAGGATTAGGTATCCTATAGACTATAGGTACTATTATAAAAATGAGCCTGCAGCTTTCTATAAATAAACTGCCTGTGATTTGAAAAATATCTAACCTAGGCTGCTAAAACATGTAATAATAAACATACATAAGTGCCTCATTAGAATTGTTGCGATGAAATCTCAAGTTGAAATGGACAAACCCTTGAAAAATTACAAATGATTCTCCCATTTGGTAATTTGACCACATAACAATACGTCTAGGGCTTAATGTTGGAATAGTGGGACTCATTAGTCCTAATCAGGCAGAATAAATAAAAGGCGATATTACTATATTATATTATCACTATAGATTTGGTGTTTCTGGAAACCACAGGATATCCTCCCTCTCTCTCTCTCTCTCTCTCTCTCTCTTCCCTCTCTCTCCACACACACACACACACACACACACACACACACCACACTCACTCTCACACTCACTCTCTCTCTCTCTCTCTCTCTCTCTCTCTCTCTCTCACACACACACACACACACAAAAACGAATCATTCTATAATATAAGATAGTATGAATATCTAATCTTGTATTACAAAATCAGCTATCATCTACCTAATCTCACATTCTAATATCAAGATTGAGTTTCAGGTAACCGGAGATTACCACGGCGTGGCGTGTGGCTGTCCTTCACGGTGAATTACCCGGGCTGTGAGCACGCCAGCTATTCATTTCACCGGGGCCACTACGAGTGGTCAAGTCTCCAGAGATGAAAGAATCAGCTGGTAGTGCCGGGCTTAGTCCTGAGGAAATTCCAAGAGGTCTATATATACAAATGTGTGTTGAAACAGCTGTTTATATAGTAGCTAATTAGCTAACTATCCATGTATGTTCGAGGAGGTGTTAGGATTTTGTCTTTTTTAGTACCTAGTTCAGTTACTTTCATTAGAGTCAAGAAAAAAATCTTCCAGGTAAGAACTACAAATAACTCGAAAGAATAAAGTAAATCTCCCTGTCCATCTGTTCAATCTCCAGTTCAAACACATCATCCACCACTATATCAGTAAAATGTATATCTTTCTCTTATCTATCTTTCCAATACTTTTTTTTTCAACTGAGTATAAGGTTAATGAGAGATCATTAGGGGTAGCATACTTCTGCCACATTAGGTACCTACTACCAGCGTAGAGAACACAAAATAAAATAAATGATCATTGTCAGTTTCAGTGGAGAGTGAGTCCTCTAATTATACACCCTAATACAGTTACGTCAGTTACACATTCTAGAGGAGAGGAGGGGGAGGGGGCAGGTTTGTTATCTATGAATTTGGGGTTGAAATCCGAATAAATTTAGGAAAAAAAAGCTTGATCTCAGTTCATCTCAATAAAATCAGTACCGTAAAATACAAAAATTCAAAAGGCTCCTATTATCCTGGGTTATTGTACATTTGTACAAGTTAGATATGCAATTTCAACACAAGTTAAGTCGAGTTTGGAGGAGATACAAAGCGTTGCTCGTTGCAGCCCTAACAGGTGTTTTAAAACTGTTTCTCCTGGTATTCCGCCCCCACTAAGGCTGAGCGAGGTACATGTGTGATGTTAGCACATGCCCCGTCATACGTCCAAAAGTAAAAATGGAAAGTTTCATAGAGCAAAGATCGCCTTAGCAAAATATCATTGAAAAAATTTCTTTACACGTTAGTTTCGAATAGCATTAAGTAAATAATTTCATACATTTTATTATCATTACATTTTAAGTGTATTGTTTTTTTAAGACAACAAAATTATTAACACTCGGTTACACCTTCTACATTATTTTATGTATTCAATTTCATTTTAATGTACCTACCTACTGTATTTAATCATGCAAAAAACCCGGATTCATAGCTTTGTCCAAATTGAATATATACATTATACATGCTTCCTTTGCAACCTCAATTATACGTCAGTTGAGAATTTGTGCCAAGATCAAAGGAAACCAGGTTTATCACACTCGAACGCACCTCAACGTTTCCATTTTCCATGTTTTTCATAAAAGTAAATAATATATTATAAATCATATGCGAAGAAATACATACAAGGCTCCGTAAGATTCCTAGCTCGAGAGATTTCAGTAAGAAGTTGTTGAGTAAAAGTGTGCTCCTCTTATAGGTAAAGGTAAGTACGTATAAATATGTATATTTTTAGAAAATAACCATGTATGCAGTTTAAAGCGACGTTAAAAACAAATAAACAAGATTGTACACGCATGAAAAAATGTACACGCAAATTTATGTTGAACTAGCGGGATACACACGCCGCTTCGCCAGCCCATCAAACGCAAACACACCCACACACACTCCCACCAACCCACCGGACGACGCGACGAAGCAAAAAATAATTTGATTTTATCGGACTTCAAGGGTGCCCTTGAGGGCCGATTTTCTGGGTTTTCAAGAACACGTCTTCAGCGTTTAAATATCGGCTAAAGTTTTGTATCGGCTAAAGTTTTGCACCGAAGCACCAGGGCAGTTTAGCCAAATGGGCGACACTTCGTTGTCGTCCAGGTATCTCGAGCTCAAATCTCAACACAATCATTTTTTTATTATTTTAATTTGTCCAATCAAGGTGAAATTCTCGAGTGTGCGTATTTTCCCTACACGCTTGGCTATCTGTTCCTACCATCTTCTTCATTCACTTTGCCTTCTCCCAATCCTAATACTTGGGGTCGGCATTGCTCAACCTCATGGTTGAGGTTTGTTATCTGTACCTACCATATGCGTACATAAATTATTGAACATTATAATATAGTGAACAAAACCCTTGGTTACATGCTCAGATATTGCTGTAATTTGTTCGGACCATATAATGTTACGAAACGTCGAACTCGGCTAGGATTTGGATCAAAATTTCAAATCGCAATAAAAGCTGATTATTTTTTTAGCTATCTATGTACCTATATAGTACATCATTTATCTAATTTCATATAGTGAAGAAAACCCTTTGTGCGTTTTTTTTTTCCTTACTCCGTGTTACTTAACCCTAGAGAAATATAGCCTAGAAGAATTCCCTGAGCCAAACGGACCTATGTGCAAAATTTCAGATTTCTCGGTCAAACAGTGTGGATATGTATGAAAAACATACGTATAGATGTACAGTACACACAACATACATACATACAGACAGCTTCATTTAAGAGATAAAGATGAGTTTGGCATTTACATACATCTCTGACTCTCATCATTCATCATAATATAGAGACCACTATCCTAACGCTGAGCTCCTTGTTTCTAATAAAATTCTTTCACTACAATTCAAATGATGCAGGACGCAGGGAGCATTAGAAAAGTTCATTTAATCTGGGTTATAACTTCTCGTACGGGTTTAGTGTTCAAACATTAAATTCCTCTCTTTTGAAAGCGCCATTCACTCAACTTTCTAGAAGAACTAATGGCCTGCTCCTGTTGGAAAGCATCTCAAAATGAAAGGAGGAAAACGCCTTTATGTTCATCTCACATGGTGGGGAAAAAGAAATGGCATGTTATTACATAGTTGGGAACACTTGCGAGACGAATAAAGTTTATATTGAAAGCGGGAGAGCGCTGTGCCTCCGTCCAAGGGATGGGGTTTCAAATTACGTGTAAGCATGGGGGCAGGGCTGAGTGGTGTTGTGTAGTGATATAAAATATGTGAGGACGAGGATGAGGAGGAGGGGGGGAAGATAAAACAAAGTTCTGAGAAAAAAAAAGGAAGTTTAGACTTTTTACAAGCATCGTTCATAATGAGCATGTTTTTGATTAGCATGTTGTTGAGTATGAGGACAGGGTGGAAAGCAAGTTTGTGATAGAGGAAAAGCTTCGGGGTAGGAAGATAGATAGCAACAGACATCATAAGTAGTAGGGACAAAGCATTGTTTCACAGAGTATTATAGCCCAGTCTAGAAATTTTAAATTTAATCCTGTTTAATAAATCGGCCCTTATGTGTAAGATAGCCTGCTATAACTGATTAATATACCTACAACAATACTTGCTAGTGTGTGTAGTCTAGGAGATAGTTACATATAATACATTTATTATAATACAATTTTACATTTCTATATAATTCTTGCATGATTGAAGTACAAAGTTAAACTCTAGAACTTTCCCTGTTAAGAGCATAATATTGTGTCTCTGGAAAGTGAATGCAGAGCTCAAAAATATCAAATAATTTTCAAATGATATTTACTAGGTATGTGAGAAAATGCAATTCCAAACTTCAATATACATAATTCAAATTTACATTTAATAACTATAAAATACTGGATTTACCACATATATGTGATGGAAAATTGTGCCTCTCCAATCATACATAGTCTGTGACATAGAACATGATTTCTACTTTCGCTCCTTTTTGTGAGAATTTTCCTTGAGTTCGTGTTGTAAGTATATTAGACATTATTAGAGTGACAGCTGTCTCCTAGGATCAAGAGATGTTTCTTACTGAAGACGAACTTCTTCGGCACACACATAAATATGTGCTGAAACATATGTGTAGCATAGAGATTGAGTACTCACAGTTCAATGATTTCGTATGAAAACTTCATAGTAATTTCGATGTATAGACCATCACTAATAGTCAACCTCGGTAACATTACAACAGTACTTACTCAGTAGGTCTCTACATCAGGGGATAGGTTTCGAATGAAAAAGAAAATATGAGAAAAATACTCTATAGTCAATGTAGGTATACAAATAAGTGAACTCTTGATAAGGCTAGTGTAAGGATAGGGTGATACCAAGCATTGGTACGTGAAGGGCCGAATTATTAATTAGGATTATTTCAAAGATTAGGACAGACCGTCTCAATTCGGTGATTCAACCAATCACACCGCACCACAGGTTTATCTTTGTTATCTTGTAATCCTTATGTTATAATTCGGGCCTCATGTACTAGACTTGTAATGTAAACAAGCTAGCGCATGACTAGAGTTCCCAACTATTGCTCGGATATTTCCCTCATTTATTTGAGTATTTGATCAAATATAATAAGACTCTGAGGGTTAAGTGTTAGAAAATCCTTTGAGTATTATTAACCTCACCTATAGTGGTTTCAGTTTCACTAAGAGAATTATAAGTTATAATAGTTCCTTGGTGGTGTCTATAGTCAGAACTCAGAGATCATAAATATGTATACCAACTCTACTCTTCTAAACTCAACAACTTTGAAAATGTCTGCCGTATCCGGAGTGATACTTGTGTAGGAGCTGGAGGAAGCCTTGTGGCATGCGGTGTGCTGACAGACGGTCATTATCAAGATCTTCGGCTGCATTCAAGTAGAACACAGTGGGACCTTCAGCGAGGATTATATCATCAGGGTCGAACAATTAGTCTGTAACTCATCGAGCAGTTATGATTCATAGGATTTGAATTATGGAAATTTCTGAATTATGGAAATTTTGTTTAAAACAGATTTAGACATGGGCGGGGAAGTACTTGCTCATGATACAGAAGGATTACCATAAGAAGGTACTTGAGTGGTATAGACTATAGCTGTAAAAACATGTGAGGAAAGCACCTATAATGCGCTCCTCTCGAACGCTCGTGTCTTGTGCGATAAAATCATTTTTCAATATGCCTCCTACAAAGAACAACAAATCTATGTGACTTTGAATAAATTATGGTTCTGTGAACTATATACCGAGATTCTTTCGGGGCATGCAATAATGTATTAAAAATGACTAACGGGTCATTTTACAATTATCATGGTACAGAATTGTTTCCTCTTATTAAAACTAAAAACCAAGTCATCTTTATAAAATGGAACACATATCTCTATACAGGGTGGGGCAAAAGTCTGGAAACCCCTGAATAACTTTCGAATGGCTTCTTCGGTAAAATTAAAATTTTGTAAGGTAAACCGGGCTATAAGACCTTCTTTTAGAATCGAGTCGATTTTTGTTACCGGCCCCCATGTCGGGGCCAGGGGGGCCAACTTAATTTTTTTAAATACGAACCCCCACCTTGTGATACATTTTTGGAAAGGTCTTTAAACAAGAAATACATTGGTTCAAATTTTATTTTTTTAATATTAAACTGTTTGCAAAATGGCGTCCAACTTTGTGTATGCATTAAAGTCTGGAAACCCCTGAATATCTTTTGAAAGGGATTTCTCAGTTAATTTAAAATTGTGCACAGTAATTTGGGGTGATTAGACCTTTCCAAAAATGTATCGCAAGGTGGGGTTTCGTATATAAAAAAATGAAGTTGACCTCCCTGGCCCCAACATGGGGCCAGTAAAAAAAATCGGTCCAATTCTAATATAAGGTCTAATTACCAAATATTACCGTACACAATTTTAAATTTACTGAGAAAGTCCTTTCGAAAGATATTCAGGGGTTTCCAGACTTTACTGCATACACAAAGTTGGGCGCCATTTGCAAAAAAATAATATTAAAAAAATAAAATTTGCACCAATGTATTTCTTATTTGAAGGCCTTTCCAAAAATGTATCGCAAGGTGGGGGTTCGTATTTAAAAAAATGAAGTTGGCCCCCCTGGCCCCGACATGGGGGCCGGTAACAAAAATCGACCCCACTCTAAAAAAAGGTCTTATTAGCCCGGTTTACCGTACAAAATTTTAAGTTTACCGAAGAAGGCATTCGAAAGTTATTCAGGGGTTTCCAGACTTTTGCCCCACCCTGTATATAAAACAGAAAAAAGGACTACCTACCTATGTTTGTTTGTCCGGAGTTGTTTAGGCCAAAACGGTAAGAGATAGCGAAAAATGTCTCAGAATTGACCCCCCCAAAACCATTATCGCTTTGTCCAGAAAAATTATAAAAAGTTCAAAAAGGCATTGCTTTCCAGCAGTACGGCCATGCCTTAGTAAATTTGAAATTTAGTCCCGTTGCAAAGCACGGGCAAAACGGCTAGTTATGTATATAATATGTAGGAAGAGAAAAATACTAAAAGGATAGATTTTCTAAATTTGTTTTTTGTGAGTTCGAATTTGTTTAGAGTTTAGACAAAATGGTAAGAGATAAAATAAATTCCAGTCCATAAATTTCGACTTTAAGACCGGTCGACTTCGCATAATGCTGTCTGCACCTGATATCATTCTCATTCCTCCTGCCTCCTCTCTCTCCTTGTGGAACCTTGACATCTGCATGGCAGGATTCTCAGCGATACCATTTCTATTTTACTGTTATGAGTTGTTTTTGTTAGGTACGGAATCCATTCTGCAAACAAAATGCACCAGAATGAAAATAACATTGACTTCAACTTTGAGATCAAAGATAAATTCAAAAGCACTCTAGCTTTCACCGCACGAAATACGATATATGTCAGATATGTGACGAGGTTATTGTTGAAAGCTGTGTCTGAGCGTATGGAGAGTAGGTACATTATGATTGAAAAAAAAAGTTGTTAAAAAACAGAAGGAAATATGAAACAAAATGAAAATGTTTTTTACATAGACAACTCTCGAAGAGTGAGACATGTTAGGAAAAGAAATTGGATTTATGGAACTGGGTTGTCATTGTTTTTGTTTCGGGTAGTTTGTCTTGTGTTTTGGATGGAATTTGTGTGTTCAGTTCATATTTATGGGAAGGGGAGAAAGAAAGTTTTGGCAGTTTCGGCTTGTTTAGTGGGGTACCCAGGCAAACGCAGCGTCGTAAATTTTCACAGAGAGGGCAACCTCGGAAAAGAGTTTATTTGGGTCGGTAATTTCTGAATCCCAGTTTCCGTGACTTTCTTTTTATCGTCATTCTAAAAATTTGAATAATAGAAATAAAAAAACTAGTGTGAACATCACACATCTTTCCATATTCCTCGAAAAAAGTCAAATACGCCTCTGGTGACTATATTTGCGACTTTGAAGATTTTATTTTGGTAAAAGGATTCTTTCTTCTTCTTCTTCTTCTTCTTCTTCTTCTTCTTCTTCTTTATAGCTAACCTTTTAGCAAGAACCGCCCAAAACGCAAAAGAGTGACAAGGAAAGTAAAAAATCATTAGGTATATGCTTTGGATAAGCCAAAGTTACTTCAATTATGGTTATCAAACAACGGCCGAGGTGTGAGAACGCCCTATAAAGAGAAAGAGACAAGAGTACTGGTGATAGTTTTCGTAACAGGATACAGGATGGCTAAACCAAGATTGGCTCTGGCCTTTCAGAGGGGCAATGTGGCCAGTATTTGCTCGGCAGTCTTCTACGAGATAATGAATAGTGATGGATTGCAAGAAAATTTATAATTCATAATGTTTGTTTGAAAAATAGGTATACATACACTTCATTTGAAATTAACAGCAGAGATCACGCATTGGTAGCACAACTTGGGGACATTTTCCTTCACTGGAAAAGTTAACCATCTTAACTCATCCCGATTGACAAATTTGACCACAGATGAATTTAATCGACGCCTGGAGGTTTAAAACCCAAACTAACTAAACAATAAACCTATCTATCTTCATAACCATATTACAAAATACATCAATCTTGTTGATATGCTTAAAAATACGTAGTCTATGAACAGTTGTACATAATGTACAAACATAGCACATACTACCAACAGAAACTGTTTTGATCAAAATAATTAGTTGAAACAGTTGAGCAGATAAAATCTGATTAATATGAAATATTTGTCATTGAGACATAAAACGTATTTAAATTGATTCCAATGAATGTGGTGGTCTCATTTGATCTGTATCTCTTCCACCGAAGGCCGACCAATGTCTAGTTTAGTCCACAGTGTTCCAACTGTTCCAAATTCAACGCAATTATTCAAAGTATTTTTGATTCTCTCTGCTTCGTGTTTTTAAACATGTTGAATGTTCAGATCCAGTGTGGTGATTAAATACATATTAAATTTGCCTGCATTTCCCAGGCCAACTGATTTGCAGCCTCGAGGCAACGACCTACATTATTATTACCTCTCATCTGACATTGGACTCCGCGCCACCACGTGCTATACCTTCGCCATGCCATACTGCCTACACATACACATACATAATTATGTATGTCGAGCTCTGGAGTCTGTACAGAAGGTACCCGCTGACTCATTTATGTCGTTTTATTCGTATTATATTCATATTACAACAATTCCACAATGTTTACAATACATTTACATGTAGGTGATTTAGTAAAGATAATCTGTTTGAAATTATTTGTATTATATTCATATTACACAATTCCACTATGTTTACAATACATATACATGTAGGTGATTTAGTAGAGATAATCTGTTCTGAAAAACTTTATCGCCCTAGAGTTATTTACTTTGTGAAACATATTTTTCGTCTTCCTAAAATTGTCATCCATACATAATTATATTTTATTTAAGAAATAATTATTTTTCGATTTAAAGTTATCTTAACTCTTAACGATTTCATTGTTAACAATAAACAAGAAGTTGATATGTGGTGTATACGTAATGCAGTAGTAGAAGTAAGGAACCAAAAATTCAAAGGCTGTCGGACCATATTATCATTGAATGTTTCGTTTTGTGAGGTGGACATTCGAGGTAGGAAGGTACATAATATGAGTCTGCAGGTGAAGAAAGGTCTAATTTTATTAACTTTTCTTTAGTTCAGTTCCAAGAAGCTCGCTGAATGTTCCTCTTTAAGTTTTAAAAACTTCACTTTGATGAATACTGTCGTTTTACAATAGAATTTACGCCTAGAGAACAAACTTAATTAATCTCCTTTATATTGAATTATCTCACTGCTCACATCATAAAAAGAGTAGCTACATAAGTTTCCTTTGCATCCTCCGCATGTAAAGCAAATCTCCTTAGGGCTTCACTTCCAAAGTTCCTCAACAGAAGGGAAAAAAGAGGAGAGAAAAAGACTGGAAAACTTATAATAAAAATTATTACATTAAACTTTTCCTGTTCCTTCTATTCCGGAACATAAGAAAATCTTGCAGAATTTTCCTTTTAACATCTTGAGTTTTTAACTTTGACCTCTGCCAGACTTTTTCCTCCAAATGTTCAGGCTGAATAAAAGGAAATTGGATTATCCGGGTCGTACAGGACCAAATTTATTTACTTAGCCATCTATTGCATAGGTACTACATATTTACAGAACATAGTCACCGTGGCTGAGTGGAGTAGCGTACTGGCTTGCACGCACGTTGACCTGGGTTCGATTCCTAGCAGCGTAGAAATTTCTGCTCTGTACTTTGAAGCCCGGAATCTAATCATACCACGTGAGAAAAATGAGTAGCTTATGAGTATGGATGCTGAGCTACTCAATAAAGTTGTGACATGATGACACAAAGAACCTAGAATCATAAAAATAATATACAGGGTCCGCCAAAAAAAGGAGCCACTCTCAATATCTAGAGAACGGATTGATTTATATTGAAAAATGCTGAAACAGGTGTGCAATATATCAAGGGGAATATTTTTTATTGGATTTTGATTTTATATCATCATCAGGGGCGGTCCTGATAATGATACCTGTTTGTGGAACCACCCTGATTGTGGTAAGTTTCTGGAAAGTAGTTAACATTAAATGTATTTCAAGACAAGTTTGAGATTTTTAATTAAAACAGGGCCGGAGATATTGTACCTACATTGCATTTCATAAGTATTTTCAAAATTTTTGTAAGAAATGAATTTTATTGTATTTTTATAAAAATTGTTATACCTAAATGTTTAGCTACTTGAGAGAGTTGAATTTTGATGCCTTTTTCATACCATTAGTTTTACCCGGGGAGGTTTCAAGGGGTCAACTTTACTATAAGACAAAAGAACTTACCATGATGTATTTTTCAAAAGAAAAATAGATACACAAACATCGCTATAAAGGAAAACCTAATCAGACACCAAAAAAATCTAGAGGCTAAAAAGATCAACATTTCCGTTGAAATATGGTACCCCTTGATATAAATTATCAGGATACGAAAAATTTCACACATTCTAACGCAGTAAATCACAACCCTCCCTTCTCTCTTTCTTTGAATTTATGCTCATCTTACCTGGAGTTTCAGGTTACCCTATAATTAAGAGTAAATAATGGGAATTTCTTAATAAATGAGTTTAGATGACGGAATATTTTTACTTCCGAAGAATATTTATAAATTAGATATCGAAGTATTGTGTTCGTATTAGTAAAAAAAAATAATCAGGACATGTCGTATAACCTCCTGAGCAAATTGGGTTTTGTTTCTGTCTTTCTTATTTTGAGAGGGGAGGGGTTTACCATATTAGCTTTCAACTACTCAGAAATCACAATATAGCGATAATGGAAGTCGATGATTTTTTATTGCTAAGTGTATACAATGTGAACCATTCACGAGGAAGTATTGTTTCCATAATTGGCATTGTACTTTATTGCAATATGTACCTTTAATAATAATAATCTGTCGGTCTGTACATACCTATAATTATAATTAATATAAAAAAAAACCAGAGAGAGAACTATTTTCAGGTGTATACCTGATGTCAGGTAGACCTTATAGTATGTGGCAGCAAAAAACAAGTCTTTCAGGCGACCTGATACCTGATGAAAATTCGATCAGGTCCAGGAGGCTCCATATGGAACTGACAAAACCTTCAGGTCTAATCTGAAGAGTGTATGTGCTCATCAGGTATACCGTATACCTGACGCCAGATATACCTGAGTACCAGAGGTTACCTGCTGCATGACAGGGCTGACGCGATGAGTCATCAAGCGTAAATCCTGACCCGAGTCAGCAGGGATGATTGGGAAAGTGGGTCAGAGTGAGAGAGACGGGAAATTAATGACGCACGAGTCAGAAGCCGAGCGGGAATCATTGAAAATTCAAAACATGGATCCTCCATTTCACGGAACAAGCGTTAAAATTTTAAACTTCGTCAGTAAATTAAAATTTCACCCCAGCAAAATAGTTTTCCCATACTCCCTCCGACATTCCTTCTCCTTCTCTTTCTGTCTTTTCCTCTCTCTATCTTTTCCTTTTATTATTAATTCTCTATTATTTTTTTTCGCAGCCTTCTTATGTCTCTATTTCTTTTCTCTAACAATCTCATATTGAATGATATTTCTTTTCTTTCTCTCCTTCAATTCTTCTTTCTCAACCTCTCTGTTTTCTATATTTTTCTTTTCTATTTTTTTTTAAACTCTCTCTCATTTCTCTGTTTCTTTCTTTTTTAGTTTCCTTATCTTAATAAGAAAGAATTTTATCAACCAAAAATTTCTGTGGTTAGTTTTCAGTGCCAAAACACGTATGCTTACATTGTTTACCGACATGCGACACACATACCAATGGCTGAAATTTTGGATTTAGGCTCTGGTGAAAACTGATAATCGAAATGTTTGGATGATTCCATGTCTTTCCTTTCTTTAAGATAAGGAAAGTAAAAATGGGATTCTACTCCGATTATTTCTCCGTTCTTATTTTCCTTATTTCAGCACCTACTATCTTTAGAAATTTCACTTCCATTATCTTGTCCTCGTTTCTTTACAATCTTGAATTAAATTCTCCCGTGTTCTTCCTGGAATATTTGTGCGTATTTTTTCTTTTTACTCTCAACTTGGAATGTTTTCGTGTATTTTTGGAATTCATTGAGACAACTTTAGTAACGTTAACAACTTGAATGAAAGTGCTATTATAACTTCCGATAAATTTTCTAATATTAGAAATCGGAAGTATTGTATTCGTTTTTGTTTTAAAAATAATAATATTATTTTGCTCCGATTTCAATTTTTTCATATTTCTGGATGTTTCATAACCTCTGTCTGTCGGTCTGTTAAGTACATTCCTTGTAAAGCGTAAATCTCAGAAACTACTGAACGGATTCCGACGAATTTGGTACACATATTGGAGACGTATTGTTAGATGGTCCCATGTTAAATTGATGATAGAGATCATGCGCCTGACCACTAACTTTTACTTCCGAGAAATTTCTAATATTAGAAATCGGAAGTATTGTGTTCGTTTTAGTAAAATAAAACATTTTTTGCTCCGATTTCAATTTTTTTTCATATTTCTGGACGTTTCATAACCTCCTGTTGAGCAACTTTGGTTTCGTGTCCGTCTGTCGGTCTGTTAAAATTATTCCTTGTAACGCACAAATCTCGGAAAAAAACTCAATGGATTTTGATGAAATTTTGCACACATATAGGAACGTTCCGTAGATGGTTCCATTTTAAATTTATCAAATTCGTACTAGCGCTTCTGGGTGAAAGAGACCATGCGGGTGAGCACTAACTTTTTACTTTAACGCTTATATCTCGTGAACGGTACACCCGATTTTAATGAAATTTTGTATGTATATGTATATTATTGTTTTACATAGGCTATTTATATTTATTTTTAATTCAATATAATTTAACTCTGATATTTAAGAAAATCTGAAAATTTGGACAAAAAAAGTCAAAAAATAAGGTTCACTACTTACTTGCCGATACAGAATTTTTTGTGGAAATTAGAATGTAGGAAAAATAATATTCTACCATATGAAACAAATTTGAAGATAATCGGTTAAGCAGTTTTGGAGATACAAGTTTAGTATCTATAAAATCTCAAAATTGCCAATACAATCACGAGGAAGTATTGTGTTGGTAGTGTATTTTTATTTTACTCCTATTATTACTTCCGATCATACCTATCAGATCATAAAGATATCAGAAGAATTCTACTTCCGAGAATATCTGAGTAGTGTTCTCTAGATATTTCGAGTGGCTCCTTTGGCGGACGCTGTATGTAATACGTCTATTTCCATTTGCAGGTTATACACAGCGTCACGTTGAGCTTTCATGCAGAGTCCCAACATGACAGTACAAACCAAACGCATTGGAAAAGTCTAAATAGGATTAAAATATGTAGTTTAATTCAATTTTGCTTCATACAATATTTATAGTAAAAGGTTTCATCTCGGTCGGACGGTTTCAAAAACCACTATTTTTTAATTCATTATTTTTTCACATGAAAAAAACAACATGGAACCGAGATTCTCAAGCCTTTCAGGTCTTGTAGCATATACACCTTCACTAAACAAGCATTGCATTCACTGGGGATACTGTAAGTTGCAAGATCAGTTCAGTTTCAGTATTTTCCACAAATAAGCTAATGAGTCTTTACTATGGAGAATGATAAGAAAATAGTGAAGATACCCATTTTAAACAGATTAATGACGGTAAGAGTCCCCTCTAAATTTTCTTCTTAGATTAGATGGATAGTAAAAAAAAGCATACAGGAGTTTCATTCCTAAGGAGCAAGGATCTAGTAAGCTCTCTAGTAATGATACAAGGCTCTTTAAGCAGTTTAAGCTCTCTAGTATAATGAGACAAGGCTCTAGTAAGTTCTATGGAAATAAGACATGACTCCATTAAGCTCTGTAGAAAAAGAAAAAAAAAAGCTCTAGCATGCTCTATAGAAATAAGACAAGACTCTAGTAAGCTCTGTGGTGATGACATACGACTAAGACATTTGCAATGTATGGGTGAGCACTATGGGTAGTGGGTGGGTAAGGTGGGTGTGGAATGTGGATACAATATTGTATTGTATCTGCGAGCCACAGAGGTTTTAGGAATTCTATCTTCTCAGGTGTTGCACTAATTTAATTTACAATGATGAAGATAAAATTAGTAAGGACGAGAGAAGTTTCGACTTACCACGGATAAAGTTCAGTTTCTACTAATTCTCTCTAAAATTAATCTATTTATCCAAAAGCCTTTCACTTACATCTATACTTGTTACAGTGTTACACTCTCTATACTAATGTATTGAATTCATAAGAGAAGTCGTCAGTACAATATTTTCAAATAATGTGGTAACGAATGTTGAGTGATCCTGTGGCTTTGCTGTATTGGACTAAGGACTCATGTGTATAATAGGACAGATTATTTTGGACCACGGTAGATCTTCTGTCAGATAGCTTCACAGATCATGAAAGATATATATGATGGTACATGGTACATCACATCACAAATTTCAAAACGAATAATGATAGATCGCATCATAGATCATGATAGATCTCATCACAGATCATGAGAGATGTTATCACAGATCATGACATATCTCATCACAGATCATGATAGATCTCATCACAGATCATGGCAGATCTCATCACAGATCATGACACATTGTATCACAGATCGAAAGGCTTTATCTTTTCACATATCTAATGCTTTTTTGAACATTATTCAGTGAAATATTTTTTCTAAATAAATCTACTCAAAAACTTTCTTTCTAGGAAATTCTTGCTTCTGTCCTATAGTACCAAACAAGAGATACTGGTGCCAAAAGTATCAGTGGACTAATAGAACATGAAAATTGTTTTTCTAAAGAAGGGTACATACATGCAGGCAGGGGTGGTTGAGAAAAATTTTCAGAGGGGAGGGGATTATAGGTTAGTAGATGTAGCGGATATGATTGAGAGGGTGGGATTGGACAGAAGTTGAGTGAATACTGGAGAGGGGGAAATGAATACTGGGTGGTACATTTATATTGATGAATATAACATAAATCTTATACTAATATAATTATAACACACATGCAGCATACAGGTGACGCAAGTTCAATAAATTTGTCTTGCAAAGCTAACAAGACCAGAATTAACTTAAAATGGTCCATTGATAATTTTATGAAATAATTCATTTGTAATCATGTCTGGATGCTATTATCTAGGTTTTTCTTTTATGCATATAATGGTCTGCTTAAATGAATCTCGTAAAGGACAAATTCACACTTGTATACAATTCATATTGAAAATGGCTTAAAAGTGCTACGTAGGTCAAATTCGTAAATCATCATTCTGTAATTACGTAATTGTAATTGTTGAAATTTATTCAGAAAAAGAAGAGGTAGTATTTTTTTTAAAGGACATAACATCATTTAGAACACTTCAAAGTACTCAAGTATTGCTAGAAAGAAGTACCCATTACTCCCTGTACACCTTGCATAACTTGGGCGACTTTTAAACTTCCATCTCGAGTTGATCCCATGGTACTCGAGTTGACCAAACTATGTTTATGTCTCCTCTTCTTCTTATTCTTTCTCGCCGATTTTAGATACACCCCATATAAAAGATTAAACACTATTTTTAAGAGACTAGAAGGGAGGAAGAGGAGTAGTATGAGGAGGGAGGAGGAGGAGGAAAAGTAGGAGGAGGGAGGGATGAAGAGGGGGAGGAGGAAGGTGGAGGGGAGAACGGGAGGAGATGAACCAGTCAGCTTCAGCAGCCACTTCATCTAGATGACACCTCATCAATCATGTCTACATGCGTCCCTGCAGACCCCACAGTGTGTTCATAAAGCTGCGGACCACCGGTCACTTGGAGGAAACGCAGAGTTTTTTTTAAAATAATAATAATATAAACATTTTAAGCATAAGCTATATTGTAATTTATATATAGTAGTTGTAAAGTGTATCTGTATCCAGTTGGGTTGGGTGGAAGAGATTGTCACAGGCAACCTCATTATCTTTTTTTTTCTTGTATATTTGCTTAATCTTTTTGTTTTTCTTTATACTTCATTGTATTCTACTATATTATGTATTTTTTGTTCTACCTAATAAAGCTTAATATAATAATAATATGTCTCAAAAGTGTGGGAATTTCTCAATTCTGTTTGTTTCTTCTACAACGAGGACCCTGGGCCTAGAATAATTAAATGTGTGTTCTTTGTATTATTTTATCATACTTTTAGTGGTTAGCACAGAATTACAAGACTTTTCCTTTTGTAAAATCTTGTGTATCATTTACCCATAATTCCGCCACTAGTCACTGCTCACATCAAAACAGCTAATCATTTTTCTTCACCATGTACGACGACGAGTGAACCCCAAACAAACGAACGATGGTAGGTAGGGTTCCTACTTTCTAGTTGTTCGGGTTGTTCCATAGGATCATGGAACCACTAGTTCACAGGTTCGATTCCTAAATGTGGCAATATTTTTTTTATTTTTTATTATTCTATATTTTTGATGAGATTCGTTTTATCTTGTTACACTATCTTGTTTATCCCATAAACCTTATGTCCAGAAACCTAAATCCGATTGGCCTAAAAATTACTCCATTGGATTCCTCCTTGATCGTTACATACATAAGAAACAACTATCACTTTATTATTATAGTCTTCAGGAGGATATGCCAGCCATGTACATATTAAGAATCCAACGTAAAATGGAACAAAGTAGTAACCACCTATAAGTTCAACAATGAAAAGTCACTGTTATGTCGAACCATAAATTATTATAATTTATTAGAAGAAATTATGAGTATGATTATACGAGTAACAGATACTTCATTTACTGTTAACCGATTGACTGCCCAGTATATTTGCTATACGCACCACTAGGTCAATTTACTTAATTGAATACACAGTATATGACATAGAGATATACAAACATTCTCCAATTTCCTTTAAAAATAACCCAAAATGAAAATTCTGATGAATTAACCACAACTTTAGCAACATTCTCATTTCACCGCATGGCGAACGAATATTATTTGCAACATGGGTGCGGTTGGGTGGTAGAGATAGTAAAATAAATTAATATTATTACGTTCTTTCTCCTCCTTCCTACTGTCAATTCGCTTCAGCCACATTAAGTTGTGAACAGTATGTTAATATGTAAATACTGTAAATAGAGTGACGAAACATGGCATAGGGGTTTCACAGGAAGGATTAGAATTTTTGTTTTCTGAAAACTTCTTTTTTTTCCGGTTTAACGGCGTTTTAACAAGGCGGTAAGCCTGTCGTTCACGCCGGATCCTCGAGTTATATTTTGGGGAATATGTTGGTGGCTTTGAGAAATGCTATGAGGGAGTGATTTCCCGACTGGTCGTCTAGTGAAAACTTCTTGTTTTCTGAAAAACTGTTTGTTCTCGACTGGAGATGGAAGAATAACCTGAATAACCCCTTATTATTAACTGGACGTGGAATAAACATTGATAATAGCGGCCTGAGTCCTGGCCCAGAAGGAAATCCCTGAAGAAACACAGCAAGCGTCGTGTCGTGCCACTTGCCTCTCACACCTTCCACTCCTTCTACATCCCTGGAGAGAGAAAGACTCGTATATTAATTCCAAAAACGAACTTTAGGAAAGGTAAAAGTTTAGTTTAATGAGTGTAGGTTTCATTCCCGAAAATTATATTCGAGTTCTGTATTAGCAAGATGTAGGAGCGGAGCGGCGGGCGGTGATAAAAATAATAAAGTTAATAGCAAGTGCAGTCGAAAGATAATGAATAAACATTTTCAATGGAGGAGGCAGGAGCCTGTTTGAGAAAGCTGACGAAAGTTAATAACAATGATGAAGAAGAGAGATCTTTGCCGAGGAGATGATAAAGCATTTGAAATGAAGTCAGGAAGACGTTTCCAAGGATAATATAACCCTCGGGAGGTGTTCTCTACGCTCCATGACTCTCAATTAAACATCTTGAGAGCGAGCCCTCCGGAGTTCGCGGAAATCTTTGCTGTCACAACTCACAATAAAATTGTCCAGGTACCGGAACTGGGATCATCAAGGGGATATTAATTTCCTTTCTAGGAATGCATGCAGACGGCATTCATATTTCCGTAAGTGGGCCAGCAGGATACATTGTTCCTTCACCATCTCAATAGATTCATACCCCAAAACTTATGAGCTCATAACAAACAGATAAATTCAAAACATTGTAAATCATTTAAGAAGCAAGAGTTATGATTTGACACACAGCGTGCGATAAAGGGCCCGTTATTTATTTTTGGAAAATACTAAAAATAGCTGGGAAACACTCCATAAAAGAATGTATTATTTACTTATTTATGGACATATTTCGAACATGCAAAGCGGAGCTCGACCCATTTTTTGAAAATGAATTTACACAAGACCTAACATTTCCTCGCTTAATAAACACCTAGGTCCTTGAGAGTAGGTAAACAAAAGTGCATGGCGAGATGATGGAGTGCACACCACTGCAGGTCAGTTGCACTTAACATACCGACATGATGCTTGCTCGTATCGACTGCTTCATCGGAATGATTATCACACTGGTAGGCATGAGGCTAGTGCGCAGGTATACAACTCCATGCTGATTACTTATGTAATTAAAATAACTAGTGGTTCTGTGAACTGTAGACCTCTCTAGGACCAGCTGCACCAGCTAGCTCTACATATGCACCAGCTAGCTTATGCTCCTGGCAAGGCTGAGGCTGAATCAAAAAAGATTTCTCCTCGTAAAAGGCGAGGGAAAAATAATGGAATGTCCAAAGGAGGCAAAACTTGTATGTTTTTCAAAAATTGTTAAGATCAAAATCTGTTGAGTGGCAACTTGTGATGGGGCCCTAAGATATCTTTGAGAACTTTTTTGGGCTAAAACTTGGCGCAAGCAATTTCCATCAAGAAGCTGTATTTAATGAGTAGTGAGTATAATGTACATTTGTACTATTATTATGATTATCAACTCTTGCTGATGACCGGATCGCACATACTGATTATACCTATGATATAAAATTTCACACTGTATACCACTCCTGATAAAAGCAATGCTAAGAGATAAGAGCCCTGCACTTAGTAATCCGAACGCATAGCACTACAATCTTGCAAACGTTTTCAGAATTGCAAGCGAGAGGAGCATACAACATATTAGCAGAGCATCTAAAACGCATCATGCTGAAGTGTGCGTGCCTATCTGCCTAGCCCTACATCTCTCTCCTGCCTTCACACTTTTCCTACACAACCCAAACAGAGCCCTAAACGAAGCATTGATAACTTTAAGACAATTTGAGTAGGTATATACGTACTATGTTTCCTTGAAATTATGTAGCTGTATGGAAATGTTTGCCCCAAATTAATGACATGTACGTATACAAACCTATGTATATTAAGTAATTTCCTTTATGAAAAATGAAGTGGTTGTCTTGTACGACTTGACATTTGGGTAGGAAGCCCATTAAATAATACCGTACAGTACACTCATAACAGTGATAAGGAAAGTAACGAAACGTTGATTGACAGACTTTCCTGTTATGTCACATCCTATCAAAATAAATTTTGTAACTATCTTCGAAAAATGTGTCATGATTCAGTTAGAAATGATGGAATTCTCGATTACTATACATATTGACAGAACTTTCATTTGATGAGGTCATAAACTTCCCGAAATAAATATGCGGGTGTAGAGAAATTATGAAACAAATCGGCCGAGGTGTGAAGAACACCCTAAAGAAAAAATCTGGTGGAAACATCACACAAGTTTCCTTATACCCGAAAAAAGTTCTTATTTACCGATATTTTGGGGGGACCCGCTTTGACTAACTTTTTTATTATTCATCCTAGATGGGCATTGTGACATATCAAATCCAAAGATTTTGAGGTGCTGATTACGAATTTGGCATTGATTATCAGCTATCTGTTACCGTTGAGTCACCAGTGGCGGAATTCGACTTATTTTCGGGGGAGAAGAAGGAAAGTCGTGTGTTTTCACACCAGAATTTTTATTGAATAATTTATGGTTGAGCCTTTAATCCCTTATATTTAAGAAATTAGTATCAAGATAGAAGAGAAGAGAAAAGAGAGACGGAGATAGAAAAAATCCCAACTATCGTAATTTTTTATATCTAAAGCATTTCTCACATGAACATATACCAGTGACAAGTGACACAGGTGACATGTGATGGAAACCAAAGTTTCCAAGTGGCCCTGAGGAGTGTGCCTGTGCAGTATGAAGAGAAGACTTTCAAGATCAAAGATCTGCATCTTCTCTCATAGAAGAAACGCAAGATAAACAAAGGAAGGTAGACCACAGGAGGGGGAGCAGGTGTGGGAGCTATAGTCACGTACTAACTTAGACAGCTGGGTCAGGGACTATTAGAGACCCTGGGGTTTCATGTTTCTGACCCCATGTGCTGTCTTGAAATAGAGGAAAGCTTGCATGGGTGCGATACGTGCCCACGTACCAATCGTACAAGTAACTTTCATGAAACAAAGTTATCTCAACGCTCTCAAACTATTAAGTTCAATAAGACAGTATTTTAATGGTAATTTTTAGGGTAAACGAGCGATAGTGAAAAGTTATGAGCCGCATTATCGATTGTCGATCTTCTGAGTTCGTCATGTATTCTATAAACTGATGGATAATCGAACCCAAGGACCCCACAGTTAAACCATTACAACACTGGCCCAGGTGTGAAAACGGGACACGGACAAAGCATGAATTAATAAACCTACTCGAATGTAGATAATCATAACTTCTCTTGCAATAAACAGCGAAGAAAAAGTAATTTTCAACAAATGAATGACTGCAAGACGTGATATAATGTTTTCAACGCTATAAACTTCAATATTTATGCCTCCCACATTTCAATATTTATGATTTCAATAGCTGGATGAGGAAAACATTATGGTGGTATCAATACTCAGTGTGTATCAATATTTATTGTAACCCCTAGCCAAGGTTGACGTTTGAAGTATTTTCTACCAGCTGACAACTAACTTTCAGAGAGTAATATTTATGTGTGGTCAAATTCCCAATAAAAAATAAAAATAATGGAAAAGTACGGGTCTTTAATTTCGTTGGAATTCTAACATAATAGCCTGCTTACTCAGATAATCATACAAATACTCAATTTACAATGCCCGATTAGGACTTAACAGTCCCATTATTCCAGCAGTTATTTAGTGTCATTATGAAGTCAATGTCTCAAATAAATGAGGAAAAATTCATTCATTTGGAGGGATTCGAATCAACGGATCCCTACGCTACCTGGACAACCAGACTAGCGCTTCAACCACTCGACCTCCTATGGATGTGGTTTGTGGTATGTTGTAAGGTGTGACTGATCTGGTAAGGTGTGAGATCTGGTAATATTTTCCGGGCAGATAAAATGGGTACTTTAACAAACACACTGTTCATCTCAGACGAATATATTATCTATTGCGGATATGCCGCGGAGAATTATAAAATAAGAAAGAGACTAAATTATGAGCAGAATACGCCCAGAAATTACCCCACAGCTACGGACATGTCTCTTTGAAGTCATGGGATGGTGCTGCGTCTGCCAAGAAAAAAACATGGGCAGTTGAGAATTTCTGCATCTTCTTTTCTTCTTATGAAAAACAGCATAATTATAAAGAAGCGTGATGGTAACTTGAATAAAATTTTATTATACATTTTTAAACGGACCAGAGCGAACAGTCTGCTTATCGACGGTTACTCTCAAAACGTAAACAAAATTTGTTTAATGTCCGAACCCAGTCGGGGAATTTGGTTATTTATTGGGGTTTAGATATGTGTTAATAATTAATTTATTTCTTATTCTTCTAACTTTTGAACTCAGATCCCCACCTTAATATTAATCGTGCAGTCCTGTTAGAAAGTGTTACAGAAAACAGAAAATTTAAAATCGACAACTGATGATTCTTGTTGGTATTATCATACATATGAATCAAATTTATCCATGTGATAATACCAAGTGGACAGTTGGGAATTGGTCAAGGCTGATGGTAATGCCCATTGTGTTTCATTATTACCTACCATTATTATTATAATTACATGTCTTTTTAATTTCTGACCATGAGGCAGAATAACAATAGAACAGTTTGTGCTTGCTCCATTCAAAAATACACAATATCATATTTACAAGAATTAATATGTATGAATGTATGTAGTTATGTAGAATCAGAATTATTTCTAGGATATTTTATAAACAAAAATAATTGCCTACGAACAATAGCAGGGCGTGAATAGGACGGCCATCAACTTGGCTAATATCCGCGCTAGCCATAATATCCTGCCCGCTAAATAAACACAAACAAAAGACAAGCTCAAGTGAAATCTTCTTCGGAGAGTTCAAAGTCATAAAACATCAACGCCACGTCATAAGTATATGCATATTTATATTAGCTATACATATTATTATGTATCTATTGTGCTTAATAATGTATGAGCTAGTAAGGTGTAAGGTACGTTATCTCCCATGGTTGTTTTTAGAGACATTGAAAATTGTCCGATTGATTTAACCACCAGAGTGACGACTGGTAAAGCCGGGTAGAAGAAGAAGTGTCCAGGAAGTATGTACCTATGTATGTAGGGCACATCTCCTGAGAGACTAGGGGGGAAGGGTGCTGGCACCGATTGTCGGTGAGTATATTTATGATGCTCGTAGTGTCAGCCAAGATTCTGAGATGAAATCCATGCTTAACCCGCTCTGGTACGTTCTCGTCCAACAATGATATTATTTTAAAGATCAAATGATGACTATTCAGTCACACTGGCAGTTTCATGAGTGTGTCATGGTGCCGGAAGGATTAATATGGATATATAAACTCCCTAGGATGCTCTGGGATGGCACAACACACAAAGGAAGGGCTCCCAGTGGGATGTGATCGAAACATTTCATACGATAAATTAATAAGATCTAAACAACTTAATTAAAATAATAATGTGTTTTAGTGTACATTTCTTTTACATGACATGGTTACATATGAAATATAGAACATGGGAAAAGAAATATTAAAGTGAAAATGTATGTCTTACACAGACTTGTCACACTAAGAGACCCCACAGTATAGTATGGAGTATGGGTCTCTTGTTTTTTATTTTGGAGATTGATTTGGAGATGGAGAAAAACAACTTAATTGGAGATTAATTTTACATACTTAACTGAAATTGAACAAAGTATTAACTTTATAGTTGATCAAAGGATATCCTGGCGAGTACATGTTATGTACGTCCGAACTCCTATACATTAGTTATACATTAGGTACTTCATTCTTACACATTTATGAACTCATAGAATATTATGACCATATCAGCTCAGGATAAAGAAATAAAATAAAGAAATGGGGCCAAGGAATGTAAGATGGACGAAGACATGAAAGCCAAAGCTAAGGAAGGGAAAGAAGAGGATGCAGAGAGAAAAGTTTCCACAAGACGAGGCGAAGGAGGAAAGAGCTAAAGAAATAAAAGAAAATGGATTGACATTCCCATTTATGTCAGGACTCACACCAGGACGCATGAGATAATACATGTCCTGCTGTAAAACGGGCCGACATTTTTCCTAGATCCGTGTATTTTGTACTATCTCATATCAAGTCAAGACATGGTGAGCAGTTCGGAACATACTCGTATTTATAGTAAGATTGGTTATAAGACTTAAGGTAGTTTTAACAATCCTTCATTCGGGAAAAATTCACAAACCTGCTATTCAAATTAACCTCATCCAACCTGGGTTGGGCGGGGAGTAGCCAGTATCACGAAGACTACAAGCAAGGTCACTAGGAATATTTAACATGTAGAAATCGCTGAGTATTATTCATTTCAATTATTAAAACAATGTTATTTATTACTTCTGATAAATTTCTAATTCACTTCCGATGAATTTCTAATATTAGAAATCGAAAGTATTGTGTTCGTTTTTGTAAACGAACTTTTGGAGATGGAGACCATGCGCTTGACCACTAACTTTTTACTTAAACCCTTATATCTCGTGAACGGTGCACCCGATTTTAATGAAAAATTTCATGTTTATGCGTGTTTGTGTTTAAATAGTACATTTTTAATATTTTTTAAAATTAAAAATTTGATTTAGCTCTGATATTTAAGAAATCCGAAATTTTGTACAAAGAAGTGTAAAAATAAGGACTTCAACTTGCGGATACAATATTTTTTGTAGAATTTAGAATGTCTCCTACAGCGGTATAAACTAGCATATTATAAAACAAATTTGAAGAGAATCGGTTTGGAGATACAAATGATAAAGTATAAAATAGCAAAATTGCCAAGTACGTATACAATGTGAACCAATCACGAGGAAGTATTGTGTCCATGTTTTTTCTATCGTATGACAATCGTATATTTTACATCAAAATAGAATAAAGATAAGAATTACATTCGATGCAATAACCAGAAGATCAGTTGTTGGCTTATTTTAAAATAAATTTATCTGTCACTCGCTTCGCTAACACGATAGGTGGTACCTATGTAAAACACAAAATATTTTTCTTTTACAAGATGATGATAAATGATACAGAAGAGAGTATTTCACATAATATTGTATATAGTTTTGCATTTTTTTCGAAAGTGTTTGAAATTTACCGTTTGAAGATATTTAGGTGTTTATATTGAGTATTTTTAGTATAATATACAAGGTGTAAATAAAGTCCACCACTGTATCTCGAAAACAACTGAAAATGAAAAACTATTCCTTGATTTTTTGGGGGATTAAGAGTTTATGGAAAAAAAAATTGCTTACACCGCCCCACTCAGGCTGGGCACGGACCACTTTAAAAAAGAACGGAATGTCACGTGACATATAGTTTTAAAGGCCTCATTGAGCCTATAAGTTCATCGCAACAAATTTCATTGAGCTACGACATAGCGTTCTTGAGATACAGGGTCGGCCGTTCTGGCTGATATCCATAATTATATTCTGACCTATAACTCGTTAACCGAATGTTTCAGAAGGATAACATTTTTGTTGATAACTTATTTTAGCAATATCTTTCAAACAATGTATAAATATTCAATTTGCATTTTTGTTAAAACTTCTGCCGGCTGGCTGACGAAACCGATCAGAAACTAACATCAAGAGAATAGTTATAACTTGTTTGAAAGGTCTTGCTTGCTAAAAGGAGCTTAATAAAGTTCGTCCTCCTGCAACCTAAGGTTAACGAGTTATAGGGCAGAACATTTGGATATTATCTAATAGAACGACTGAGCCTGTATCTCAAGAAAGGTATGTCGTTGCTCACTAAAATTTGCTGCAAACTTTTTTAAAAGATACCTTTAAAACAATATGCATTTAAGATTTTGATCCGGTCCCAGCATGACTGGGGCGCTGTAGGCAATTTTTTTAAACAAAACCTTAATGCCCCAAAAAATTATTGAATACGGGTTTTTGCGTTTTAAATATTTTCAGCGGTTTTCGAGATACAGAGGGGTGGACTGGGACTTAATGGACACCCTGTATATGTATTTATGTAATAAAATTATCATGTATCATGAATGATTTTATCATCAAACAAAATAGCTTTGTTTATATAGCTTTATACAAATAATACATACATATGCAGCAGCTATTTTCTCGTACCTACTTCGCAACGAGACTAAATTGAAAATTAATTAGGACCCACAAGTACGACCATGCCTTTTTGAATTCCAAGAATTCATAGGTACCTATTGAATATAAGTGGATAAGATATTTATGATTATGACCAATGTCAATGGGGAACTTCACGATTCGGCCCATAACCCGATTCGTCCCAAAACAGACTATCAAGTTTTGATCCCATACAAAAAATCTAACTTTTATTCCAACAAAAAATCCCACTTTCATTCCACCAAAAAATCCCTATAAAAGAGTATAGAAACACTGCCCTGACAGAACTGAGAACAATGGCGATGTTCACCTAATAGGAGGCCATGCCTCAAGAATATAGTAGGGTTAGGTAAAATACATAGAAGGCCATGCCTCAAGAATATAGTAGGGTTAGGTAAGATACATAGAAGCCCATGCCTCAAGAATAGAGTAGGGTTAGGTAAGATATATACATAGAAGGCCATGCCTCAAGAATATAGTAGGGTTAGGGATAATACATAGAAGGCCATGCCTCAAGAGTATAGTAGGGGTAGGGATAATACATAGAAGGCAATGCCTTAGGTTTAAAGTAGGGTTAGGTAAAATACATAGAGAGCCATGCCTAATACATAGAAGGCCAAGGCCTGATATACATAGAAGGTAATTTTGTAATTTAATGTTGAATAATAAAAAATCCCTCAATTTGTACGGTACTTAGAATGTTGTACCGGGCCGAATCGTGTTGTTTATTTTTTTGCCAAGATAACGTTTTGGGACGAATCGTTCGGTGTCTTTTTTTACCTGAAATCGAAAACCTTTTTCATAATCCTTTTTGGGCCGAATCGTAATGCGCTCTGTCAATGAAAGCAACTGAAAGCCCAATACAGAGAAAAAGTGAGTGTAAGTCAGTACATGTGTATTTATTACATAATAGAACATCAGAAAAGTTCAACTAAAGAAGAAGGTATAATATGATATTTCCATATTTATTTTCTGAAAACAATTTATAAAAGGAATTTTCTAATCAAGATATGAGCGAGGACCATCAACACAGCTCCCGGCGAGAAGCTAATATTTTCACATGACCTACTTAGTACTTACCCATCATCTATTTGAGCGGTGATTTCACAGGGAACTTAGACAATATGACACCGACTCCACAGAGTTTCCTGCGTATAATACGAATAGTTTGGAGTTGAGAAAACTTTCAGGCGAAAACAGGAAGTGAAAATTAAAGAACTTGAAAAAAGAATTTATCAGGGAGGAAGTCAAGTATATTATTTTCGAAAGCACAGGACGAGGAGAAAAAGTTTAATGGATATAAATTACGGACCACTGGGTAATGGTGTGGCTTCTCTTATGTGGCCCCAGCTTAGGTGGTCAACAAAGCATATGTGGCCCCAGAGACAAATTTAAAGATAAGTTTATGTCACATTTACATAACAGTTCAGCTTATGTCTCAATACAGACCAGACCAGCTTATTTCACAACAAAGACCAGCTTATATACAATATGGGCCAGCTTATTTCACAATAAAGACCAGCTTATTTCAAACAAAGATCAGCTTATTTCACATTACGAAATTATAACAGGAAAGGGTTAAAATTTCATAATTCAGTTCACAGAAAAGTTATGCATGATAGAGTGAATGATATGAAAGCAAAAAAATAAATATTACATTGTTTATGCTCCAGCTATCAAGGCGGAGCGATTGGGAATGGCCCAGTAGAGGCATGACTGCATGGGCTGACAGTGTGGAGTTGTGGGGAGTAAAGGCATGCGGTATGTGAAACACTACACTATCAAGTGTTGTAGAATAGAGGCATGAGCTGTGTGAAGCACTACACTATCAAGTGTTGTAGAGTAGAGGCATGAGCTGTGTGAAGCACTACAGTATCAAGTGTTGTAGAGTAGAGGCATGAGCTGTGTGAAGCACTACAGTATCAAGAGACGTAGAGTAGAGGCATGAGCTGTGTGAAGCACTACACTATCAAGTGTTGTAGAGTAGAGGCATGAGCTGTGTGAAGCACTACACTATCAAGTGTTGTAGAGTAGAGGCATGAGCTGTGTGAAGCACTACAGTATCAAGTGTTGTAGAGTAGAGGCATGAGCTGTGTGAAGCACTACAGTATCAAGAGACGTAGAGTAGAGGCATGAGCTGTGTGAAGCACTACAGTATCAAGAAATGTAGAGTAGAGGCATGAGCTGTGTGAAACACTACACTATCAAGTGTTGTAGAGTAGAGGCATGAGCTGTGTGAAGCACTACACTATCAAGTGTTGTAGAGTAGAGGCATGAGCTGTGTGAAGCACTGCACTATCAAGTGTTGTAGAGTAGAGGCATGAGCTGTGTGAAGCACTACACTATCAAGTGTTGTAGAGTAGAGGCATGAGCTGTGTGAAGCACTACAGTATCAAGTGTTGTAGAGTAGAGGCATGAGCTGTGTGAAGCACTACAGTATCAAGAGATGTAGAGTAGAGGCATGAGCTATGTGAAGCACTGCACTATCAAGTGATGTAGAGTAGAGGCATGAGCTATGTGAAGCACTGCACTATCATGTGATGTAGAGTAGAGGCATGAGCTGTGTGAAGCACTACAGTATCAAGAGACGTAGAGTAGAGGCATGAGCTGTGTGAAGCACTACAGTATCAAGAAATGTAGAGTAGAGGCATGAGCTGTGTGAAACACTACACTATCAAGTGTTGTAGAGTAGAGGCATGAGCTGTGTGAAGCACTACAGTATCAAGTGTTGTAGAGTAGAGGCATGAGCTGTGTGAAGCACTACAGTATCAAGAGACGTAGAGTAGAGGCATGAGCTGTGTGAAGCACTACAGTATCAAGAAATGTAGAGTAGAGGCATGAGCTGTGTGAAGCACTACAGTATCAAGAGATGTAGAGTAGAGGCATGAGCTATGTGAAGCACTGCACTATCAAGTGATGTAGAGTAGAGGCATGAGCTATGTGAAGCACTGCACTATCAAGTGATGTAGAGTAGAGGCATGAGCTATGTGAAGCACTGCACTATCATGTGATGTAGAGTAGAGGCATGAGCTGTGTGAAGCACTACACTATCAAGTGTTGTAGAGTAGAGGCATGAGCTATGTGAAGCACTGCACTATCAAGTGATGTAGAGTAGAGGCATGAGCTGTGTAAAGCACTACACTATGAAGTGTTGTAGAGAAGAGGCATGAGCAATGTGAAGCACTACACAATATCAAGTAATGTAGAGTAGAGGCATGAGCTATGTGAAGCACTGCACTATCAAGATTATCAAGTGATGCAGACACGAGCTTATTTGTGTAAATAAGACACAGATCTTGTGCATGTGCAGGCCTTGAAACACAAGATTCGACAAAAAAGTGGCTATGCAACACTGAGCCTGATACATTAAGGAAAATTATTAGAAATGCTGAAAAACGAGCGCATCATCAGCTCTCGTGGACATCATTTTCCACCACTGACAGAACAAATTTGCAAGGTATCTTACGGACTTCAGAAATATAAAATCCATTGCAAACAGTTCACTCATTCTAGTTTATGGCCAACCTGAAGAGAGAGAGAGAGAGAGAGGGAAGGTATGGTATAAAATAAAACGGGAGTACAAAAAATTATAAGAGAGATGCAAAGGGATAGATTGATCAAACAGAATTAGATAAAGAGTTATATTACACTGGCGGTCAAAGAGATAGAAGGAAGAGAATTTATCGAGTGATTCAGAGAGAGAAGAGAGATAGAAGGAGAAAGATGAGGAGGAATTCCTAAAACTTTTCATGTTTCAAATGTTCTCCTTAACAGTGAACAAAGCATCTACGCCTACACCTCTGTGCCTAAATGTCAAATCAACTTTCAATGGGGAGAGCTTTTACCGCTAAGGTGTCAAAATTGCATGGTCTGACATGTTTAGAGGGCGAGACAAGCATCTATTTTCCAATTTATTTTCAAGAAGTCTGCCACCCCCATACCTCTCCTTCATACATGTCGCTAAGCTATCCATGCCGATAGTATACCCATACCTCTTCATAAAGCAAAAACAAAGTGTCAAACAGCGCTGACGTGCGTGTATTTTTTGAATTTTTGATAAGTTTCAAATTACTGTCAAGAGAGTGATATTTACCTCTACTATAGTAGAGTTTTCCAAACAAGAATGTTTTTGGTATGAGAACAGTTTGAAGCTTAATAGGAAACGTTTAAAAATTAAGACAAACAACTTAAGACTTGCTGTAGGTATTCTGTACACGTATAATATTCATACAAAATGTATATGTATGTATGTAGGTATATTTGTATATATTAGTGGAAATAGAGGGGACTTTTTTTAAACTGTTTCGATTGTTTTTTGATTATTCATGTTGGTAATTATTCTGACGCAGAAATCGCTACAACCCCCCGAGCCAGTTCAAGTTTTCCAGAAAGGTTTGGTACCTATGTCATGCAATTTTTTTCAAAATGTCACTCATATACCTAATTTAGTAATTAAATGTAGGTACTAATTACTATTTCATTTTTGTTTTTGCGTTGTTCTATTAAAATTTAATGTTTACAAATTTTCTGCAAATAGTTTATTGAAAATAGTTAGATATTATCTTTGATAGCCAAACTGAAATAAAAGATGCTGAGATCAAAGATTTACGAAAGAAATATTTTCTAAACTTTTCAACAAATAGCAATTATGACGTGGTCTTTGTCTTTGCTCTCCAGTAAAAGCAAGTAAAATATGTGACTCGGATCATTCAGTTAAAAGTGTGACTTCATCTTGATCACAGAGGTAGAGCTGACAAGAATCTTGTCACTTCGAGATAATTATATTCCATGCAAAAGAATCTAAAAGGTATTTGACGTTGTACCGAACAACCATTCCCTATTCTCACCATAAATAAAAACAAGAAAGCCCTTTTCAAGCTACCCCGTACGTGACCCCAATCGTCATTTGAGAGGGTTGAAGCTGCCCACTCTGTACTTTGACTTTTCAAGGTGGATATTTATTTTTCCCACAGTTTGAACTTCTATTTGCCATCCGTCCGACGTTTCCTGAAACGGATGGACGGCTGACTGACCTTCTTCTCCTTGCGTCTACTTTCTGCCTGACTTTATACAATACTGATTAAATATTATAAACACTTACATAATGTATCTACTTCACAAATATCTATACATACTGAGTGAGCAGAAAGTCTCACCCCACCCCTTGTACCTCGAGCAACACTTAAGATGTCGACAAGCGGAAAAATACGTGTTGTCTCATTTTTGATTTTGGGCCCAAATTTTTTTAGCTGGGCTTCAACCAGCTCAAGAATTTTACATAGAACGACCTATTAAAATTGAGTTCATTTTAAAGTTAATAAAAAGTTTAAATTCATTGCAATAAATTGTTACCTAGATCTATTGTATCTTTAATTACCTAGATCTATTGGGAATTGGGACAGCCAGATGTGATTTTGAAAAAACTCAACTTTTAAAAATTGGACAACTCTTAAGAGCTCTTATACACTGCCATAAGAAACCATACTAAATTTCAGCTCAATCAGACTTGTACTTCCCGAAATATGTCAGAATTACAAAAAGCTTTTTTAAAAAGCTCAACTTTCATAAAATTCACTTTTTGATAGCGCATAACCGCAAAAAGACTGTCATTGGTAACTATGCAAAAGTTCATCAGAATCCGACTATAGAAGGATAAGCACACACATACACACACACATGATTTTTTTGATTTTTTTATTTCAGGTAAAGATATAGGTATATATAAAAAAAAAAAATGTATTTAGGAAACAATACTATCATTATTTTAATACTGAAATGGTTTTTTTGCATGTCTTCCAAAATTTAATTAGTTTTACTTCCGAGAAATTTCTAATATTAGAAATCGGAAGTATTGTGTTCGTTTTTGTAAAAAAAAATATTTTTTTGCTCCGATTTCAATTTTTTTCATATTTCTGGACGTTTCATAACCTACTGAGTAAATTTGGTTTTGTGTCCGTCTGTCGGTCTGTCGCTCTGTCGGTCTGTTAAAACGATTCCTTGTAACGCGCAAATCTCGAAAACTACTCAACGGATTTTGATGAAATTTTGCACACATCTAGGAGACATTCTGTAGATGGTCCCATTTTAAATTCATCGAATTCGTACTAGCGGTTTCTGGGTGAAAGAGGCCATGCGCCTGACCACTAACTTTTTACTTAAACGCTTATATCTCGTGAACGGTACACCCGATTTCGATGAATTTTTTTAAAAATATGCATATTATAGTTTTACATAGGCTATTTATATTTATTTTTAAATTAATTATAATTTGACTCTGATATTTAAGAAAATCCGAAATTTTGGACAAAAAAGTAAAAAAACTTGCCACGACTTGCCGATACAGAATTTTTTGTAGAATTTAGAATGTAGAAAAAACAATATTCTACCATATAAAACAAATTTGAAGAAAATCGGTTGAGCCGTTTTGGAGATACAAGTAATTTTCTATAAAATCTCAAAATTGGCACGTGTTTACAATGTGAAGCAATCACGAGGAAGTATTGTGTCCATAATTGGCAGTGTTTTTTGCTTTGATTTCAACCATATAAATATAGGTCATGCTGTTTCATAGGTACCCAACTACCCATATTATACTTTTTATATACACGTAGGTATACATTACTGTTTTAGTTAATTGGTTTGTTAATAAATAATTGTATGTTATTGCGGTCAATGGTTCAATGAGATTTTTTTTTGGTCATGCATAGCCAAAATACTCCTAATTACACAACTACTTGCAGTGTACTTTTTCACTTGTGTCCGTAGAAAAAGAGTAAAAGTGGTTATTATAATTTTCGTAAAATTATCTCTAATTAGGGTTCATTTTTGTTTTTCGTTTTCCGCTAAATACCACCTTTACTTTTCGTAATAAAGTTGGGGGGGGGGGGGGGGTGGTCTTTCCCCCCGTCTGCGAGGCTGCGCTGTTAGAAGGAAAGCCAAGGTGTAGATATTCCTGCTCTGCTCCTTGCCATTCGAGTGGTAAATTATAATACTAGGTATGTAAGTCATAAAGAGTTGGGTGGAAGAGATTGCCACAGACAATAACCCCGCCCCTTAGGTAGGACATTAGCTTTATTCTCTTTTTTGTTCTTGTTTCATTGTTCAATCTCTCTATTTTTCTTTGTTATTTGATTGTGTTGTACTGTAAATATATTGTACTTTGTCTTTACCTAACAAAGAGTAATATAATAATAATAATATTTCATGCAACAGATCATTAACAATGTAAAAATAGAATATACCCTTTTAAAGGAGGCCCTTGCCCATTAATTTGGGTGGCAATGGGGCTTTATAAATTATAAATAAAATAATAATATGTTCCCCGTGTGAATATATCATCCCCTGCATGCTGCATGAGCAGGAAGTCAGGGTCCAGGTAAACAGGCTACTGTGATGACGTGAATATGCGGGTTGGTTTACCAACCAGTGGTTGGACTTTTTTTTGGGATAGACTCGAGTCTTATTTGGGCAGCAAGGAGTCTATTAATTTAATGTATATCAGTGGAGTGGACCAACATAGAGGGTTATCATTCTGTTTGAAACTTTCAAGAGACTCTTTGTAATTTTGAGGGGAGCGAGGATAAGTCACAAAGGCCCCGTCACTTGTAAGACACTGTATGAAGTGCCAGACCAACAGTAAAACAAGCAATGTGCATATTGTGCAAGTGCATACATAAACACTGAGCTCGTCGCATATTTATCTCGGGTTGTTAGGGTGCAATTAACACTCAGCATTCAGAGAAGTTGAGAGGAAAACACCACAGAGTCAAGGTCCCGTTGGCATGAAGGAAAATTTCAACTTTAAATACATACCTACCCTACTGTTTTCATGTCACCTGATACACTCTAGTAATTGCCGTTTTGGGGATGAAAAGCCAACTGTTGCTTGACTTTACATAAATGGATATATCATAATAATAATAAAAGTGGAAGTTTATAATGCGCTCACAGGGTTTCCTACCACCTAAGCTTAGACTTGCTATTATGTGGTCACATCCTCAAATAAATGAGGAAAAATCCAAGCATCGGGTGAGATCCGATCACCCGATCCACGGACCCATGTGCTAGCGGTTGGATTGTTCACATTTTTCTTACTGAACATTAAATTAAATTTATAATTTAATAGATAAGTAATAAAGTGGTAGGTAAGATAAGGGCTCACTTCCCGTCAGTTCAATGGAACATATCGCACCAAGTCTATGTAGATATATCTAATGTAAAGAAGGCTAAGCCTACCTACCTACCCTAAATTTATATTATAAACTTTGCCAGGAAAAATGTTCAATACACAAGAAGGTACAATGGTTTTATTTATAAGGAAGCAACTACTGCTTACCGCCACTACCTACCTAGTTACTATTTGCTTTCTGTTTCCAAATTGCAACCAAGTGCATTCTGTGCTTACTAACGCCTTGTTTATTGTTTACCTGAGAACCTATACTGAGAGTCAAGTGCATTATTTCTCCTATGCACTTGAGAAACCTATTTGCGTCTCAGTGCACGTTGCACTCACTGCCTAGTAACTGATAACAATAACAAGAACAACAAGCATCAACAATGCTATTAATACGAGTGGAATTAATTAAGAGGGTATAGGTATGAAAAAACGGTACCATATGTACGTATGTATAATTGCTATAGATCATAGCTACTACATAATCTTTTTATCTTAATACATACCTATTGTATAAAATCCATTTACATTGATTCATAATCAACAGAACTCCGAAACAGCCGGACTAAATGACTACCAACTCCTTACTCAGTTCAGAGTCTCCTTTTGGTATTAGGTGCGTCCCTACCTACTAAGAAAGGATTATTTTTACTTCCGATAAATTTCTAATATTAGAAATCGGAAGTATTTAAACATTCCAATAAAGATGCCAGACAAAGACAAAGTCCTCAACGGCGACAAAGTGCCTGGTTATAGCTAGTTATAATATAACTAGCCGCGTTGCGGACAGGACTGCGGTGCGTGTGAGTTTATCGAGGCATGGCCAACTTGATCTGTTTGAAAAAAAAAAATAGAAAATATTCATTGTCCTGTAGAACGCGTTGGCTGGAAGAGATTGCCACAGGCAATAACCCCGCCCTTTAGGTAGGACATTATTGTTATTTTCTTTTTTACTTATTTATTTTGTAATTTCTTTGTTTTTTCTTAATTTTATACTGTTAGCATTGTACTCTGTCCTCCTAATAAAGCATACTATAATAATAATAATCTTAATATATAAATGTCAAAGACACTGACTGACTAACCACTGACTGATCATCGCTCTACAGCCCAAACCGTAAGTCCTAGGAAGCTGAAATTTGGTAGGTAGCTTTGTCTTATAGTCTAGATGTGCAATAAGACGGGATTTTTCGAAACTCCCACTACAACACCTGCCATTGGCGAAAAAGGATTTTTTGCTTTCACGGCCATGCCTCGGCCCGCAAAGCGGGCGACAGCCCGCTAGTATTTAATAAATAAATAAACCTTTATTTGGAACAGAAATATTACATACATCAAAATTAATACATACATCAAAACAACTGGTTCCAATTCAGCTCATTTGCTGAGGTACTCGGTAATAATAACGCGGCCAAAAAATAATTTTACAACAAAACTTATTTACCTAATCATTCCTGGGGAATCTACCTTTCTTTGAAAATAGGGCGCATCTCTTTGAAAAATAATCGGTCCCAAACGAAAATATTTTAGAACTCGTATGTTCTCAGCGGCTCGAGAATGAAAAAAAGATTCAGCTCAAATTACAGAACAGGACGCCAGATTTGATTATGAAAAACCTCAACTTTTAAATATTGGACAGCTCTTAATAGTTCTTATACAACATCACTGCCAAAAGAAACCATACTAAATTTCAGCTCAATTGGACTTGTACTTCCCGAGATATGTCTCATATATGTCAGAACTACAATAAGCTCATTTAAAAGCTCAGCTTTTGTAAAATTGACTTTCTTTGATGCGCATAATCATAATTAGACTGTCATTGGTAAACTATGCAAAATTTCAACTCAATCCTACTTGTGGTTCTCGAGTTATAGAAGGACAAACATACACATACATACACACTATACAAATTATTTTATAATAATAATTATAAGATAATAATACCTAGGTATGTTGTAATAATTAATTATGTGTGGTCGATGGAGGTGCGTATACGTTTAGTATTTTCCGTCTGAAAATTGCTATCACTACTTTGTAGGACATGGAAGTGGATTCATTATCTTCGCTGATATTAATTAATTATTCATATGAATGTAGCTTTAAGTACTTAGAACTTTCTTGCTTCTTTAGATTAAACATTTTTTTTTTTTTTTTTAATACACACTGATATATCCTTTTGGGAGGATATATCAGCAATAACTGAAGTGTACTTATATTAAACTATATAATGAGTGTCGGCCTATGAACAGTGTTGTTATTTTTAGCCGATAGAATTGGTCATCTTTTTTAATTAGAGCGTCTAAGCTATAGGTACTATTGAATGTGATGGCTAAGGATGTGTCCATACGAGGCCAAGCCCAGTGAGAGAAGTTTCATTCAGAAGGACTGGTGGTCAACTCCCTCAGGCTTCATTTAGCAGGACTGGTGGTCAACTCCTTCAGGCTTCATTTAGCAGGACTCTTACACCCATAATCCCCAAATCTTCCTTTCAACCGCACTCTGATTGGTTATTATTTTTATCTGACCTGATTACAGAGTTTCCAGTGAAACCCTAACAATTAACACTGCGACCTAGTTAGATCTATTGTGACCAGTTCATTCTATTTGGTTTTTTTTTTTCAATTTTAGCGCTTTAACTATGTCAGTTGACAGGTGGTTCGCGCCGATTCCTTAGTATTGAACAAGTGTGTACAGTTCAATTGTTTTCATGTAATTTAGAAGGGAATCAGCGCTCTCGACGGAGTCTGACAGAGCTGGACTATTTGGTTTTAACATCCTGATTGAGATAGATTATAGTCAGGACGGGGCTTGTACAATCCATTTACTGGGAATCGTACCTAACACCCAGGGTAATGCCAGCCTCACGTGTTTGGAGGGAACAGTTTTCCTTCGAAAAGTCTGCCCCAGCCGGGGATCGAACTCGGGATCTCCGGACTACGGGCAGTAGTCACAGCCGTCATGCCACGGAGGCTGGACTCTGACTGGTTAATTTTAAGGAAATAACCACTCACAGTGCGGTGTGTGACGGTTGAAAGGGAAATTTGGGGATTATGAAGGCGAGTGTTTTCTGTAAGCGAGATTTCTGTAGCCCGTTCCAGAAACACTGTTTTCCAATACTTTACCATGGTAATTATTATACATGTATTACAGGGTATTGTTGGTTTCTTTTTTTTTTTTAAACAATACGGGGTTTATTTATCTAAGGGTCATAGCTGCACCAATCTTATGAAACTTTCACAGAATGCTAAGAATGATAATACAGGGTGGACCAAAAAAACGTTTACACCCGTTAATGGTAGATTACTGACGACATTTCCAGGCCGGATCTGGAATCCGTTTTGTCGGATTCGCCTTCGTAACTGCACAAAGTGATTTTTTGTAACTTTCCAAAAAAGTCCGACTTTGGCTTATTCTTCGGGTCAGTGCTTTGTTTCTGTTTAAGATGAGTTGATTCTGAACAGTTCTGCAGAAAGCCAACAAAATTTCGATGTTTTAAGCTACACTATTTTGTTTTTTACGGTTTGGTTTGTCATATTTTTTCACACCTGAACAGAAAAAAAAAACACACGAAAAAACTTTTTTACTAAATAAAACACTCGACATTTGTCCGAACAAATTTTGGCACAGACACGGGCAAGTTTGATAAAAGTTGGCGGCCGCCCCGAGGATGCTAAAAAATAATTTTACGATTTTTTATCACGTGATCTTCTGGGAAAAATTATTAGATGTTTGTTAAAAACTCTTCAAAATTCCTAAGAGTTTTCTAGCTGTAGACTGTGTAAGGGCGTCTTGTATTGTTTACAAAATTTGTTTACATTGCTGTTTTTGAATACCGCGGTCTTACATGTCTTCATCAGCCAGTTTAGGAAAATTCAAATGATAGTTTTCGTGCTTTACAGATTGTCAGTGGTGTTAGCTAGATGTGCTAGTGGTGCTAAGGGTATTAGTCGCATGATCGATGTTCAATTCTCGGCGATCAATATTTTTTTAATTATCAAAAAAAATCTGATGGAATATTTTATTCATACCTGTATCTGACTTGTTGTAACACCAACAACTTATGGTTTTTTTGGAGGTAATACCATATGTAAATTGAGTTATATCAGATACTATTGGTATCACAATTCACATAATTATTATTCATGTAAGACCCTGAGAGACTGCCTTGATAATGGATGGTTTTTCTTATGCTTCCCTAAGAGAGAAAATAAACTGGTGAATTTTCCTAACGAAAGTAGAGTTCATAAAATAATGAAAGGTAAATATGTAGGTAGGTTCTTCTATCATAAACAATACTAATAAAATAACAAATATTTACCGACTGCCAACTTCTAATAGAAATCCTGAAAAAAAAACAAGATAATATTTTGTAAAATGAATAAAATTTTATTATGTTTTATACTATTTGGGTATAATCAAAAAGGTATTAAAAATAAACATTTTGTCTGAGTATGTTCAATGAGAAACGATTAGAAGCGCACGATTAGCTCAGTGGTAAGCTAGTCACTTGCCATGCGGAAGATCCCACCCGGGTCCGAACGCCAGAGACAGCAAATACACAATAGACCGTCTAATGTTGCGGAAGATTTCAGGTTTTTCTGTCAGGTCATCAAATGCCAACAGGATTCTTGCTACCAGATTCTGCTACTCTTGCGTCTCCACTGGTATTTCGTAAACTATGTTTTTCACGTGATCCCAAATGTTCCTGTTGGCAGCTCCATATTCTGCCAAATGCAAATCTGCCATTTCAGAATCCGAATAATAATTATTATGTAACTTGTACTAAAAAAACTCAAGAAGTTTAAAAATAATATTTCATAGAATGCAGAAAAATATGCTTGAAAACTATCATCGAGAAACAAACAATCATTCATTTGACTGGCCTTTAATTAATTCAAGGAAAATATATTATCAGACATAAATAGCTAATTACTCTTTGAGTACAAGACGACCCTACACGGTCAATACTTTTAAGATTTTGAACATCATTTTTTGAGACTTACCTGGTTCGTTTTCCCAGAAGATCACGTGATAAAAAATCGTAAAATTATTTTTTAGCATCCTTGGGGTGGCCGCCAACTTTTATCAAACTTGCCCATGTCTGTGCCAAAATTTGCTCGGGAAAATCTTGAGTGTTTCAAAGTGTAAAAAACTTACATGAGAATTTTTTTTCTATTCAGGTGTCAAAAAAGATGCCAAACCAAATCGTAAAAAACAAAGTAGTGTAGCTAGAAACATCGAAATTTTGTTGGCTTTCTGCAGAAATGTTCAGAATCAACTCATCTTAAATAGGAAAAAAGTTCTGACCTGAAGAATAAGCCAAAGTCGGACTTTTTCAGAAAGTTGCAAAAAATCACTTTGTGCAGTTATAAAGGCGAATCCGAAAAAACGGATTGCAGATCCGGCCTGGAAATGTCGTCAGTAATCTACCATTAACGGGTGTAAACGTTTTTTTGGTCCACCCTGTATAAGAAAATTCAGTACAGAAATGGAAATGACCTTGGATAAAAACAGGATGTACAGAAAAGGAAAGATTCTCAGGAGCCTTCAAGTCCTCTTGCTGAAACTGTTTGGTGTCATGGACCATGGACCAGGAGATGAAACTGTGTCAGCTTGAACAACTTGAGGGCAACTTGGGCTCTCAGTCCTCAATCTCAGATTCCTACATGGGCGAGCAATGTGAGCATTATGTAAATCAGGAAAAAGCTATTACCTACCTGAGACGTTGGGTATATTTCCTCTAGAAGCTCTGAGATGCCTTGGATCAGCTGAAGGATGTAGGTATTCCAGACCCAGGGATTAAATGCAGGTTATCCAAACACCCAACTAAAACTACACCTACTTGTAAAAATATTTTAACACAAACACATCATTACAAAAAAAAACAATATGAGATTTAAACTGACAAATTATGGCTTTTATAAACTTTACAGCAGATAATGTATTATTTTATACAGTCAACTATAAATATATTTATGAAAAGAACATTATAGATGGATAGATAGATATTTATAAAATAAACAAATAGAAATATGTAATTAATTTTAGTTAAAATGCGATTGCTTATGGCAATGAAAAAGGGATTTAGCTACACCTACATTAAAAAAAATAATTAGAGATAAAAACTTGGAGAAACCAATTTGGTTATCGAAAGAGCACACTTATTAAATTACAAACGTAACAACAAAATTATGTTTTATGATTTTAAAAACAATAAATTTACTATGTCAAAATTCCGTTATTTCTTTAACACTTTTACAACATGAAAAAACGTGTTCTCAAAAGAATAGAAGCACAACACACGCGACGACCACTCACACCGGAACACAGGCAAGAACTCACGACTGAAACAAAACAGAACCGAGCGGGAGCGAGATGAAGAAAACTGAATGAGTGATACTGTGCACATTCTTGATTCTGATATACAGGGTCAACCAACCTGATGATTGTGATCACGATATCGACGGTAATGATGAAAAGTTGAGTAATTATATAATGATTACTAGCGGGCTACGCCCGCTTCGCGTGGCCAAGGCATGGCCACATTTTTGTTAAGGCATCTAAGGTCAATTCCAGCTAGCTCGAGAGTTTGCCCCTGTGCCTTATTTATCGTCATGGCAAAACATAGTTTTATGGGTAACTCTTTTGAAATTAAAGTGGTAGTCGGAAATCACATTAGATTCCAAGTGCATAGTTGCTAATGAACAGATTAAATGAGCACCCAAATAGCTCAGTGGTTAAGCACTCGCTTGCCATGCGGAATGTCCCGGGTTCGAACCCCCGCGCCGACAAAAAAAATCCTGTGTACCTACATATACCGTTTCACCTGCACCAGCCCCTGTGAATATAACTGCCTCGATAATGTTTTTTTTTTTTTAAGGATGTAATTTGAAGCCGCGTGCCGTTACACAATTTCGGGGGTCTCAGATTTTTTAGTAATATTATTGGTGCTCCAACTGAAGGCATAGCCGATGGGGTGGCAAGCCAGGAGTATTTAGTGTATTAAGAAATTCGGTTGGGTAATGGATGGCTTCTTCCTCTTCCACAACAGTGTCTACGGATTCGTAAGTTGATAGTTCAGAAGGCATTCTTTTTAAAAAGTCATTATTAATTTCCAGAGCATTATCATTCTTTGGTGTTAGTATGGCCCTTATCTTTAGCCAAAAAGGGACAACAACACTTGGGTCATCTAGATTGGGGTAGATAGTGTCTAGGAAGGTGTTGTAATCGACTAATAACTGACAGTGTTCGGTAGGAATTACAATTTTTTCATTTTGTTCAGGTAACTGTCCATCACCTATCCGAAGCTATATGCCGCCTACCATTTTGAGGCTTCTGAATGAAGTAGGTCCTCGCACTTTATGTAGAAGTAATCGTAGGTAGAAACATTCTGAGTCATTCGGATGTACGGTATAAACTCTACCAAGAACGTGGTCTTTTTTTACACCCGGATGTCCTGGAACAATTGATCCTTTTTTCCTTCTTTGGAACATTTTGTTTTTCCATACATAAAATGCTGGTACTTCATTATAAAAAAGAGTTTTCGCAGATTCATCCTGGTTGCATAGTTGGAAAAACCCCATTAATGTTGTTTTGGGCGGGTTGTCAATTCTCTGTTGGCTACCCTTTGTCCATTTTCAAAGTGGACGGCCCAATGTATGACAGGAGAGTATCTTTCATGAATCGAAAAACATAGTATTCGCCATCCAGCTTGACCATAAGTTGAGAACCCCTAAAAAATTTCTTTTAAAATTTGTTTCTTATTGTTCCCCTACATCACAAAAAAAGCTGTCTGCCAAATTTCAAGTCATTCAGCTGAACCCTTTTTGAGTATCTGACAACACTCTAAAAATGACTAATTTTGACCATAAGTCCATAAGTTGAGAACCCCTGTTTCCTTTTAAAAAAAATCCGTTCTTAGTACGCCCCTACATCATAAGGGGAAGCTTCCTGCAAAATTTCAAGTTAATCGGCCTAGCCGTTTAGGCTCTCTTGGCAGACCTTACTCTTGAAAAAGCAACATAGAGCTGACCGTGGGAGAAGCAATCGTTCTAAGGTCAATTCCAGCTAGCTCAAGAGTTTGCCCCTGTGTCTTATTTATCGTCATGGCAAAACATAGTTTTCTGGGGAATTGAACTCTTTTGAAATTAAAGTGGTAGTCGGAAATCACATTAGAACCCAAGAGAGAGATGGGAGGGCACTACAACGAAATCAGTAGGTGCCCTACAGCGCCGCACTTGAAGTAATGATATTTTTCGGTTCCAAGTGCGGTTAGCTTTTAGAGAAGGTGGGTTTTTAGTGGGTGGAAATCCCACACCCCAGGCAGGATCTGGGTGTCTTTGAAAGATTTTTTCCTGCCTTCCATTAAAAAAACCCCAAGTGCATAGTTGCTAATGAACAGATTAAATGAGCACACAAATAGCTCAGTGGTTAAGCACTCGCTTACGATGCGGAAGGTCCCGGGTTCGAACCCCCGCGCCGACAAAAATAATCCTGTGTACATTTTTTTTTTTTTTTTTTTTTTTTTTTTTTTTTTTTTTTTTTTTTTTTAGAACATAACATTGTTTACAAAAATTACAATTGAAAACAACAATACTAATGTTCACTATTATACTTATAAATAGTTTTACAAGTTATCAAAATATAAAGGGTACCTATCTAATGCATATATACATATACCGTTTCACCTGCACCAGCTCCTGTGAATATAACTGCCTCGATAATGTTTTTTTTTTAAGGATGTAATTTGAAGCCGCGTGCCGTTACACAATTTCGGGGGTCTCAGATTTCTTAGTAATATTATTGGTGCTCCAACCTTAAGGCATGGCCGATGGGGTGGCAAGCCAGGAGGATTTCGTGTATTAAGAAATTCGGTTGGGTAATGGATGGCTTCTTCCTCTTCCACAACAGTGTCTACGGATTCGTAAGTTGATAGTTCAGAAGGCATTCTTTTTAAAAAGTCATTATTAATTTCCAGAGCATTATCATTCTTTGGTGTTAGTATGGCCCTTATCTTTATCCAAAAAGGGACAACAACACTTGGGTCATCTAGATTGGGGTAGATAGTGTCTAGGAAGGTGTTGTAATCGACTAATAACTGACAGTGTTCGGTAGGAATTACAATTTTTTCATTTTGTTCAGGTAACTGTCCATCACCTATCCGAAGCTATATGCCGCCTACCATTTTGAGGCTTCTGAATGAAGTAGGTCCTCGCACTTTATGTAGAAGTAATCGTAGGTAGAAACATTCTGAGTCATTCGGATGTACGGTATAAACTCTACCAAGAACGTGGTCTTTTTTTACACCCGGATGTCCTGGAACAATTGATCCTTTTTTCCTTCTTTGGAACATTTTGTTTTTCCATACATAAAATGCTGGTACTTCATTATAAAAAAGAGTTTTCGCAGATTCATCCTGGTTGCATAGTTGGAAAAACCCCATTAATGTTGTTTTGGGCGGGTTGTCAATTCTCTGTTGGCTACCCTTTGTCCATTTTCAAAGTGGACGGCCCAATGTATGACAGGAGAGTATCTTTCATGAATCGAAAAACATAGTATTCGCCATCCAGCTTGACCATAAGTTGAGAACCCCTAAAAAATTTCTTTTAAAATTTGTTTCTTATTGTTCCCCTACATCACAAAAAAAGCTGTCTGCCAAATTTCAAGTCATTCAGCTGAACCCTTTTTGAGTATCTGAGAACACTCTAAAAATGACTAATTTTGACCATAAGTCCATAAGTTGAGAACCCCTGTTTCCTTTTAAAAAAAATCCGTTCTTAGTACGCCCCTACATCATAAGGGGAAGCTTCCTGCAAAATTTCAAGTTAATCGGCCTAGCCGTTTAGGCTCTCTTGGCAGACCTTACTCTTGAAAAAGCAACATAGAGCTGACCGTGGGAGAAGCAATCGTTCTAAGGTCAATTCCAGCTAGCTCAAGAGTTTGCCCCTGTGTCTTATTTATCGTCATGGCAAAACATAGTTTTCTGGGGAATTGAACTCTTTTGAAATTAAAGTGGTAGTCGGAAATCACATTAGAACCCAAGAGAGAGATGGGAGGGCACTACAACGAAATCAGTAGGTGCCCTACAGCGCCGCACTTGAAGTAATGATATTTTTCGGTTCCAAGTGCGGTTAGCTTTTAGAGAAGGTGGGTTTTTAGTGGGTGGAAATCCCACACCCCAGGCAGGATCTGGGTGTCTTTGAAAGATTTTTTCCTGCCTTCCATTAAAAAAACCCCAAGTGCATAGTTGCTAATGAACAGATTAAATGAGCACACAAATAGCTCAGTGGTTAAGCACTCGCTTACGATGCGGAAGGTCCCGGGTTCGAACCCCCGCGCCGACAAAAATAATCCTGTGTACATATACCGTTTCACCTGCACCAGCTCCTGTGAATATAACTGCCTCGATAATGTTTTTTTTTAAGGATGTAATTTGAAGCCGCGTGCCGTTACACAATTTCGGGGGTCTCAGATTTCTTAGTAATATTATTGGTGCTCCAACCTTAAGGCATGGCCGATGGGGTGGCAAGCCAGGAGGATTTCGTGTATTAAGAAATTCGGTTGGGTAATGGATGGCTTCTTCCTCTTCCACAACAGTGTCTACGGATTCGTAAGTTGATAGTTCAGAAGGCATTCTTTTTAAAAAGTCATTATTAATTTCCAGAGCATTATCATTCTTTGGTGTTAGTATGGCCCTTATCTTTAGCCAAACAGGGACAACAACACTTGGGTCATCTAGATTGGGGTAGATAGTGTCTAGGAAGTTGTTGTAATCGACTAATAACTGACAGTGTTCGGTAGGAAATACAATTTTTTCATTTTGTTCAGGTAACTGTCCATCACCTATCCGAAGCAAAAGCTTCGAAAAAACTTCTGCATTTTGATCAGCGTGAAGGTGTACACGCATATTTAACTTTAAAGAAAGAACAGTTATCTGTGGCCACAAAATGAATGATTTTAAACATGCCTTCACTTCGTCAGCTCTTGTTCCACGTGGAACAACGGGTAAAGTTTGTCTAAAATCTCCAGACAGTAGCACAGTTTTACCACCCATAAGATTTTTAACACCACGAATGTCTTGTAGAGTACCGTCCAGTGTCTCTAAGCCAGTTTTATGAGTCATTGTACATTCATCATATACGATCAACTTGAAATCCCTGAGGACTTTGGCCATATCACTTTGCTTTTCAATAATACAGCTTGGTGTATCTACTGAATTTAAATTGAGCGGCAATTTCAAAGCAGAATGAACAGTGCAACCTCCTTCTATTAGTGTGGCGGCAATACCGGACGATGCAACAGCAATGGCAATATTTCCATCTTTGCATATTGTAGCTAACAAAAGGTTTATTAAGAATGTTTTTCCAGTTCCACCTGGAGCATCTAGGAAGAACAAATTATTACCTACAGAATCAAGAGATGAAGTGACGCTCTGAAGTACAGTTTCATACACGTATCTCTGTTCACTATTGAGTAATGGCACTTTTTCAGTTGAGAACCCCTATTTTCTTTTAAAATTTGTTTCTTATTATTCCCCTACATCACAAAAAAAAACTGTCTGCCAAATTTCAAGTCATTCGGCTCAACCGTTTTGAGAATTTTGCAAGACGCTAAAATGTCTACTTTTGTCCATAAGTTGAGGACCCCTGTTATCTTTGAAAAATCCTTTCATAGTAAGCTTCTTCATCACTGAAAGAAGTTTTCTGCCTAATTTCAAGTCATTCAGCTCAACCCTTTTGAGAATCTGACAACACTCTAAAAATGACTAATTTTGACCATAAGTTGAGAACCCCTGTTTCCTTAATAAAAAAAAATCCGTTCTTAGTACGCCCCTACATCATGGGGAAGCTTCCTGCAAAATTTCAAGTCAATCGGCCCAACCGTTTAGGCTCTGCGTTGATTATGAATAAATGTTAATTTTTGGCCATAAGTTGAGAACCCCTGTTTCCTTCAAAAAATCCGTTCTTAGTACGCCCCTACATAATAAGGGGAAGCTTCCCGCAAAATTTCAAGTCAATCGGCCCAGCCGTTTAGGCTCTGCGTTGATTATGAATGAATGTAAATGGATTTTATATATATAGATTACTGATTAGGATACGTACTGCAATAGTAAAGTGATGATGATATTTTTTTTACATTTTACGGGGGTAAACATTATAATGATGATCTCGTTGGTAAGGAGGAGGGGGAGGGTGGGGGGATAATAGTAATGGTGAGTGTGAGTGTGATAAGCTGGCTTAAAACTGATATTAAATAATTAAAACAGAAAGGTATTATGGGTTTATTGCAGTAAGTACGAATTAAAAATGTACCTAGGTCCCTTATTAATTGATATTATACATTGGAACGTTCGTTGATGAGGAAATGTGATGTAGGTTTCTAGGAAATGAGCAGAGATAACTCACCAGCACGTGAAATTAAAATGGGACCGTCTACAAATGTGTATAAAGTTTCGTTGAAATCCGTTCAGCATCAGTTTCATAGATCTCCGCATTACAAGGAAAGCAAATTAATAGACCGACCGACAGACACGATACCAAAATTTCTCAGGAGTTGTGACATGTCCAGAAATATGATTTTTACTTTCCTTATCCTATAGAAAGAAAAGGAATGGGAATCACACAACATTTTCGATAGTCAGTTTAAACACGTTTTAGGACCCCCAGAGCCTACATCCAAAATTTCAGTGTGTGTGTGTATGTGTGTGCATGTGTGTGTGTGTGTGTGTGTGTGTGGTGTGTGTGTGTGTGTGTGTGTGTGTGTGTGTGAGAGAGAGAGAAAGAGAGAGAGTGTGACTGTGAAGCTGGAAACTTGATATTTGGTATGTAGACCTCATTTAAGGAGAGGACAGGACGCAAAAAAAAATTCTATACCGATACCGAAAAGTCCTATAATTCTGCGCTACCTACTAAAATTGTAATATAATAACACAAAGAAACACATTGATTATTTTTTTATTACTTTCCTTATCTTATAATAAGGAAAGTATTGTATTCGTCGAAAATTTGACCTACAGCCTTTTCAGCCATTGGTCCGTGCGTCTGTCTGTCTGTCTGTCTGTCTGTGTGTAAACAGGATATCTCAAGAATGGTAAAAGCTAGAGACCTGAAATTTGGTGCACAAATAAATTTTATACACCAGACGAACCACGAAACTTTTGGTTGAAATTGGCCGCATTCTGCGGCCGCAGGGTCGCAAATATTAGCCGCAAGTGCCGCTTCTTTAAATTGGTTAAAGATAAAAAAAAAATTAAGAGAACAACTTTTTCTTAGATCAAAAAAATAATAGGGGTCTATTCTGATCATTTTTTTAATATCTTGAGCTTTTTGGAACTCGGCTCCAATTTACCGGTATTTGGGGGGGACCCGCTTTGACTAACTTTTTTATTATTCAGCCTACATGGGGGTTGTGACATATCAAATTCAATGATTTTGAAGTGCTGATTACGAATTTGGCATTGGTTTTTAGTTATCTGTTACCGTTGAGTCACCAGTGGCGGAATTCGACTCCTTTTTGGGTATAAGGAAAGTCGTGTGATGTTTACACCAGATTTTTTAGAGACTTGATTTGTGACGCCTTATGTAGATTGAAATGAAGAAGAGAGTTAAAGGTATATAAATGTGTAAAGCATATTTATCTAATAACTTATATTTTTTAGTCTATGTATGTACACTATGTACAGGTATAAGTAAAATTGTGTTCTCGGTCACAGAACAAAATACCATTTTTTCTGATAAATATTTTCTTTTACAATGGAAATTTATGGGGTTAAAGAAAAACATGGATAAATTCATTTTCTCGGAGAAATTTCATTTACACGTTTCAGTGTTGGGGGATAAAAATGGAAATTTATTTTGATTTTTCAACATTTTCTCCTCGACTCTTAGCAAGTTTATATTGTAGAGATACCTAGAGTTATATTATGTACACCCAACGAGGCGCAGTTGCCCGGAAATTTCAAATTGGAAAAAGAAACAAAGAGGAAATTGTACAAACAGTTCTCCCCTTCACCTTTCTGTCAAGAGAAGATTTTGAATAGTGAAAAGTTTTCCAAACTTTCAAATGAAAATCTTCGAAATCGGAAAAGCTGTTTGAGGTTTGACGGAAATCTTGTACTGACTTTGAAAAGAAAGCTATTGTTGAGCATTGTTGGAAAAACAGAATTTGTTCCAGAGGTTTGGCCAAGCAGCTCAAGTGGAACAAAGAAATATGTAACGATTTCGTTCCCTATACCTTGGAAAGTATTGAATATCATGTCTAATGGTGTTTTTGTCACTTTTACAGTAAAACTTTTCTAGTCCCGCTTGTTAGTGCATGAGCGTACGTCAATAGGATTTGAACTATTTTAAAAAGTCCTCATTGGATATCTTCATAGTATTTTAATAATCTGATAGAACACTGTTCGTACTTACATCAGTACTAGTAATTCCTCTGGAGAGGAGGAGAATATGAGTGACACTATTTAATGGTAATCACGTAGAATTGGGTATAGTTTTAAAGCACCTTGAAAAAATTTTCGGAAGTAATAGGAACGCTCCCGGAATCGATCAGGTTACAACCCGGGCTCTTAAAAACCTTAGTTTTATGACACTCATATTTTCGTGATTCATGGAAATGTGCCAAGGTTGTGCCCATCTACAACCCTGGGGAACCATCCTGGCTGCCTTCTATAGTTATAACTAGCGGGCTGTCGCCCGCTTTGCGGGCCGAGGCATGGCCGTGAAAGCAAAAAATCTTTTTTCGCCAATGGCAGGTGTTGTAGTGGGAGTTTCGAAAAATCCCGTCTTATTGCACATCTAGACTATAAGACAAAGCTACCTACCAAATTTCAGCTTCCTAGGACTTACGGTTTGGGCTGTAGAGCGATGATCAGTCAGTGGTCAGTGGTCAGTGGTCAGTGAGTGTCTTTGACATTTATATATTAAGATACCTATGAGTCTGCTTAGCACCATCAGCAAAGTAGTAGAAAATACTTTCCTTAATTTAGAACAAGGACAGAAAAAACTATAGCAACCCGACTCGATGCCTTTGTCCAAATAGACAGTATCTTTCCCGATGAACAGTTTGGTTTCCGGAACAAAATAATATTTATTTATTTTTACAAAAACGAACACAATACTTCGGATTTCTAATATTAGAAATTTTAGGACGTAATAGAAGGCATATTCTTCGCTAGAAGATGACCGCTAGTACAATGCAGTATAAAGTTTTTGAACAAACCAATTGGACCGACACTGTAAAATACCTGGGAGTATAAGTATACCTACCTGATTAGGTGACTTGTGATTTTTTTATTTTTCCATGCTGTTGAGAAATGCGACTAATTTTAACAGGAAATTCTTGATTCTGATCAAACAAAAATGTAGAAAAACAAATGAGAGATCTAGGGGGTTAACCATTAAATAATCACGTCATAATATATCACGATGCGTTTTTGTCCTCCATTCGGTGTCCAAACTACAACAGTTACTTGACATCATTATCACCCACCCTGAGAGGACCGGAGTACACACAGTTTCTCAGTAACTCGGATATTCACTTTGGTGTAAGAAAGAACCTCTGTTCTAAAAGGGTTAATTCACATCAATATTAAGTGAAAAATTAAAAATTCATTATGACGACTTGTCGTTTCTTCCTTAACCTCCCTCTCTCCTTCCTTCTCTTCTCTGTGTAAATGGAAATGTAAATTAAATCAATCCATTTAAATTGAATTCCTTTATTTCCTCGCCTTTATTTATTTATCACGTCGATAAACAACATCATCCAACTTAACTGCTTATAATTTCATTTTCCGGAAAAGAAAATCTTTCATCGTTATTTTTCCTTTATCTTTTCTTCTTCTTCCTTACTCCCATTTCCCACTTTTGCCTTTGCCTCCTTTTATTATGTTTCTGTGTTTGTTTTACTTTTTAATGGAATCACCTTTAGGTCTCTTATAGAAGAAAGTACATAAATCACAGTTCATTAACTCCAAGTACCTACAAACCTATGTACCTACTGTAAAAGTACAAGTCCCGGTTTCAGCGTAGATTTAGTAATGCGACTTTGAGTAGTTGTGATATCGCGAAAGTGATTAACACAAATATGATAACTTTACTATAAAAGTACGCATATACTCGTAACTTAAAGTCTATAATTATAATAATATTTAGGTTTATTGAGATGTTATAAAGATTAAAAATCTGGTGTAAACATCACACAACTTTCCTTATCCCAAAAAAGAAGTCGAATTCCGCCACTGGTGACTGAACGGTAACAGATAACTAAAAATCAATACCAAATTCGTAATCAGCACTTCAAAATCATTGGATTTGATATGTCGCAACCCCCATCTAGGGTGAATAATAAAAAAGTTAGTCCGAGCGGGTCCCCCTAAAATACCGATAAATTGAGTCCGAGGTCCAAAAAGTTCAAGATATCAAAAAAAATAGACCCCTATTATTTTTTTAATCTAAGAAAATGATATTCTCTAACTTTTTTTGTATCTTTAACCGATTCGAAGACTCGGCGCTTGCGGCTAATATTTGCGGCCCTGCGGCCGCAGAATGCGGCCGATTTCAACCAAAAGTTTCATGGTTCGTTTGGGGTATAATATTAATTACCATACCAAATTTCAAGTCTCTAGCTCATACCGTTCTTGAGATATCCTGTTCACACACACACACACACACACATACACACACACACACACAGACAGACAGACAGACGCACGGACCAATGGCTGAAAACAACTTTTTTGGTATCCTGAGGCTATGATTCGTCCAGAAATGTGAAAAACTAGGTAGGTCAAATTTTCCACGAATACAATACTTTCCTTATTATAGGATAAGGAAAGTAAAAAACAATGACGGGTTTTAGCATTACAAAATTAACGTGTATACATATGTGATGCGTTTGCATTTATAATACCAAAATTACAGTTTTTGGTGGCCTATTAACAGGAAAAGAAATAAAAAGTAACTAATAAAATGATTTTTTTTACAATTCAATCTTGAAAAAATAAATTAAAAAAAAACTCATTTACTCTTTCAAGAGCTACATGCTACATGCAATAATCATTTATCGCTGATGTTGACGCCTCAAATATATTTCATCTATAGAAAAATATTGAAAATGTTATGGCATTTGAGGCATTCCGACATAACACGAGAGAGTTCATCAATAATTCATAAGTTTGTGATGAAAGGAAAAAAATAAAATAATGATATACAATTTTATTTTAATGTGACGCCCTGAAAGTATTTTTTCCTTGTCCGAAAATAGCCTTTCGAACCGTTACCTCTCCTAGGGGAATGACCTTTGAGGATAGCCGGCAGGTGGTGAATATGCCATCCAAATTAAGTCTTGTTCAAAACTAAGGTCTAGTTTGTTACCTCTCCAAGGGCAATGACCTTTGAGGATAGCCGGCTGGTGCTGAATATGCCCGAAAGTTGCTCAGATTTTTTTTTTTTTTTTTTTTTTTTCAATTTACATAAAAACGAACACAATACTTCCGATTTCTAATATTAGAAAAGTATCAGAAGTAATAAAGAAGTTTCTGGCGAGATTCGGAATCAGCGGGTCAAAGTAAACATACAGAACCGTTAAAATATAATCGATTTTTTTCCGTGGAAACCTTGTTATTGGAACTCCCGTGCTTGGACTAATAGAGATTGGAGTAATAGAGGTATTAATATTGAAGGTAACATAGGTACAAACCTGAAGGTAACTTACGGTAAAGGTAGTGCATTGATGAAGGTCTGTGTTGTGACCTCTCTATTTGAGGTGCCAACCACTACCTTGTATGGACATCAATGGCACCCTGGACCAGTGCAGACATCTAATTAGTGTATAACAGAAATATTTTGATGAGATTACTACTAAACTTATTACATCTATACTTGTATGGAGAATAACAAAAAATATATTGGTGTGAACATCACACGACTTTCCTTATCCCTCAAAAAGAATTCAATTTGCACCAATGGTCACTATATATTTACGACTTTTTATTTTTTATTAATATACATAAAAAGGCGCCTAATAAATAATGGTGTAAGCCAGTCCAATGGGATGGACTCTCATAAGTTTTTAGATATTTATCCAGAGCCGCTTATTCCACCAAAAAGTGGTCGATGTCCGCCATCGGTAACGAATTTTTTTTTTTTGTTTGAAAAAAATATTGGTTGGAATGATCGAAGTAAACTCCCATTATTTTTTATATGCAAGAAAAACTTTGTCTAGAAAAAATTCACAGATTTTAACTTAAAAAGAGCTGCTGGGGCCCTAGTCGTCTGACCACGATAAAGTTCTGAGCTTTACTAGCTTATCACTGTTCTTAGGCCAGCCTCCGTGGCGTAACGGTTGTGGCTACTGCCTGAGTTCGATTCCCGGTTGGAGCAGACTTTTCGCACAGAAAATTTTGTTCCCTCCGAACATGTGAGGCTGGCAATTCTGGCCCTACCCAGGCTGGGTGAGGTTAGCTGGTATGATTCCCAGCGAATGGAGGGTAAAAACCAAATAGAATCAAGGGACATGAAAGGAGCCTAGACATTGGATTTGGGCGTCCATATTATAATCCTCTCACCACCATGATTTAGGTGTCGGTGCCTGTCTCACGGACACGGAATTATTATTACTGTTCTTAAGTATTTTGTTTACAGACCGACCGACAGACACACGGACCAATCACTGAAACTGTGTATTTAGGCTATAGGTACCTTAAACGTACTTTAGCACTGAAAACTGACTATCCAAAAATTTGGCTGATTACAGAACTTTCCTATTATTATAGGATAAGGAAAGTAAAAATAGTGGGTTAGTAATGTAATGATACTTTGATTCTTAGGCAAGATCAAACATTCCGTAGAAATTAAATATATTTTTTACAACTGTTCGAATAAATAATGCACTAAGGTATGTACAAATTACTTTAGATTTTTTTGCCGGCGTCATTATAAAAGCTAAAAATTCAAAATTAGTTTTTTTTTTTAAATATCTTGATATATTAAAAATCGTACTGATAAAAAATGTATGTACGAATTTCTTTGTGGTGAAGCACAAGGCCTCTTCACAATTTTTGTGGGTAGCGCAGCATTACTAAGAGCCTCCTTTACATTTCGAATTATTCTACTACATTAATTTCTTTTTACTCTGGTAATGCCGCCACTGGTCGTTACTCATACAAGTAACTACTCATTTTTCCTCACGAGGTATGAGTGGACCCCGAACATCCAAGTACAGAGCAGAAAAAATCCTCCCCCGCTGGGAATCGAACCCATGTCACCATGTGTGCAATGCCTAGCGCGCTAACTCGCTCTGCCACAGTGACTACTACTGATAAAAAATGAACTCTGAAGAAAAAATTTTGTCGGTGTTATAAAACATAACATAACATGTTGGATCTTAACAGTAGCAGAAGGTAAGTTCAGAGCTTGGTGAGTTTGGTGAAAGCTCAACCCTAGTACAACTGAATGAAGTTATCGATGCTCAGTGCTCATTTTGCTCTTTTATTTGATCATGAAATGTACAGAAATTATTACTCTTCCATAGATCATTATAAAAGATGAGTTTCGCGCAAATAATAGGTAAGATACCTATACAACTTATACGTACTTATTTGATATATAGGTAAAATTTTACAGAACAATCAGATAGGTACAGACTGGTACACTCATAAAACCCTATCGCAAATTCCTCAAACCAAAATTACATCACCCTGAATCACATAATTATATCTTGAGTATATGTAAGCAGATTGCGAGCAGGTTAATCTGATTCCAATGAGTGTTCGTGCTTTTTATTTCGTCTGCTCTCAGCTTTTACTCTACAACTATTGGCCCTACGTACATTCGATCGTGTTCTTAAAAGGGGGACATGGGCAAAATGAAAATAATGAAATAAAATCACTGCTAGGTAATTAAAAAAAAAAAAAAAAAAAAAAAAAAAAAAAAACATTCACTAAAGCCTAATTTTTCTTTAGTTTTGTCGATTACTGATTAATTAGTGTACTCGCTGGAAACTCACCCAGACTGGTTTGGGCGCATAGCCACTATAGCCAGGTCTCACGATTATTCGAAGCTGAGTGGTCACCTCGCTTGAACTTCCGTCAACAACGTGCAATGAAGATATATTAGTACTGCACTCTAGGGGACTTTTTCCACACTATTTGTGATGTTGAATGGGTTAACAGAATAGTAGAAGGAATATTCTGTATTCTTACATCAGCCGATGGCTGTAACCATCGGAACTTGGAATTTTATTAACCTATGTAAAAATAATAATAATACTTTTTAGTAGAAGGTAAAAATTTGGCGAGCATAATGCTCAAAGCATTTTCTACCACCTAACCCTCAAAGCCTTTTTATGTGGTCCACAAACTCAAATTAGTGAGGAAAAACCACACACTGGGTGGGATTCGAAGCAACGGATTCCTACGCTACCTGTATTACCAGACTAGCGCTTTAACCACTTGACTAACACTAACAGTATGTAGGAACCTGTAAATATAATTTATATTACCTACCTTCCTAATCTATGTATTTGATACTTTCAGACCATTTGAAGCATTTGATGTACCTACCTTCTGTTAAATTCCTCTGCAATATACACACTCCACAGTCTCAAGATCTGGTGTGGTAATGCTTATAACATCATGGGTCTTGTCTCTTCCCTTCTTGATATCATGAGGCACGTCCTGGCTGTGATGTGTTGACGGCAATACCTTCACCTTGCAACTAGGGATGAGGTCCTTGCTAGATAACGAACCTAAGATCCTAAAGTTAAGAGGATTGTAAGAGATTGTTTTTACATTTTTATCTTGTTGAAATATAGGTAGTGTTGAAATTTAAACAACAAATAAATATTCTCTACATCATGAAAACAATAAATTCTTAACCTATTATATTAAGTATTAAGCGCTTTTATACTCGTATTAAGCGCTTCATATAAACCTGAAAAATAAATTTAAATTTGAAAATTAAAGTTAAAAATTAGTGATCTGAAAAATTAAAACATCAGAGCACAATAAATTGCCATGTCTCTTTCAATGTCTCAGAAACTTACCCCATGCAATGGAAGCTACGGGAGATGCACGCACACCACAAAGAAATGAAGGGTAAGCACTTACCTGATGGCAAGGATGGACCTATCCTTGCATCCCTTATTTTCAGACTTTTCCACCAGCACAAGAACTTGGCTTGGATTTGTATCCCACTAGAAAATGACTAGGGACGTTGTTGGATTACTTACTCCCATACGCTGCGCCTATCTCCACTTTGAGGTTATGCTTCAAGGAATACTCGTTCTTCTCTGTATCGAAGGATCCGTAGTAGATATTCTCCTTCTTCAGTCCCGTGACCAGCGTCTGCATCATGAGGTAGCAGGTTTGAATCCCGGAGAGGGTTTCGTACCCGTTCTTATCGTAGAAGAGCATGACACGCCCCCACCCGTTCCTGTCGGTAAATGGTGGATTAGAATCTGTGTAATAGTTATAAAAATATCTCTCTTAATTCAAAATCTGTCCCGGTAGCTCAGTGACTATGTCATCGGTCGTACATAATCCTGATCCATAGGTCGCGGGTTTGAATTTATTCCTTATTGAAGAGTATGACCATATAATAATACGTCTCGGGCTTACTTCTAGAATAAGAGATTGTGCAGTATAAATAAGGCGAAATTATTTTATTATGTAGGTACTTGCACGCTTTGTTTCGTTATCTGTTGCCGTTTGGCTATATTATTGGTAACATACAACCCCTAATTGTCAATAATGTTATTACCTATAGTCAGACACATAATATTAATTGAATTTTATAAATAGAGATATGTATTAAAGTATGTATGTTATAATAAGTGTATGATAATTCGATTTTCTATAAGTTGACTGGTCGAAATTGCCTTAGGGCTGATTCAATGATCCCACCCTTTATAATTTATGTAAATAAATTCCAAAGAGTTTACTACATACAAAGTTCTACTAAAAGAAAAAAATATATCATCATCGTGTATAGCTTCGTCGATCCCGCCGGTTGCCAAATTCAATAGTGCAGTTTTAACTTATATCAAGAAGTGGTGTACTCCTTTATTGATTTCTTTTTTTAAATATAAATAATATAAAAATGAAAAAGCTCTGGAAATTAATCAAACAGAATCTGTAATATGAAGATATAAAATTACCAAACTACAATATTTGTTGTATCTTCAGATAAAGGACAAACCGAATCTGTAATATGAAGATATAAAATTACCAAACTACAATATTTGTTGTATCTTCAGATAAAGGACAAACCGAATCTGAAAAATGAAGATAATAATATGTATAAAATTACCAAACTACAATATCTGTTGTATCTCCAGATAAAGAAAAAAAAAAGAGTACGTGGAAACGTGGAAGGAGAACGCACCTCCTCAGGATCTGAATGATCCCGCCCGTCAGCCCCTCGAAAGCCATCGGGCTGACCCGCGTCAGCAGCTTGTACTCCCCACTGTTCTCTATTCTGCTGTCTGTCTTATTCTTGGTGAAGTCGTGGGTGAAAGCTCCTGTGGTGAGGAGGGGAGTGTTCCAGAACGGGATCATGCGGGCGATCGGGGCTGCAAAGGAAATCATGAGTATAAGTGTAAACAGAAAAGTGAGAAGTTGTATTAGATGTACATGAATATCAGAACATACCAGGACAGCTGTTTCAAGCTTATTTGCTATCATCAGCAGGTAATAGTTCTGAATATCCATGCCATCAACTAACCTCTCTATTTTAATGAGTATAAACAGAAAAGTGAGAAGTTGGTGGGTTAGTACGTGTTCCCAGGCGTGAAATTAAATAATAACTTGGACTATTGTCTGTATTATTAGGGCATTAGATTTTGGGGGACACAGCCAAAAGATTGCGCAGAGGGGCCTGATTTTTTTTCTACGCCACTGTTCTTTGAAAATATACCTTATGTACATGGAAGCACTCACCCATAGTGTTGACCCAAGTCTATGTATGTAACTCTAGCCTAAAGGATGTTGATTGACTTATTTGGGTCAACAGCTTGTGCAATTAAAGGAAAAGGAACTATGGGTTGCTTTATCACCATAGGCGGTGAAACACACTTGGAATGTTCTGAATCCCTGCTGATTGATTCATTCGGCCAAATTTGAGAGAAAAAATAAATATTTGAGTAAGTAAACCTTTAAAATATAATTATTTGTACACTTGTGTATATTGTTTGCAGGTTTTTTTCCCATATGTTTAATGCTTTCAGAGCATATTTTATTTCCCGTTGGTGACTAATGTCCTTTTACTTTTTGGAATGATTAGGAGAAAAAGGAGTATAAAATTTCATTAACAACTTGAGTGCCATGAGATCCCAAATGGGTACTCATGAAACTTCACTTCAGTGCCAAGCTGAAAAATGACAGTCCGTGCCCACCGTGCCATGACATTTTTTTTTCTCTGATCGATCTGAAACTTTGAGACTGTATTTCTAGAGCATCTTAGATGTATGTTACCTATAAATAAGACCTGAATTGTGTGAGACCCATATGGGTACTCATGGCCTGTTGGAACAGTTTTTTTGAATGAAAAAAAAAAAACATCTTCTGAGAAACCAAATGGGGTCTCACTTTGAGTGTTTTCAGGCTGGATTGAGATCCCACATGATACTCATGGCACTGAAGTGAAGTTCTCAAAAAACAGTCTGGCACTCAAGTTGTTAAGTGAATCTCTGCTGAAATGAATGCGTGTGGATAACTTACCACAGGAGTACTCGCAGGTGGGTCCGAAGAACACATTCACGTGCTCCTTGTAGAAAGCCTCCACTGCGCTGATCTGTGCGAGCTGCCCGTCACAGCTGCCGTCGCGTGTCATGAAGCGGAACCGGAGTCCAGGCAGCAGCCCCTCCCGGCTGACGCGCTGAGCCGCCATCTCCAGCAAGGGCAAGACGCGGCTCAGGGTGATTTGGAAGCGGTGGTTGTTGGCGGGCAGCACCACCGCCGCCAGGATGTCATGGTTGTGGGCGGCGCCGGCACTGAGGACACCGGCGGAGATAAGACACAACACGAGGGTCGCCTTGGCGTGAAACCTCATGAGAAATGATGAGGAACGGGAGGCGAGGTTTCTTTCAAGTTGTTGGAGACTTTCTACCTATCACAAAGGATAAGTCTGGCAATACAAAGAGGGAATGCGGCGGCAGTTGTGGGCTGTGTGCCCCAGGGAGATGAGTTGGATGATGAATTGTAATGAATGAATAAAAATTTGTAGAAATCACTGAGGGTTCTTAAGGATTCCAGCAATGGAGACAAAGCAAGGTTCAGTAATTCTACCTCTGCTAGATTTTGAGAATTGGTGGTGTCGTGTCCTTTCTGTAACAGACACTGAGGGTTCTTAAAGATTCCAGCACTGGAGACAAAGCAAGGTTCAGTAATTCTACCTCTGCTAGATTTTGAGAATTGGTGAAGTCATGTCCCTTTTGTAAGAAACGTTGTAAGAACTCTTGTTGGTGTTTGAGTACCACACATGAAAGTGGACTTTCAATACATATGGGTATTGTTCAAGCTTTTCAGTGACAGAGATAAGGCAGAGACAGTAACAGAGATAAGGCTGTGTATGGATCTACTCGTGCTGGACTTAAGGTAGCGGGTTCGACTTCCTGGTGGTAATTATTTTCTGGGTTCGAATAGTAGATATAGATGTGATGAATAAAATAGATACGAGTACTATCAGGGTTCAAGTACTGACTGAACAGACGCGATCTCGTTAAAACGCACTAGTTCGCGAGCCGTGAGAATGGATTTTTTCCGTTTCATGTTTAGATAAATTATCATAGTTTATAGTAGAGCGTATTTTTAGAAACTTTGGGACGGTATGGATGAACATTTAAAGCAAAAGCGCAATTATTTACTAACGCATAATGTAGACTACTTCTAAAAAAAACACACATTTACATGGGGGTTAATGAAGGTAATAGGTGTAATATTTATGTATCCGTATACCGATAGGTATTTATGATGTTTTTAGTTAATAACATTAAAGTAAGAGTGATGGAATAGTACATAACGTATCTATTGTAATGGTTCTCACTTTTCTGTTTATACTGATGGTATGATGCAGGATTAGTCACAGATTCACAGTAGCCACAAACCACTTCTTTCACTTGTTTTTAGAGGTCCGTTAGATTTGGTGATTTTCTTTTAAAATGAACTGGGTAAGTTTTTAAAAAATCCTGATCCTACTATACAAAGTACATAATATCATCTTGAAAATAAGCAACTGCTTTAAACGACTAGGACTATTAAAAAGAAACTCATCTCAAATACAAGACATAGATACCATTTTATTGCTCTACACCTCATTAGTCCGTTCAAAATTAGAATACTGTGCAATCATTTGGGGCCCCCAAACAAAAACATGGTCCAAAGAAATTGAAAAAGTCCAAAAAAGATTTGCACAGCATCTATTTTTCATGGAAAACAAATTTTACCCTACCTACCCTGAAGGAATCGCATATAAAGATTTAATTGAGCAACTTAACATTCAAACATTAGAAGAAAGAAGAGAAGGACAAAGAATAATATACCTACATAAACTATTCAATAATAAGATTGACTGTCCTGAACTACTCTCCATGATAAACATTAAAGTCCCAGATACAAGATTAAGGAATAATGACTTCAAATTGTTTGAAAATCCCAATCACATTAAATATACCTCATCATTACATACAATCTTGAAAACATTCAATGAAAAATACGAAATACTAGATATACAGTATGTTTCAGAAAAGGTGGCCACCCCCTCGTAACTTTTGAACGCGACGGAATTTTTCAATTCTGTAAAGTCCTAAGTATAGGAAGTGCCCTATGGCCCATCCTCTGGTCATATTTATTTTTGGCCCCGGTCGGCCCTTCCGGCTTTTAGGCCATATATTTTCATTTTTCTCGAGAATTTTAAATGGAATGCTACATTTTTTATTCCTGTTAATTAAAGTCCAAGTTAGACTGAGTATAATGAGCTTTTAAAATTTTCAAAAACCTAATCAGGGGCGGAGCTAGTAGGGTGCATGTTTCAAAACTGTTACACTCTGTATTTCAGCGTTAGTTAGATTTTTTAGTACTTTTTTTATTTTCATAGGTTCAAAATATTGTTTTACACCATATGAAATCAAAGAAATATTTGATTTCATATAGAAATCGTAAATTGATGGTGTTCTCGAAATTGGCATTTTTAGAGGTGAAAGTCTGCAATAACATATGTTTTTTATGCTTGAAATCGAAAGAAAACTTAACGGAGAAGCGATTAAGATCATAAAAAAAGCCATTTGACCTGCTAGTTTTTTCACGACAGTGTCCGGTAAAGTGGTGAATTTCGTATTGGATTTTTTTTGTTGAGGAAACACAATTGGCATAGAAAATAAATAATACCTAATAAGGGAATAATACTTCAATAAACATAACTAAATGCGAATATAAATGAAGATTATTTCTTCTAAATCAGTGCCGGATATTTTTTTTTTCTTTTTTTCTCTCTTTTTTTCACTTCTCAAAGTTCAAGTTGTATCAAAAATAATTATCGGATAATGCTGCTTCTAAAGTCGGCCTAGGGGTCCCCTCTTGAGACAATTTTAGTTGGTAAGTTGGTAAAATCTGTAGATAACACATTGTCAATCATTCTCGAGTCAGTCCGATGGCGCTTTGAATGCAACGATTCTTGTAGGATCACCGAAGTTAAGCAACGTCCAGCGAGGAGAAGACTTCGTGATGCTGGCATTCCGGCCTAACCCAGGCTGGGTGAGATAAATGTGTTTAGCAGGTTGTTGAGTTTCTTGCGAATGGAGCGTAACACCCCCGTTATGATATGACCATGCAGTTGAAACGCGATATTAAACCCAAAAAAAAAAAAATCATACTGGTGTTGCTAGTAATGAATACCAGGTCTCTAAATAAAAATCTAATTATGTCGAAATTTAAGAGAAAAAATACCAGGTCAAGTACCAAACTCTTGAGGGTGAAAACCAGAGAGAGAGATAAAAAAAATAAATATCCGGCACTGATTTAGAAGAAATAATCTTCATTTATATTCGCATTTAGTTATGTTTATTGAAGTATTATTCCCTTATTAGGTATTACTTATTTTCTATGCCAATTGTGTTTCCTCAACAAAAAAAATCCGATACGAAATTCACCCACTTTACCGGACACTGTCGTGAAAAAACTAGCAGGTCAAATGGCTTTTTTTATGATCTTAATCGCTTTTCCGTTAAGTTTTCTTTCGATTTCAAGCATAAAAAACATATGTCATTGCAGACTTTCACCTCTAAAAATGCCAATTTCGAGAACACCATCAATTTACGGAAAAATTGCCGTGAGAAAAAATACTTTTACAAAAACCTTACTATGACCCTGCTTAGAAGTAAACAAGAATATTTCTTTGATTTCATATGGTGTAAAACAATATTTTGAACCTATGAAAATAAAAAAAGTACTAAAAAATCTAACTAACGCTGAAATACAGAGTGTAACAGTTTTGAAACATGCACCCTACTAGCTCCGCCCCTGATTAGGTTTTTGAAAATTTTAAAAGCTCATTATACTCAGTCTAACTTGGACTTTAATTAACAGGAATAAAAAATATAGCATTCCATTTAAAATTCTCGAGAAAAATGAAAAAATATGGCCTAAAAGCCGGAAGGGCCGACCGGGGCCAAAAATAAATATGACCAGAGGATGGGCCATAGGGCACTTCCTATACTTAGGACTTTACAGAATTGAAAAATTCCGTCGCGTTCAAAAGTTACGAGGGGGTGGCCACCTTTTCTGAAACATACTGTAGATATGCCTTATGACAAACTTCTGAAAGTTATAGGTAGATAAATAAAAACCTGAATCAAACACAGGAAATTAGTTCATTTACACTGTTCACTTTAATAGTATAGTAGTAGTAGCATCTTAGAATAGTGTATTAAAATAATATAAAATTGTATCTCGATGTTTTTCTCTTATGTAATGTAAACTATCCTCAATTTGAGAATATTATTATCTAATAAATAAATAAAAAAATGATTTTAATAAGAAATTACAGTTATTAGAATCAGTAAGTTGTAGATAGTTACCTACATACCTAAATTTAGTAAACTATTGATTTATTGGTTTCTTACAATGATAAGATTAAAAGTGACGTCACTTTGCAATATCTAGATATTAATACAAGTACTTAATATACAGTTATACTATACGTATTTATAATTTGCTTAGTATTAGTCAACATGGTTATAATGACAATAACAACTTCAAGAGGAATTCTATTTAAAGATTGAAATCATACATAGGTATTATTTTTGGTATCATTATCAATATAGTTATCAGTTATCATCACTAATCACTATCAGCAGCCTCGTCATAATATACATACATATGAGGCAAAGGTGTATCTATCTATTTATCAGCTGAGTTTTGTGATTTATTATTGTTAATTTCAGAATATAATCAATGATTATAAAGGGTACAACACTTTCAAGAGAGATATCTTAACTTTATAAATGATTTAAAACAAAACAATTAATGATTTATGTTTTCCTACACTTGCAGGGTTAATTGTTGTATACGTACACATATAAAAAAATCAAAGTCTTTAGGTAGGTACTATACCTAATCAGAAGAGTTGTTTAGCGGTTCCGGTAGTTATGTATGTATAACCATTAGCGTGACTATCACATTCTATCACAATATAATATAGAATTCTAGTTTTGGGGTCATCGTGGTGTTAATGGTAAGTAGAGGTAAGTGATAAGTTCATAAATATTACCTGCACTATCAGTGGGTATATAATTACCACCTATTCGAAACTGTATATAATTATGTTTATATTTTACTCATGGAAGGAAAGAGAGTAAGGGACAATAACAACCTGAACATATCTATTATGTAAACCATGCCGATGTATGGAAAATATAATAGCAACTAGCAATGGGCAAATACAAAAAAGTTAAATATATTTAAGCGGGTGTAAACTGTAAACCCGCTGGTATATTTTACAATATTACCAGTCTACAGGATCAATATTTCCAATAATGTATGATCAGTATGATGGTAAGGCAATAATTGCCATTCTCTATATGTACTGCTTATTGTATCCGTAATAATTTTATTATTACGGCCACTTTCCCTTCAAAAACATCTGGGTACCGGTACCTACATACTTAGGTATGAGTTCGTAAGTTGGACTGAAGGTACATACCTAATATGACAAATTTAATCAAATTTAATTCTCTGAACTATGTAACTTGTATTAATTTCCAGCATTACCTATATATAGTCTGGCTGGGGGACTTTAAACAGGGAGTAGACCAGCAGTCTGGCTGGGGGACTATAAACAGGGAGTAGACCAGCATTGGCTTGGTTCTGGGGGCCCTTGTCAATTATTAGCCTCCTTGTAGAGACAGTGGTAGAAGTGCCGAGTCATTCCTCCACTGTCTGGCTACCATCGGTCACGATGACGCCACCCTATGATGATTACCTATATAATACCGGATGTACAATATTATATGTATTCCCCTCCCACTATGTGGGTGAAATCGAGAAAAGAAAAACCAAGAAACCCAATAGCAAATTCCATGCCTACTATTCACTGCATGCGCTCTCATTGCCAATCTATACGACAAGTAAATCGACATGAGCCTGGCAACACTAACGAAAATCAATGTGAACCAGTAGGTACCCACTTAAGTAGGTAACAGTTCAGTATTTATGCAAGTAGCAAGAATTCAATTAATATAAATCCAGGTGTGTATAGGTATACGTACGTATCATACGAGTATGTAGGTAGGTACTCCAACAGAAATACTTAACTACTTCAAATACTTAACTACTGCTCGCCTACCCTATACAAGTATACATAGTATACAAGACGTAATGAAGTTTTTTAAAGTCTATAGTACATAATTATTATATAAGTATAGATATACTATAGCCACAAATTAGGCCAAATGAGTCATGATCAACAACACAAATATTAATATTATATGTATACCTATTTTAAGATAAATTGATGCAAAAGTCAGACTACAATACAGCATAATACAATATAATACATAGACAATAAATAATAATGTACCTAATAATGTCAAGTCTATCTGTCAGAAATGTTAGTACGCCTCCTCGTGGTTCACCCTCGGCAACGCATTGACATGCGGCTAAAGTACTGACAAATTTGGCGATCAGACAGTCACTGCCATCAGATTTCCTCATCAAGTTTATTACATAACTAGCGGGCTGCACCCGCTTCGCCAAGCCATCACACACACACCACCCATACATCACACACACACACACAAACATATCCACACACACACAAACACATCCACACACACACAAACACATCCACACACACACACATACACACACACCACACACACACACACACATCCACACACACACCACACCCACACCATACCAAATACACCCATCCACACAAACAAACAGATCCACACAAACAAATCCACACACACACATCCACACACACACACACACACATACACATCCACACACACACCACACCCACACCATACCAAATACACCCATCCACACAAACAAACAGATCCACACAAACAAATCCACACACACACATCCACACAAACACACACACACACACACATCCACATACACACACACCACACCCACACCCACATACACTACACCCACCCACATACACTACACCCACACCCACATACACCACACACACACACACACATCCACACACACACACACACACATCCACACACACACACACACACACATCCACACACACACACACACACACACACACACACACACACACACCACAACCATCATCGCTGTAAATTTCAAACGGAATATCCCGATTGCGGCCAAAACTACCTTACCCTGAAAAGGCACCCGCTTCGCCAAGCCATCACACACACACCACCCATACATCACACACCACATACACATACACGCACACACACACATACACAAACACAAAACACAAATTTCAAAATCCCGAGCCAAATCTATCATAGCGGATATTTATAATGTAGCAAACTGGCCTATATTTCGAGAACGATTTGTCAGAATATGGCAACAAAGGGCTCAAATAAAATCATGTGATGTTCTCAGACAGTTTTTACAATAAAAATATAGGTCCTCGCGATATCTTTCAAGTTCCGTGCTGGAATCTGTTAAAAAACGTGAAAAGTCTGAAAAAATGATCGAAATTTCGAACATTCTGGCTTCTATCTCGAGAACGGTACGTCAGAATGTGGCCTAGTATGAATTAAATGAAAGCTAGTTTTGTCTAATGTGTTAATAAATAATAAAAAATATAGGCCCTTGCGACGAATTTTAAGTTCCGCGCTGGAATCTGCTAAAAAACGTGAAAAGTCTGAAAAAAAGGTCGAAATTTCGAACATTCTGGCTTGTATCTCCAGAACGGTACGTCAGAATGTGGCCTAGTATGAATTAAATGAAAGCTAGTTTTGTCTTATGTGTTATTAAATAATAAAAAATATAGGTCCTCGCAACAAATTTTAAGTTCCGCGCTGGAATCTGCTAAAAAACGTGAAAAGTCTGAAAAAAAGGTCGAAATTCCGAACATTCTGGATTATATCTCCAGAACGGTACGTCAGAATGTAGCCTAGTATGAATTAAATGAAAGCTAGTTTTGTCTAATGTGTTATTAAATAATAAAAAATATAGGTCCTCGCGATAGATTTCAAGTTCCAGGGTAAAGACTGTCATAAAATCGGACCCTTCCTCAAGCCAATACTTGAGGAAGGTCATAACTCAAGGACGGTTTGGAATTTCGGACTTTTGAAAGTTTTCCTGATATTTTCCGGCAATTTTACTTGGGGTCGTCTCTCATCAATTTTTCGCTATCTCTTACCGTTTCGCCTAAACAATTCCTGCACACAAAGCCACAAAGCCCGTCCATATTTCTCATTTATATAATAGAGATTATGTCTTCGTACTTTGACATGTGTAATAAAGCCATACGATAAATAAATATGTCAGAAAATAACAAAATTTTCCTATACGTGTTTTAGTAAAGGACTCGAGGCAAGTAAAAATGTGACATGACCAAGTCTCGTCTGGCAAAACACTTATTGTTTCCTCTTTTGTGAAACAAGATATTATTTTCTCTTTTGTCTTGGAGGTTTTCATCTGGATTATATAAATTTATTTTTCTTTATTAATATTTCATGATGAATTATGGTACTTATTTTTTCCGAGTCTCAAAATTGCTAAATATTTTTACGAGTTGTGATACATATTGTAGGACTACATTAACTTCTATTCAGTATGGACTGTTACTTTATTTTACATTTTTAATTTATAGGTACGTCTGAAATAAAAAATGTTGTTTTAAATTTGAATATTAATAAACAGGTTTCTTTCAACTCTTTTTTCGTGCTGATAAAAAAAAAAATCTTCACACGATTTTCTGTCCGCTGAGTTTCCGGCACGGCATCTGAGAGTAAGTCCGAACATATGAACCCGACACGCGTGCACGCACTGTTCCGACGCGTTGCACGGATGATCCGTCAAACCCGCTGGTCAACTTGAGACTAATGCCTTCTGCTGTCACCTGAGTCTATATCCCTGCGTCCTAAATTACTCTCCGATCTGAAGTGAAAAATAATTGACAGTTATTTTTGAAGTGTACACAAACTAAAAGTTGATAATGAGTGACAACATTATTTCAGATAAGGATAAATATCCCTCTGCCTCTCATGATCAGGGCCTTGCTTCCCTTGGACACTCCACTACGGGAGGAATAAGTTGTGACAACTGATAAAATAATAATAATAATGTTGCTAATAACTATAATATTTTTATTACTATAAATATATTGATGCCTCACAGAGAAGGGACGAGTTATCTTGGATAACATTGATAAAGAAAATCATTTTTTATCCATTAAAACACTTTATTTTTAGCCTATTAAAAATATTGCAGCGTAATTTGTGCTTGTTTTGAAAACAGTAATAGATGGCTTCTCGAAAGATGTGTTTATCTTTACTACCTGAATCTTAATTCTGAATATGAATGAATAACCTAGACGAGTAGATTTAAGTATTTGTTTGAATAGGTAGAGTTAGCTACTCACAATTGGCAAACGGTTTTTACCTGCATTACAAAGTAGCTTTTGGGGTGTTATTGAACACTTATCAGGAAATAAGGTGACTTTCGAAATATCAGGAATTTTGGAATAAACAACTTAATATTTGCGGGAAGCTTTTTCTTGATGTAGTTTCAATTAAATTAATGTGACTACCATGTGAATGTCACTTGTCTCTACCTATAAACCGATACATATACAGGGCTTCCATAAAGTCTCACCCAAGTTTTTCGAAAACGACTAAGGTAATATCCATATAATATTTTGACCTATAACTCGTTAACCATAAGTTCCTAGGTAATATCCATATATTTTGACCTATAACTCGTTAACCATAAGTTCCAGAAGGCTAAAATTTGTTTATAATAATTCTTTATGGTAATAATACCTTTTGAACAAGTTATAACTCGGCCTATTCTATTTATGTTAGTTTTTGGTCGGTTTCGTCAGCCAGCCGGATGAACAACCGAAATTTTTTTAACAAAAAAACAAATCGAGTTATAACTTGTTCAAAAGGTCTCGCCATAAGGAGTTATTACCAACAAATTTCATCCTTCTAGAACTTATGGTTAACGAGTTATCGATCAAAATATATGGATATTACCCAGGATGTCCGACCCTGTATCTCGAGAACGATATGTCGTAGCTCACTGAAATTTGTTGCAATGAACTTTTCTTGATAAGACCTGTAAACAATATAACAAAATCAGCTGAAGGGACAAACGACCAAGGCATCCGTACAGTGAGGACTCTGCATAAAATCTTTAATGGTGGATTATCATCTATTCATTAAACCCAGTAAATCAGCCCTCAAGGGTACACTTGAGGTCCAATCAAGCTCAAAAAATTTCGTGCCGCGAGGCGCGCAGGCGTATGGATAAAGGCTCGTTAATAGGGTTTTTTCTTCATATGAAAGAAACCCTAAAAAAAAAGCTCACAGTGTTGTATTAATAGTAAAAACACTAAAAAACTCAGAAATACCGATATCTGTGGGTAAAACCCGCGATAATTCAAATATTTAAATTAAAGTAATTTTGATTTTTGTCCAGGCCTTTTTCAATTTTTCATAGAAAGCCTAAAATTTCGAGTCTCTCCTAAATTTGCTAGAACCTTTACTGCTTCGAATTGTGTTCCTGTGAATAATAAAACAGTTCTTTCTTTTTCTGTGCGGGCCCTTTTTCAACTGAAATGTGATTTATAATCTAAGAACATTTAAGACAACCCAAAATGGGTGACAACTCTGGGGGCACAGGCCCCCAGCCTAATGACAATGAAGTGCCTAAACCGATTTCCTTATACAACAAAGATGTCAAATATGAACAATATAAAGTTATTTTTGAAACCAAGAAACAACCAAATGTGAAATACCCCTACTTATGCAAGTTCAAAGTTGGACAAATGGTAACCACTATCCTTCCTTCTTCAAATATACCTCACTTTAATCGGATAACTAGATCAAAAATTGTGGTAAGCTGTAATTCTTGTGCTGATGCCAATACATTGGCTTCCAATCCTGAAATCCTAAAGACATACAATGTCTATATTCCTGCCAACTACCTTTACAAATTTGCAATTTTAAAAGATATTGATCCTGACTTCACTGATGATGAAATCCTAGCAAATATTGATGCTCGCAATTTCAATATAGTTGGAGTGCAAAGGCTTAATCGCCGAGTACCCAATGAAGTTGGAGAAACTAAATATGTCCCAAGCAATACAGTAAAACTCATGATTGAAGGTCAATCCCTCCCTTCTTATATTTACTTATTTCATGTTAGAGGTGAAATTGAACCATACATTCAAAATGTAATGCAATGTTTTAACTGCCTTCAATTTGGTCACTCTAACAAAAAATGTAATAGTGCACAGAAATGCAAAAATTGTTCTGAAACCTTGTCTCTCTCCACCTCCCACAACTGTCAAAACTCAACTCCTTCATGTCTACACTGCCGTGGTAATCATTCTTCTATTTCCAAGAAAGATTGCCCAGAATATATCAGACAATGTGACATCAAAAAGATAATGATGGTACAACCCCTTTGCTTTCAAGAAGCTGCCATCTTATTCCCTAGAAAAAATACCAAATCCTTTTCTTCTAAACTGCAATCAAGGCTTGATCAACAAAACTTTCCTGCTCTTCACAATAATATCCAGTCCAACCAATCCAAATCTTCTACTATCCCAAGTCTAGTAGTTCCTCTAACTTCTGCTGTCAATTCTCCTTCCCTTCCTTCCTGTTCCATGAATATCTATGACTTCAGACCAAATACTTATGAAACCCACAAGAGGAGAGCTCCTCCCGGCAGCAACAGGATCCCTAAGAAAAAATCCTTTCCTCCTCAAAACCATCTTCCAAATTTTCAATCAAATATTATAAAAGAACAAATCATCAATGTGGAACAATACAAAGGTCCCAATGGTGTTTGTCTTAACAAAAATATCATTTCCTCTGTTGACAATAAACTTTCTGAACATAGCTATGCACAATCTTCCCAACCTAAGAATCCAATAATCAATAAATTGAAGAAGATCTACTCTTCTAAAATTGATTTTTCTCAATCCCCAAAATCTGTTCCTCAAAATAATACTCATGAAAAGACTGATAGTCCAATTGTAAATAGTCCTGTTCCCAATATTCATTCCCCAATGGATACCACTGAGACCATAATTGAAGATAAAGTAAAGGATAAAACAGCTACTGGTAATGAGCCTTCTATTGAAGAAGTCTCTCCCCTCCAGGAGTAGTTTTATTCTTTGCATTATTCTTATTATTATTTTATTTTATAATTCATCTTTTAATACCTTTTTTTTATATATCCTTCAAGGTCTCTCGTATATTTTAACATCTTGACTTTTTTATACCTATTTTTATCAATTTATGACAACACAAAATAAGACTGATCACAATTTAATTCTTCAATGGAATTGTAATAATTTTTTTAGTAAGCTAAATGACCTTAAACTTTTAATCCAACAATTTTGCCCTTTAGTTATATGCTTACAAGAAAGCCACTTAACTTTCAGAAACAAAATTAATTTAAACACTTTTAACTCTTATAGACATGACCATATATCTAATACTCTCCATGCGTGTAACAGGGTGTCTACTGGTCAGGGAATACCTGGAAAACCTGGAATTGTCAGGGAATTTTTCGAGACCGAAAAAGTCAGGGAATTTTGTGAAAAATCACCATAAGTCAGGGAATTTTGTGAAAAAACACCAAAAGTCAGGGAATTTTTTTAAAGATCCCATTTTGTCATGAAATGATAAATAAAAAAAATTCGCCTGCGGCGCCACTGTAATTCAGGCAGTCTGATAATACTTCTTTGGTAAGAAACATAAAACACTCTTAACTACTTTTTAGAAGATTATCAAAAATTTAGCATGTTTTTTTTTTTTTTTCAGGGTTTTCCTTGAAAGTTCTTCAATTTTCTTTAGGGTTCCTATTTTTATGTTGATTTATTACTTAAGTAGTCACTGTGGCAGAGTGAGTTAGCGCGCTAGGCATTGCACACATGGTGACCTGGGTTCGATTCCCAGCGGGGGAGGATTTTTTCTGCTCTGTACTTGGATGTCCGGGGTCCACTCATACCTCGTGAGGAAAAATGAGTAGCTGCTTTGATGTGAAGCAGCGACCAGTGGCAGAATCATAGGCAAAAAATAATACAAGATGTTGTAAATTAAAAAGTGGTAAAGTCCTATGATTCTGCGCTACCCACTAAAATTGTGACATAATAACACAAAGAAAAAGCATTATTATTATTATTATTATGTTGATTTATTACATTTAATTTTCCTTATCCTATAATGAGGAAAGTTTTGTATTCGGCGAAATTTCAATAAATATAAGGTTATAATTTGTGTATTTCTTTTTTTAACATTCCTAACACATTCTTGATAAGAGCTACCATTAGCAAACTTTTATCGAATTCACGAGAAAAGAATTGGTGATTTCTTAGCAATAGGGTAAGGAAAGTCTTGTGGTGATCACACAACATTTTATTTGAAAAAAAAGCAAGGAGTAAGCAATTTGTACATCATATCCACCTATTCGACATCCTGCTGATGTCTATTCCCCAGTACTAAAGCTTGATATCGTAGAACCTACCAGAAAACTCATTTAATTGATTTAGAAAAAATATTTGGTTAGGTGTCGGTGGACTAGCAAAAAAAGATTGAGGTCTTATGTATTATAATATAAATATAATGTCTCATTAAAAAAGTAGACTGGAGAAACTGGAAAAATGGTCTGGAAAACCTGGAAAAGTCAGGGAATTTTACTTTGACCATTTAGTAGACACCCTGGTGTAATGGTGTATTAACTTTGGTACATAAATCTATTTTTTCTGAGATGATACACATCAATAGTGAAATTCAAGCTGTTGCTGTCAAAATATACCACCCATCTATTAATTTTGTTTGTATATGCAATATATACATATCTCATAACATTACCTTAATTATAATCAGCTGAATTCCTTATACAACCAATTACCTAAACCATGTTTACTAGTTGGGGATTTTAATGCCCACCACATTTTATGGGGAAGTTCTTCCAATAATCCGAGAGGTTTAGTTTTGGAAAATTTCCTTTTCAATAACAATGATCTAGGAATTCTTAATAATGGATCCCCTACCCATTTCAACCTAACTCACAAGATTTTCACCCATATTGACTTATCATTAGCTTCTGATTCACTCCTTCCCCTCCTTGAATGGTCGACCCATGATGATATTTATTTCTCTGACCATTTCCCAATTATTATTTCTTTACATCCTTCTCTAAATTTTACAAACAACAGTCCCCAAAGACCTTGGTCTTATGGAAAGGCTGATTGGGTTAAATTCCAAGAATTAACCAAATCACTCGTTGATTTACAAATAAATGATAACAATATCAACTTAGGAGTATCAAAATTCAATGACATTATTTTAAATGCTAGTATTCTCTCCATCCCTAAATGCAAAATTAAAACTAAATGTGTCCCATGGTGGAGCGAAGAAATTGCTGAGTCCATTCGCATTAGGAAAAAAGCATTAAAAAAATATCGAAAAAATCCTACCATTGATAATTTTATTCACTTTAAAAAATGTAGAGCTCAAACCAGACAAATAGTTCAAACAAAAAAATGTGATTCATGGCTTAAATTCCTCTCCTCAATCAACAAACCATTAGACCAAAAAACCATGTGGAAACAACTAAAAAGATTAAAAGGTAAATATCCTTACAACCCAATAACTTTTATTAAAGATGATAATGTTATAATAAGTGATTCTTACGAACAATCAGAAATTTTTGCAAAACATTTTTCCAATGTTTCCAAATCTTTACATTATGATAAAGAATTCCAAATCTTTAAAAATAATGCTGAAAAAATAAACATAACCAACATATCTGATAATCTTGAGTGTTATAATGAAAAATTCAGCTATAAGGAATTACAAGAGGCTCTTAAAAATGGCAGATCTTCTGCAACTGGCTTAGACAAAATTTCATAAACTATGTTTCAGAATTTATCACAACACTCACTGGAAGCATTACTTTCTCTTTATAACCATGTTTGGACTAGTGGCTTGTTTCCAGAAATTTGGAAAAAGTCCATCATTATTCCAATTTGTAAACCTGGTAAAGATTCAAAAATCGCTAAAAAATTATAGACCCATATCCTTAATAAGTTGTACCAGTAAAATAATGGAGAAAATGGTTAATAACAGATTAAGATGGATCTTAGAATCAAAAAACCTCCTTGATAGATACCAAAATGGCTGTATTAAGGGTAAATCAACTATTGATAGTTTAGCACTATTAGAACATCATATACTAAAAGGATTTGCATGTAAAGAACATACTGTTATGGTGAGCTTAGACATTGAAAAAGCTTTTGATCTCACTTGGAAACACAAAATACTACAAAAATTAAATAAATGGAATATCAATGGTAGAATTTTCACTTACCTTGAAAAATTCCTAAATAACCGAAGCATTCAAGTTAAAGTAAACAACTCCCTTTCCTCACTGTATAATTTAGAGAACGGAATCTTGCAAGGTTCGTCTCTAAGCGCAACACTGTGGAATATTGTAATATCTGATATCTCCAAATGTTTCAATAATCCTGTGAGATATAGCATATATGTTGATGATATCATTTTCTATATGACCCATAAAAATCCCGATTCCATCCAATTAGCTTTACAAAAAACATTAAATTCCTTGACTCGTTGGGCTAAATCTAACGGCCCAAAATTTTCCGAAGAAAAAACAAAAATGATATTTTTTTCTAGAAGAAGACCTAGCCCTTCTTTTGATCTAGTATTTAACAATATCGTAATTCAAAAGTTTAACCAAATTAAAATATTAGGTATGATATTTGATGCCCGCCTCACATGGAAATTCCATATAGATTACACTAGAGCCAGAGCCATTAAAGCATCTAATATTTTACAAATTTTAAATAACAAAAATCATGGACTTAGTAGAAAATTTTTATTAAGACTTTACAAAAGTTATGTTAGACCAATTATTGAATATGGTGCCCCAATTTATGGGTCTGCTAGTAAATTCCAACTCAATCGACTAGAACCAATCCAAAATAATGCTATTAGAATAGCTACTGGCGCATTTAAATCAAGCAGAATTGAAAATCTGCTTGTTGATGCTGGCGAACCTCCCTTACAATATCGACGCATGTATCTTATTAATAATTATGTTGTTAAAACTTTATTCCAATTCATAAACCCAATGAAGGACATAGTAATGGGTATTAGTGAATATGATATAGTACATATATTCTATGGTAAAACTAAACCTTTAAGCTTAAGATTTTATGAAAATAATCATAATATCAAGACTCTTTTCCCTCTCTTACATAAATCTAATAATTTACTTCCTTTTTGGAAAAACAACCTGCCCTCTTTTCATAAAATTTCAAACCAACAAAAAAATTCTGCCTACCCAATAGAATTCAAACATAAATTTAATGAATTTTTATCAAAAATATCTAAAAATGCAATTATTTGCTATACTGATGGCTCAAAAAGTGAATCTGGCGTTGGATCAGCCTTTAAATTTTTAGATATTGTTAAAAGTGCTAAACTTAATAACATATCTTCTAGCTTTACTGCTGAAGCTATTGCTATGGAAATGTGCCTAAAGCATGCATCAGAATATAATTTTTCCTCTAAATCCAAAGAAATTGTTATTTTTACTGATTCTCAAAGCTTAACTATGTCAATGAACAAAATATGCCCCAAAAATTCAATTATTGAAAAAATTCAAGAACTCTGCCATTTTTTAATTTCCATGGGGATTAAACTATCTATAGTCTGGATCCCTTCCCACTGTGGAATTTCCGGCAATGAGAAAGTTGATCAAATAGCTAAATCCAACAACCATAATTATACTATAGACATTATTACCATGTCTGATTTAAAAATTTATTTAAAAGATAAAGTTAAAAAAGAATGGCAAACATGGTGGGATGACATAGATACTCCTAACAAAATAAAATTAATTAAAAAAGATGTTTTTCCTTGGGAGAGTTCTAATAGAAACAATCGCCTTGAAGAAAAAATAATCACTAGAATAAGAATAGGGCATACATTAATAACACATCAATTTCTAATGGAGAAAACTGACCCTCCAAGATGTACTTTCTGCCCTGACATTATATTATCAGTTGATCATATTCTTAGATATTGTCCAAAACACAAAGATATTCGAATCAAATATAATTATACTAATAAAGAATTAATGGATATTTTAGGAGACTCTTCTTTTAAAATGGACAAATTAATGATGTTCCTAAAAGAAATACATGTATATAGAAAAATCTAACCTGAATACTTCCCTCCTCCTATTATTAATAATTATTAGACCCGAAACCAACTCCTCCTTATTATTCATATTTGATTGCATTCTGATATCTTTTCCCCTCTACTTATCATTTTAACTTGTTATACTTATATTTATATTTCTTGTATATTTTTATTTTTATTTATACCCTTTTTCCTTTTTTGTTATATCCTTATATTTATTCTCTCTTGTATATTTTTATTTATACCCCTTTTCCTTATTCTGTATTTCCTTATACATGTAAATAAATGATACCATTTTGAAAGGGGCATATAACTCAACCTAAAGTTGCGCCCCTTTTAAAATAATTTATGAAAAAAAAAAAAAAAAAAAAAAATGATTTTTGTCGGTTTTGTGGGTCTTGTTCAATTGGATTTAAACTTTAGGTACCTATAGAAATTAAAATTTAAATTTAATACTGACAGAACTACAGAAGTAAATGTCTTGCTGTTTGCTGTACAATCCACTATGTGGTTATTTCGTAGTTTCCTTCCCTATTCATTAACTTGTTATTCTGTTTTAATCAGGAAATTGCTGTTCTAGTACTGTTAGTGCAATTTGGCTGGGATCACAATCTTCAGCTATTCTGTGTAGCTGGTGCTTCTCATCTTCAAAATCTACAGCAATGTTCTATTCTAGTATGCCTCAAAACCAGTAAGCAGATTTCATCATTTTGTCTTGAATCCACTGTGTTCACAAGATGTCTATCAGTATCCTCCCCCAGTCAACAATACGTCTGATAACAACATCTCAGATAATTACATCCGTGTCCACTGCTGTTAAAGAATTAATGGAAAATGCAATTGATGCTGAGGCTACTTTGATTCAAATTAATTTGGTTAGTAAGTATTCAGAGACAGTCTAAATTCTATGAGAAGTCCAAACCTGAAAAAAAAGTCTTTTATTATTCTAAACATTCTGTGACAGTTTCAAAAGAATTGGTTCAAAAATGGTCGGATAGTAACAGCTTAGCCCTTAGGTATCTTCTTTATTATTTTATGATTTGTTCCTCATTTACCTTCTTATGTGTAAATGATAATTAACTCCTTATGTGTTAAGGGTTGGGTGGAAGACATTGCCAAGGCAATAACCCCACCGTTTAGTTATTACATATGTATGTTATATTCTATATTTTCTACCTTTTATTGTTGACATTGTTTCCATTTTTCTCTTCTTTTCAATTGTTATATGTGCTGTACATATATCTGTTGTGTAATAAATAATTTAATAAAAATAATGGTAGCCTGGATAATGTATTTCAATACTTTTCTGTTTTCTCCTTAGATGAATCAGGGGCTTGACTTGATTGAAGTGAAAGATAATGGGACTGGAATTGCTGTTCAAGATGTTCCTCTTATCTGTCAAGCTGCAACAACATCAAAAATAACAGATATTGCAGATCTTGGTAAGATTTCTTTCTAAATTTACTTTGTAATTTACTTCGTAATTTACTTTGTAATTGAACACCTAACCCAAAGAAACTTTGGGTTAGGTGTATTACACACATTGAAAGAGATTTGAATGTGTTTTAGAGGTTTTAAATGTTGAAAGAGAGGTGTTGTCCTGTGGGGGAATTAAGCAGATCCCCCAACAGACCAACACCTTTTTTACCATAAACCGGACCCTTTTTTACCGGAAATACCAACTGGTAACCAGTTTTGTCATGCAAAACACAATAACACATATCCACTTTGGTCTTAACTGGGATTGTGTTAGTGAGGACATCCAGCCATAAAATGTGGAAGTAGGAGTGCCAAACCAACCAAACTCAACCACAAGGAACAGGTTAAACAATGTTGTCAAAAGCAAAATAAAGAGTTTTGAAAAAGAAGACGAAAAAAAAAAAGAACCCTTTGATGAAGGTACCGTGTCTTTCACAAATATATATACCTCACAATACATAATTATTTAAACATAATTTTGGCCCACTAGAGTGTTAATTATCTGATTTTCAAGAGCATGTCTTATCCTCTCACTTGAAAGAGATAGAGATATGAAATTTATAGGAAAATGAATGTTTTGCCTACAATTGAAAAAATATTTTTTTTTTTTTTTTAATTTGGGTTAATGTTGCTTTCAACTGCTTGGTCACATCAAGACGTTGGTGTTACCCTCCATTCACAGGACATTAACCTCACCTAGCCTTGGTTGGGCTGACATGCATCACAAATTCTTCACTTTGCTGGACGTTGCTTATCTTTGGTGATCCTATGAGAACTAGTGTATTGCGCCATCGACGCTGTCCTGGAAAAAATTAAAAGATTAACTGTTCCTTTAAAAAAAATCTATTCCCAGACTCTCTCTCAAGCTATGGGTTCAGAGGTGAAGCACTGAACGCACTCTGTCAGATAGGAGAGGTAACAGTGACTACCAAGACTGCTAGAGATGCTGTTGCATCCATGTACAAGATAAGTCACCAGGGTGAAGTTATCAACTCTCAGCCATCCCACTTTCCCAATGGTAAGCTTTATATTCAAGATAATGATTTTTTGCTGTTTATAATGCTTTTTATTCTGCAAACTGATCCAGGGTGTTTTTAAAAAAATCAAATTGTAAATAGCTCAGTTATTCTGATAATTGAGTTTTAACCATGTAAAAATAAAAAAATACATAAAAGTATGTCAAAGAACTCAAATTATTCACTCAGGGTAGTCACTTGGATTTTTTGTTAACATGTTCTTCATATTTGCAAGGGTGTCTCTGTCAGTACTCTTGACCTGATGTAGCACAACTTTAGGAAAAATTCAAACTTTATTTACATAGAGAAGAAACGATACGTGAAAATCATATTTGAACAGCATGCCCTAGAAGCCTAGACCCTAGACTGTGGTATTGGAATATGATGTTATGGTTCATGTCTACAAGAAACTCTTTGTTTGATATACCTATAACTTGTATTTTATATTTAATTCTAATTTTATTATTTACATACAGCTTATTTAAATTAATACAGTCAAACCTGGATTTACGAGATAAGAGAACCCAAGGGCCCAGATTTTTTTCTTTTATAAGGAGGTTATTTTACCTTAAAGAGAGGTAATTTGGACCTGGAAATTGTTCTCTTATATCCAGATTCGACTGTATTTATGATATTCCTATATTTTTTTAAAATATTTATTTAGTAACAGGATAACATATTATACAATTTTATTTTTCCTAAGTAACAATAAATGAGACCTTTAAGTATATATTTTTGCTACAAAAGGCTTACATAGAAATTTCTAATCTTAGCCAATAATTTGAATAAGGTAATTCTCATTCTAATCAATGAAATTGTGTTTCTTCTTCAGGCACTACTATCTCAATAAGAAATTTGTTTCACAATCTGCCCGTGAGGAAGCAGTATTTATCTGGCAAGGGCAGGATGTCAGAGGAGCTGAGGAAGGTGGAGCGGGTAGTCAAGAGCTTGGCGCTTATCCATTGCAAGCTCCGGGTGACCCTCACTCATAACAAGTGCGTCATCTGGCACAAGAATCAGACATGGAGTTTAAGGTAGAAAATAATAATTTTAGTGAATACTAGCAGCATAACGTGTAGATTAAGAAGTGTGGAAACCACCCCCCGCCGGCCCACATCTTCGCGTCCTCAGCACTAGACAGCGCTTGTATCGCCTGAGACTAATCCTCTCCTCGCCCCTCACAAAATTTCTTCGCGGTACAAATGTAAACATAAACATAAAAAGTTTAATTTGTTTCAAGATCGAGATAGTTTCGGCATTTTTGCTGAAATAACAATAAGTAATTGTGATTTGAGCATTTTGAGCTTGGTTTTATGATAAAAATCTTTTCTAAATTAGTTGTCAGTACCTTTTTAGCTGTTTGATATTATTATGTAACTGTTAAGCTTAATCGCAAAAAGGATACCGAGGAAGAGATTTGCAAAGTGTTACGTGTGGTGCTGTATGGAGCAGAGGACGTGGACGATGAGAAAGAAGGAGGAAAAATATCTGGAGAGCTGCGAGATGTGGGCGTGGAGAAGACTAGAAGGAATCAAGTGGTCAGATAAAGCCAGAAATGAAGTATTTAGAAGAGTTGGAGAGAAAAGAGAAATATTGAGAACCATGAACAGAAAAAGAAGCTGGCTGGGTCTCATACTGAGGAGAGATTTTCTGCAGAGAATCATCATGGAAGGAAGAAGATCAAGAGGAAGAAGAAGGTTTGGAATGCTGACAAACATGCTGAATGGAAGAACATTTGAACAAATGAAGGAGGATGCCCAATGCCCATCATGATCGAGTAAAGTGGAGAACGTCAAGTTGAAACCTATCGATGGCTTGTTGAATACACCGGTTCTCTTAAGACCACCAAAGTTAGGCAACGTCCAGCGAGATTAGGACTTGGATGCTGGCTATTCTCGGTGCAACCCAGGCTGGGTGAGGTTAATGTGGGTAACAGGTTTGTTAGTTTCCTGCGAGTGGAGTGTCGAACCTCTGTCATAACTGACCATAAAGTTGAAATATGACATTAAACTCTAATAAAACACACTAATAATACAAAAGGATTGGTGGGACATCAGTTTTCTTTCCTTCCAACCTGGGTGTTTTCTGTACGAGAAACCACTGAGTTGGAAGGATCTAACTCTCATCAAAGCTGGCTTTCTTTTTTCAAGAAAAGTGTCATGAAAATTAAGTCATGATTTTTGTTCTTTCTAAGTCTGTAGACTTAAGAAGCAAGGGAAAAAATGGAAATATTTAGGGTGAAATTAATAGACATTGATGACTTCAGCATTGGTTATCCTATGCTAAGTAATACGCAAATCTAGACTTAGTGTTCAAGAGGTATTACAATTTTTTTAATTTTAACTTTGGCCTTAAGAAACAATACATTAAGGATGTTATAAACTTTTTTTCTAAAATATTTTGTTTTGCAAGTTTACATTTTTGTTTCCATAAGTTGTAATAATTTTTCCTGTATTGAGTGTAAATCCTTAATCTAATTTATTTTATACAAAACAAAAAAAATTGCGTGTGTTCCCTGGACTGTGCTAGAGAATGTATATTGGTATCTAATTTCTTATTTCTTTGCTTATTTTATGTTGATCAACAAAATAATGAAAATATAAGTATGTTACATTTGTGTATAAACATGATAATATTAATTATATCTTTTCTATTTGATAAAGTTTGCAGGAAGGTTTAGGCACATTATAGTTAGTATCATTATTAAATTTACTTTGGTTCATATGGGCTGTGTGGGCCCCAGAGCAATAAGAGTGCAATTACCTCCACTACAGTACATAATTATTAGTAGAATAGTAAATAAGTTTCTTTGTGTTATTATATCACTATTTCAGTGGGTAGCATGGAACTAAAGAACTTGCACAAGTTATCTTTTAATATACAATAGCTTGATTTGACCATAATTCCACCAATGGTGTCTGCTCACAGTACTCACATCAAAGCATCTATTTATTTTTATCTCACAAGGTATGTGAGTGGACCCAGGCATTCAATTATAGAGAGAAAAATTATTGTCTCACTGGGTATCGAATGCAGGTCACTGTGTATGCAAGCCTAGTATGCTACTCACTCAGCCACGATTACAACTAATTCTTCCCATAGAATAATAGATATCAAGATGTGCAGTAATCTCTTTAGCAACTTCTTTATAAGTTGGATGTTGTCTCGAGACACCCTAATAAAATAATAAATTAATTACTTTAATGAGACACAAAGGAAAACTATTACTTGGTATCGCTCGTAAATCATATTGTTAGTATTTTGTAATAGGAGGTATTGGGTATATGTATGTACAACATGTTTAAATTGTGCATTTTTTATTGAGGAAAAATGTACGTGTCAATCGGGATTTGAACCCTACCGTTTGTTACCATTCAGATAAAATAATTGAGTAGGTAACAGTTACCTACTTACCTGATGCCTATTAATTAATTAGTTACCTATGTTGTGTGGCTTATTTCTCATTGAGGAATATTACACAGAAGTTTTTGAAATTTCCTTTATAAACCATTTATACCTACTTCAGGTTAACAGAGTTTTGAACTTTCTAATTTACCTAAATAAGGGAAACGATATTCCCATCTTTAAAAAAAAAAACAGTAATACTGTCGTGATTATAGTGCTCGATTAGGACTATCATGTCCCATTATTCAAACAATAAGTCCAACATAATATAAAAATTCTAATCATGTCCCGCCTGAATCGCGAATTCTGGGATGTTGAGAGTGCCGCCTTAGCCACCGAGCCATTGTGTCAACGCAATGTAGCGAATTAATAACACGTTATGAAGCTATCGAGACAGCCCGCGAGAAATATTTAGTCTAAGGCGATGGTGTCGCGCTATGTGGCGTGTCCACGAAACTGGGGCTCGTTTCCACACTTATTAATCTACACGCTATGCTAGCAGTTTGTGGGACCCGACTAAACTACCACTTACACAGTTATGAAACTGAAGAGTTAGTTACAGAAATGAAGTAAAAAAATATTTAGAGAAAAAGAGAGACAGGGAGAAATAGTTTCATAATGGCTAGATAGTTGAAGGTGTTAGACAAAAAAAATCTTAATGGTCGTAGTGGTCATGTCTTTTTAAATGAAACCACCCTGTTGTTAATAAATTTCTGAAAGATAGTTGACAGAAGTATTGTATAACAAACAAGGGCTGGAGATATTGTACATTTTATTTCAGAAGGTTTGGTCAACTTTTATAGGAAATGAAACTATATTTTTGTAAAAATTGTTAAACACATGTTTTTCCATTTTAAATAACAATTTTTTTTATTCCTTTTTGATACCATTGCCCCAGTTTTAGTATTTTCCAAAAATTGAATCTGTTTTCTAGATATTTCGAGTGGCTCCTTCTTTTTGGCGGAACCTGCATAGAGATTTTTGATCACAGAACATGCCATTTGATACATTTTAAAGAAAAAGTTTAGTCTTCTTTAAACTGAATTCCAAATTTTGTCCATCACATCCACTCTATTGCTATCTATTATGCTTTCTCTGACCTTCCTGCCAGGTTATCCCTCTCTCAAGTGATCCCCATTAATATCGTCAACAACCTGGATGAAGTTCAATACGAGAGTTCAGTTCAAGGGGCTAAGGTTCATTTACTCCTGGCCAAGAAGTCAGTGAGTGACATTGGAGCTCTGTGCTTGAGTAATATGCAGCAGGCATATTATATCTACGTCAACAAGCGCCCTGTGAGGATAGGCAAGATAGAGAAGGTAATAATAACTCATCTCATGTAATATGTCTTTCTATAAGCATGACACATTTTAAAGCTTCATGAAAAATTAAAATAGGTTTAGATATCAAAGAGGTGTTCATTTCATATTGATCCCTGAGGCCTAGAGTAAGTAGTTATGTTAAAATGTCTGTCTACCTTCACTTAGCTTGCATCGATAAGGTTGACTGCACTACTTTGGATCATTTTATTTCACATTTAAGGCTGCATCTTAGCAAAACCTTGACGAATCTTAGCATTTAAAGTCCTTGGGTTGTTGGCATAGTTTGGAATAGATAAATAACCTTTATTGGAATAACTAAAAATTGAATTACTACAAACTAATTATTAAAAAAAAAGAAGTTAAGTACCTACAATATGAAGACCAAAAAACTTCTATTAAAAAACCCTTTTTTATTCTAATTCGCTGAGGTCTCATGAGTTACATTGAAGAGTAAGAGTAACATAAACTGCAATGATCACATTGACTGCCATGTCACACTATATGTATGACAGGATGTTAAACCTATACATTATGTCACATATTGTGTGACACTGATACTAGATGCTACTTTGAATGAGTGTCACACTCGAATGGTGTGACATTAAGTGTATTTTAAATGATGATTTGGAAGCCTGGTGTACGAGGATCAATAGAGTATGCTTGGTTTTTGATTTTCCAGTGTAGATTGGAAAATACAAAACCACCTTACTCAAAATCTGTGACGTGGCGTACAGGTAAAGTGTCCAATAATAAACATGGCATTCAACGTGATGATATAAATAAATATTACGAATTTGTGGAAATCGATGTATGAAGAGTGGGTAATGACTAAACTTTTTTCTTATTAAATAAGAGCTTATCTTATCATGATAAAAAATCCTAAATTCTTAATTTGATGAAAAATTTCAACATAATATTATTTAAATATTCCTCTTCACATGCCTGAAACTGAATATCATCCAATGCTCGCATTACCTTCTATGTATTTCACCTACCCCTACTACATACTCAAGGCATGGCCTTCTATGGATTTTTAAATATTATTTTTCAAGTATAAAAACATGATATTTTTTGTATTTAACTAGATATTTTCTTATTTTTTCCTCTTTAAATGGATTTTAGCTAGGAGCGAACCCTTGAGCCGTTGCAAAATCAGGAGTGAATTGGTTTCGGAGCGAACTGGTATAGAAAAAGGTTAAATGGAGCGAACTGGAGACCTCCTGATAATAAATGCCGTGATGCTAAGAATTTTCGAAAAAGTTTTTTTCCTCATCACAAAAAAATCATTTTGTTTCTGTTCCCCAGATGTTAAGCAAAGAGTTTTCCGATTGCTTTTGCTCTCTCATCCCTCACAACAAATATGCCGTGTGTTTAGTCTCTATTGAGGTTCCAAGTAATGCTGTCGATGTCAATTTGGAGCCCAACAAAACCAAAGTTCTCCTCAAAGATATTGTAATTATTTTATTTATTTTATTATATGTATTAATAAAATTCAACCTTGAAGAAAATGCCCTTGCTAGGTCCAAGCTCATGTAGATGTAAGGTCACTTGATCCCTTTGGAGCTCTGTGATAAGTGAAATTTGATCACGTGACCTATTTATTTACTTGAGCTTGGACCTAGCATGGGTGTGCCATGCGGTAGGTCCCGGGTTCGAACCTCAGAGCTGACAATAAAATCGTTACAGTTGTTTATAAGTGATACCTTCCGGTGCGCTTGTGTTGACTCAGACTCAGCACCCAAATGGGAAGTATTGTGTCACATATCGTCACAGGATAGGCATACTGTTGTGCAAGCTGCAGCACGACCACAAGCGTTCACAATAGCTGCTGTCTCATGGCTATGAAATAAAAAAGGCTGGAAACACTCAAAAAAAGAAAAAAAAAAAAAAAAAAAACAGTACACTATTAATTTATAATTGTATCAAATTCCAACTTAGGTTTCTGCTTCTCAAGAATCCTATCATTAGGAAAACTCTGGTGAAGAACATGCTGTTTAACTCGTGTGTATTTCTCATTTCTCAGGATGAACTGGTAGCGTGTATCAAAAGTAAAATCAATGACTACTATTACGATCCTGTAGAAACCAACTCCAAGCAAACCAAACCGAATGAAGTGAACCGAATGAAATGAAACCGAATGAAATGAAAACAGGGGTGAAGAGAAAGCAGCCCGCGGGTTTCACTGAAGAGGAGTCCCCCAGGAAAGTGTGCAGAGCTGTGGATATGAACCACCAGACTGGCGAGCTCAAGGAAGGAGGATTCTTGGAAACTACTCTGTCCCAGCTTCCTTCTTTGTTACAATCTAAAGAGAATTTACTGAAACCTAACTTTTCAATGGATAGTAATAGAAGCCTAGATAGTACAGACTACGCTAGTAAAACTATTGATGACTCTTATAATAGCAATGCTAATAGTTTAGATGAAAGGAATATTTACATGGATGAAGTTAGAAACAGCTCTTATGATACTAGTAGGATTAATGAAACAAACGTCTCTAGAATACCGGTTCTACAAAACCTAGAAGATAGTATCCCATATGATTCATGTAATGAGAATATTTCTAATGTTCAGCTACAAACGGACAGTGCCTACCATTCTGAAGAAAATAGATTAGACGATAGCTTTCCACTTGAAATTTACGAAAAGACAACAAATGATATCAGTGCCACTCAGTGGAGCAAAGGAAATGTAATGATCAACAATAAAGTGCTGGATGAACCTACTCATGTACCTATAACGAGTACACTAGATGAGATGGTTCGAATGACAGGTAATGAGAGACTTAATTGTGATACACCCAGTATTAGCTCCGAAAAAGCCAATTCTAACACAATTGAAGAAAATGTTCTTTCCAACAACACCCTGTATTTTCAGTCGATCAACCAGGACCAAAGTCTCAACCAATCAGATCTCACAGTACCAGGGACACCAACAGAAATCCAACAGCTAAAAAACTTTACGACATTTGCAAAAGAAATACGAAAAGACATTTTGGAGAACAAGCCAGGAATATCTTTCAGTCAAGTCGCATCACAAATGGTGAATAAATCAAACAGCTTACACGACAGTGAGGATGAGAGAAAGCCGACGAAAGCGACAGGGAAGGCAACAGAATCGTCAGCAAACAAGTCCATACTGGCCTTTGTGAGCAAGAAACTCATCAGGAGCTATCCTGTTGAAGAAACGGCTACATTTAGTCTGTCTGAAGTAAAGCTTAAGCTCTTGGAGAAATCTCAACCCAGGTCAGTTGCTGATTTATTGTTAAGCAGTGAAGAATCTGATGTAGACGATATTGATGAGATGGAATACAAACCTAATGTAACCAACTTACCAGGTATAGATAACAGTAATGACTATCTGCATGAGCGATGGAACCGTTTGATGGAAACTATCCAAGCGACAACGGGTGAGTCTGAAGATATCATCAATTCTGATCCATCAGGTACAGACAACACTGTTCTGAGTCCATTCAGTGATGGCAGTTACATCCATAGTATTCTACTCAAGAAATACCGCTTCCGATTAATTGGCTCACATGATAAGAATTGGTTTTATAAATGTAACAAATCTCTAGGTGTACTTCACATGGAGAACCTGTATAAACTTGTCACTTATCACAAGCGACTTACCACTTACCAGGTACCCTCCGTCGACCTGGAGGATTGTGATCTCCTGGATAATAACTTCCTACACACGCTGCTCAGTCTTGACTTGCGGTTGAAGAAAATAAGCACTAGTGATAAGATGATCACCATAGTCAAACCAGTCGACAGGATATTTACCATGAATGGCGTTGGTCTCATAATTAGGAACAACCATTCCAGGAATGAAATCTCCGCCTGTTGTGCCAGAAACCCAAAGATCTTCCTGCCTTTGGTTCAAAAGACGCCATGGAGCTTGTGTACTTAGCTGGTTTAAACAAACCAATGGAAGCTAGCAGACCGCTTATAATTCAGAGACTGATTCAAAAGCTGAGCGAGGAGCAATGTGCTGCATTCCCTCGGAGTGAGGAAGCAGTGACTGAGCTCATGGCCTATTGGTTCGAACATATTCGAGGCGGGAAGTGTCCTCTACTGTATGATCGCAAAGTTATGTTCCAACTGCACCACCTCCCGCACACCATGTGATTTTCACTTTGTTTTTCACTTTGGAAATGGCAGGAGCCTGCTTGCTGCCACGGTTGTGGTAAGATTATATGGACCCCCAGATCCAATGTCTAGGCCCTCGGTCGGCAATTAGCGGACCGCGGTCCGAATCCGGACCGCGAAGCTCTTCTGTCCGGCCCGCGAACTTCGAGGCCCGAAAATAAATCATTTTTTCTTCTCTTTCTCCAAAAAAAAATCACCGTCTGGCGAATGGGTGGATGAAGCCAATTCATTGTTTCATAGTCCAAAGACCTCATTGCGCAAAAACAGTATCGGCTGATGGTTTTTATTAATCCGGACCGCGGAGATTTTTCTCATATCAATCCGGACCTGAACAGGATTTCATTGCCGACCCCTGGTCTAGGCTCTTGCCATGTCAAATGATTAAATTTTGGTTTGACAGACGTTAACCTTACACAGCCTGGGTTGGACCGTGTTCTATTGATTTGTAGTAGAATTTTTGTCAGTCCGATAATCGAATTAGTCATAACTCACAACCATTATATGTACACATCACGGAAGTTCTCTTTATTTTTTAAGTGGAGTAATTTTTTGATAAGACACGGTCAAAAAATCTTCCTCAATTCTAATATAAAGTCGTGTGATGTTCACGACAGTTGATCTGTTATATATAGAAATAAACAACAAAATACGCTTGATATTTTATATTCATACTTTATTATTAAACTATTTTTTTTATTGACTCATTTTATTTACTTTAAATTCTGTATATAGCTCTACAATATTCACTTTCACATTAGTACAAAATATTACATAATATCTATAAGTTACAGAGGATGTACATATTTAAATTTACAATAACAAAAATCATAATTTATTTACAACAAATAGCCATAATTATTATGATAAGAGAAATATAACAAAATATTCATATGCATCAGGTAACATAA
>CM044958.1:24651034-24763351 GCA_024516035.1 Bactericera cockerelli
AAACTAAGTCATTAACAAAGAACTGAAAGAACTTGAACAAAGTTTATCAGACAAGAATTAGAAGTTGAGGTTTTCCATGAAAGAGTGGGCAGTCCTCCAAGGGTCAGACTATTGATATGAACTCAACCCGACCTCTCGGAGAGCTGTGGGTGAAGAGTTAGGGCGATAAATCCCAGTCAGGATTGCGTTGAACATGTCGGTCTTACAACCGGAGCTTATCAAGATTAGTTGGATGTACATATTTCGCCAACCTTTAAAATAATAACTTGGTGTATATGACCATAGATGTTGACATGCACCACTATAACTATAATCTAATAAAACATAGATAGATAGAAAATAATAACTACAGGATTTTGTAATAAGTCTTAGGGTCGATTTATAAAAGAGGATTAGATTTAATCTAAGTGGACACTATATCTTAAATCGAGCTATAGTGCGATGTAATTGGTTGATACTCCGAGTTGGGATACTGTCCACTTAGTTTAAATCTATTCCTGTTTTATAATTCCAGCCCTTAGACTCAGTGAAATTTTATACTCATTAAAAAAAATAAATAAAACAAAGGCTAGGGCTTCCTGCGAAACTGCATGTTTTTTTTTTTATTAGAAAGTTATCATATTTGTGTTTATCACTTTGATGATATCACAACTACGCAAACTTGCTTTACTAAATCTACTCTGAAACCGGGACTTGAACCATCGACCTCCAGATTACAAATCTGCCGCTGAGGTCGGTTTGTGAGAAGGTAGCTGCACTTAAATTTTAATCTCTAATTACTCGATGAGCACTATGCACTGGAATAATCAGTTAATCTCTCCATTATAGACTTAGATTAAAGGATCTCTAATAAACACTCCGATTAGCTTTTAGCTATGTCTCTATGTCTAGCTTTGTAATGTGGGGGTCCCTTAAAAATTTCGAGATAAGCTAGGGTCCGCGTAGTTCAAAAGGTTGCCGACCGCTGCACTAGGGCTTTAGTGTTTTAGCCCAATGCCTACCTTCAGATAGGAGGAATGGTTCGTGTTCCACTGAGTGAGACAGCAATATGTAACTCAAGAGATCTACAGATCTTCTCCATGCCAGACGAGTTGTGTTAAGTACTCTCTTTCTTTAACAAGACTGGTTCATTTTCTGTTTAACGTCACCAGCGATAAAATAATAAATAATATAACAACTGTAAAATGAAGAACATCTAAAAATCAAACTTATTTAATTAAATTCAAAGAATATAAATTTTCGTGATACAAATTTAATATTATTTATGTGGTCATTGTTGACTCTGAAACTAGGAATCTCTTCACTGAATGTACAATAATTACTTGATGACGAGAATAGCTCATTACTCTCAATGCTAATATAAATATTTTGGTTTAGTTCTTATGTGAAGCATGTATTCCATGTTTCTCAGGCAGTGATTCCTATTCAATCGCAGAAAAAAGGTCTCTGGACGACAAGGGCCAAAAGAGAATGTTTAGTCCGTTTTAATGGATGAAAGAATTTTTATGCCTTATTTACTGCTGTCATTATTTTTAAGAGCATGTTTGGAGCAATTTTATTGCGATTCGGATTCAGGAATGGGAAGGAGAGAGTGAAATAAGATCCAAGAAGCACAAACTCCAGCTTATTTTGCTTTTTCAAGGATAAATTCTGAATATATATTTTTTTATTTTTAAATATGACTTTACAGGTTATAAGTTTGGAAACGGGAGTGTATTTGTAACAGGTATAAAAAGGAATTGTAACAGAAAAATGCTCGTAAATAATTTAGTATTCCAACACAAATTTTAAATAGTCAAAAGTATTCTTACGTAAATCGAAAAATGTGCAGATACTCTGCAGTGCTAGTAAACAATATTCCGCTCATTCCATAAGCTTCCCCACACTCAGCCGAGCCGATCCGAACATTTCAATTAATTCAAGGCGCTGCTCTCCGTAAGAAAGCGCGCGCAAATCCCCGCCAATCTCATTAATTAGGGCGTTAAATAGACAGCTAATTCATTTAACTCGAGAGCTCGGCGTGGGAAACGAAGACATGTCAGAAAATAATAGATGAACATCTAATCATATTAGACGCGAGGAGTTGAGAAGACCCGATAAAAATAAAGAGAAGAAGACAAGAGTAACAGGATGAGAGGAGAATGGAGCGAAGAGAAAAATAAACAGAAGAAGACAGAGGGACAGGATGAGATGAGAATAGAGTGAAGAGAAAAATAAAGAGAATAAAACAGAGGAACAGGATGAGAGGAGAATGGAGCGAAGAGGAAAATAAACAGAAGAAGACAGAGTAACAGGATGAGAGGAGAATGGAGTGAAGAGAAAAATAAAGAGAATAAAACAGAGTAACAGGATGAGAGGAGAATGGAGTGAAGAGAAAAATAAAGATAATAAGTCAGAGTAACAGGATGAGAGGAGAATGGAGTGAAGAGAAAAATAAACAGAAGAAGACATAGGAACAGGATAAGAGGAGAATGGAGTGGAGAGAAAAATAAAGAGAATAAGTCAGAGTAACAGGATGAGAAGAGAATGTAGTGAATAGAAAAATAAAGAGAATAAAACAGAGTAACAGGATGAGAAGAGAATGGAGTGAAGAGAAAAATAAAGAGAATAAAACAGAGTAACAGGATGAGAGGAGCATGGAGTGAAGAGAAAAATAATAAGAGAAGAATAAATGTAGAGAGACTCTGAAAGCCCTTTGTTGTAAAACTGGCGGCTTTATGGACAGACAAATCAGAGACGTGCTAGCTGATCCTGAACCAGCAGGAACATTGTGAGGTGATCATTTGCGTTTGTGCTGTTAGGGAAGCACAGGAGAACCATTGATTGTGACATTCCTGTTGTAGTATCAGATGTATTCTCTTAAACATGAATCATGGGTGTCCTGGAGAATGCCGAAGAAGAGAAAAAGACGAAGAAAAAGAACTTGGGTGAATGTGCAACCATTATAACCTCACTCTAGAACTAGAATTAGACTGAGGGCATCAAGCATGTAAGAAGAAAAAGATTTAAAAGTGCCAAAAGTCTTGTAAGGCTTTTAGTTAGGGAAATATCATTCATTGTCAAAGACAACCTAATTTATAGATAAAAAATTCATACATTCCACTCAATCGCTCAATCCACGCTCTGGGAGGTAGTTAAACACATACCTATGTATCTAAAGGCCCCAAAGCTGAGAATTTACCACTGTCGTAGTGTACCAGTCACTCCTCAAGCGAAGAGAGGAAAGATGATTTAAATGGAACAATGAAATAATAGATAAAACAAGGTGATAGACAAACGGAGAGGATGGAACAAAGAAGAAGATCAATACAAAGAAGGGTAAAGAGGAAAATCAGGATAAGGATGTAAAGGGTAGAGGAGAGCTGTTCCGGTGAACTGATGGAACAAAAAGCGAGAGGCTAAAGCAGAGAAAAACAAGACTTAGGGTGAGAGGCTGGGGATCTGAGGCAAACTCATGAAAAAAGGAATTAGAAGGTAAAACAAGCTTAGATAATGTTTTTCAGGGTGTACTGAGTTTGAAGGATCCTTCAGAGCAAGAGTTTACCAAACACAACACTTGACAATACCACGAGGTTTCATACTAGGGTAATATTTTAAACACCATGTAAGTAATATACATACATTTATGCAGATATGTTTTCATGTTAAGCACATCTTGTTAGTACTTGTAAATGCCATTAAAGGCTCTTGAGAAAGTTAGAAACTTTCCTGTTGCACCTAAGGGAAATAATGATGAAAGTACTTTTTTTTAATTTTTGTAAAAAAAGTGTATTTAACACTTAGACACGCAGTACCACCGTGGTAACGGTCTTGCGGAATGGACCGTTACCACGTGGTACACATGCACTACGTCTACATCGCGTCCACGGAGAATCCTAAAACCATGCGGTCGTTAAGTGTTATTATCAAATTTTTGATATTATAGACTGAAGGGACCAAATTTTTCATTTCAACAGATTTTTTCACACTGTTTTGTAGATATTTAATTTGCAAATATTATTAATTTATGTAAAGTAATATTTAATTATTTAATCTCCGTCGCGTTGCTGAGGAAATTCAAGAAGAGTCTTCTTCAATTAATCTTGCAACCTTCAGGTAGAAGTTGGACTGTTAGGTAGCTTTAATAGCACATGTCAACATACGAGTATTATAAAACTTAATTAGTTACTCGAACCTTTTATGTATGTACAATTGTATATAGTATGTAATAGTATATAGTATACAGGCCTCACATACCTCCGTCCGTGGGTATTGTTTCTCACCTAATTGATAGGGGAGCCCATAACCATTGAGTAGCATCGTCATGAAAGTTGAAGTAAGTATAATGGAAATAGGTATTTCGTCCCATCTCCTGCACTGGACAAGACTGCAGTTGGACGCACTCTCCAACAAGTTTACGACTTGCCAGACCTTGAAGACAAATTGTTTTTACGACTACGAGTAAAGCACATTTTCGAGCTAAAAATAAACACATAATAATAACCACTGGGGCCTCTGGAATCGCATGCTTTTCATTTCACCCGAGTAGATTTGTAGAATCAACCTCAGTAGCTATACCTACATTGTGTGAGTACTTTGAGCAGTGGTCTTCTTCTTTTTCTTTTAACAATCTGTTCTTGTCAACTTAGTTGACATTTTCAATGAATTTCTCATCGGTTCTTCAACTTTTTTTTTCCCAATAAGTGTTTGATAGGAATTGTTTGATCATGTGTTCATATTATTCTGAATAGATTTGAGAAATTGACAATGTCAGGGAGATTTGAGGTTCTTCGTCTTTTCCTGCTGTAAGGTTTTCTATGTCTCCAGGTTATGGGGGTGATTTTTAAGGAATTATGATGTCCTATTGTAAGGAATTTTGATGTCCTATTGTTGGTAGATGTACTCTATATTCAAGTTTTTATAAACTCAGGTTCGATAGTTATTTTTATTTCATCTACTAAATTAGTTTTTCAATAGCACCTTACGTCAGTACATTTGATAAAGCATAGGTGACAAACTAATAAAAATGTTTAGAAAAGGTGTACATAATTTACTTTTTTATATTTCTGATTGGGAGATACATGACACGCTTCACTCGACTGAGGGATGTTATACAGTTACGGTAATACCCTGTGTTAGCCCAAAAGACAATAACACAATTCATTGAGGCCCAGGGTTAAAGTTAGAAGAGGCATTCAGCCGAAAAATTTGGAAGTGTCAAAACCAACCAACTAAACCAAACAAATATAATAGTAAGTATTGTAAAAAAAATAAGCAAACAATACTAAACTTCAATAAAAGGGAAAATAAAACGTAGTCAGGACGTCTGCTAAAGAGTTAGAAGTCTTGCAATCAGCATGCTTTTTGTCCTGATAAAATTATTGCCTTACATAGTAATTTTATAGTTGGTCTTGATAGTTACAATAAAGACTTTCATAAAAGGTGTTAAGTTTTATTTTACAATCTTCTGTACTTTCATAACTTTTTGTCCCGTCTTGAACTTTCTACAGGTTGTTCACCTTTTGTGAAACCGTTATTTTCTCAACATGTTTGAATGAAATTTTTGCAAACAACGCAAAAGAGTTCGCAATCAATTCTAAACTTCAACTTATTAATCGTTTAGGATCTTAACTATACAATACTTACAATCCATTAAAAGATTAGAATAGATTTAAATTTTAAGATGTTCGTTTGATAAAATCGATATCCGTCATTTTTTACTTTCTATTGCCTATAAGCTATAGAAAGTATTGTTTTTTTTTTGGCATTACTTTTTAGAATCTACGCTTAAGCAGTATTTGTACAGATGTACATACATAGATACTTTCTGGTTCTATTCTACTGACACACTTCTTCATTTCAAATCACCCTACTCTTCTTATACAGTATGATAAACTCCTTTTCCAGAAACTGTCTCCTCTACCACGCTCCAGATCAATTATCTCGGCAGCAGGATATTCATTGTGTCACTTGAAGTCATTTGTTACTCTCAACACCTTGCTGCTATCTGCTATCTCCGGGCTTCCGTTCCTTTATCTCAATCTTTTCCTTCTCAAATTGATGTTTAGGCAAACACACTTTAGAGACACCCCGCACTTGAGAAATATATCTTCCATTACGAGGGGAAAACAAGTAACGGTTTTACTATACCTACGTATAAAAGTTTCCATAAGAGTTACACGTTGGCTATGCAAAATACATACACTTAAGACAATACCTTTTGTTTACTTGTTTACATTATATAATCATATTGAATATATTACTAGTACACATACATATAATAAAAATATTTTAAGTAAATTTGAAACAAGAGACGGATCCATAGTATACAATTTAGAAAATGGTACAGGAGAGCGAATGAAAGGGGAGATGTATTGTTTGAACTCCTCGTATCTCATATGACATAATAATATATGGGAACAATCGTTTCTGTTTTATTTGCCTTTTCTCTTTTATTTATTCAGAGGCACAAAATTTCCCCCATCAGCTACCTGGGGAGTCCTGGCTGGGGAGCATGTTCAATCTCCCATCAGTATTATGGAACTTGTGGAAATTATTTTTTACAGTTGGAAGTACTTGCAACAGGTCCATGCTCAAATGTCTATGTACCGTACAAGTGTATGTTACATGCACATCCCCTTGGATATGAAAAATGGATCTCGATCAAGCCATTCGGTGGTAAAATAATTAATACTTGTGAGTAGGTAAAGTTGTAATACTTCGTTCAATAGGTAAAAGAGGTAAATTACGGAGATCCCAGATCAAAAATCACCTGAAACAGCGTGCTGGCGGTGCAGCGGGGGAATGCAGCAAGTATGCTTTCGGCTCTTCCCTCAGCTGAGTTTGTAGAAGTCTACGATCTCTAATTTTATTATTGTTTTATTTACATTTAAATATATTATTAACACTTATAGAGTCTAGGTAAATTACGGATATATGCTGAACATTATTAATAGATAGGATATGACATCGATTATTTTTTATCATCACTCAAAAATATTGGGTAATGATGAAAAATCCAATTACCAGACTCGAACCTAATAATAATATAACTGTCCGTATGAAAGACCTCAATGCTATCAATTGGTGAAGCATTTCAGTGACCGCCATGTAACATCTCTATCTACGTGTCCTCTTTCATATCTCCCCTACCAGGAAAACAACTTTAGTGTGACATAAAAACAAACTGTCCAGCAATTTTATCGTCATAAGTTCAGCTGACAACTTACAATATTCTATCATTATTGATTATAGTTTCTGGAAACGGACAGAAGGGGTAGGAGCAGTAACTGGGAATAGTATCTGATTGAATGTGAAGAAACGGGAGACTATAGGGGAGCGAGGAGGCATTGAGTTAGATAGAAGGAAAAGAGATAGACAAGACAGTAAAGAGAGGCAAAGACGCAAAACTAAAGAACTAGAAAGAAATAGATAAAATAATAATGTGAAAAATGAGGAAAAGAAAGAGAGGGTGAAAGACATACAAAGCAAAGAGAAAAGGTAAGACGCAAGGAAAACACACAGAAATGAGCGAAGTATTGCTCAAGAAGAAAAGATTAAGGCATTAATGAAAATATTTACCTTGTCTTCTTTACTCACGGTTTTATCATTAAGTAAAGAAAGAAGATTTCTTCTCCTATTCTTTATCCACCCACCTCCATCTCCTTCAAATTACTATGGCTGGAACACAGTTGAAGAAGAATGATGATAATACTATCGTCTAATATAAGATATGTACACTGCCTGATTAGGATTCATGAGTCCCATTATTTCAACAGTAACCCCCAAGAGGGCTAAGAAGTACTATTATGTACTCAAAACTCCAAAATGGGGGGATAACTTGTCATACATAATGTGTACCAGAAGATCTAAGAATACATCACCTTTAAGAGTTAAAGATGTCTCCAAATAATTAACAAAATTCGTGGTAACTCGAATTAAAAAGTTTGAATGCATTGAGGAGCAGGTTCCACACGTACAAAAGTGCGAGAACATAGAATCTTGAAGTTCATGAAGCCATTAGAGGACTCCACGGGGGGGGGGGAGACATGGGAGAATAGAAGAGAAGGAGGACTGGAGGACGTACTTTAGAGAAATTTGAGGAGAAGAAGATGTAGAAGAGAAATAAAGAAACTCACAAAGAGAGAAGTGAGGGAGACTTTGATAGTGATGTGAAAGGAGAGAGACATAAGAGGGCGATGAAATATACATTATACTACAGTACATACAGTAATTAGGGGAAGTGGAAAAATATAGAAAGTGAGGCAGGAGGAGTGGTAGAAAGGGAAATAAAACAGAGAACAGAGAGTGTGAAAGAGATATCTTCCCAACATCAGCTTTCAACAGCAAGAATAACAGGCTTATTATTCCATATTTATATCTTGCTATTTATTCTCTCTCTCTCTCTTATTCTCTCTCTCTCTCTCTCTCTCTCTCTCTTCCTCTCTCTCTCTCCTCTTTCTTCTCTCTCTTTTCTCCTTCTCCTCTCTCTCTCTCTTCTCTCTCTCTTCTCTCTCTCTCTCCTCTCTCTCTCTCCTCTCTCTCTCTTCTCTCTCCTCTCTTCTCTCTCTCTCTCTCCTCTCTCTCTCTCTCCTCTCTCTCTCTCTCTCTCTCTCTCTCTCTCTCTCTCTCTCTCTCTCTCTCTTCTCTCTCTCTCTCTCTCCTCTCTCTCCTCTTCTCCCCATCATCCATCTCTGTATTTTGCATTGATGAAAATGTAATTTTCTGTCAAAATACTGATTTTGGTGTATACATAGAGAGAGCTTTCTATAGGACCAACAGTATTTATTATTATAGACTGGTTGAAGTTCCACAAGAGAAGCACTAAACCCTGAGGTAATGCCACTCGGCACTTCCAGGGAAACAACTAAAAAAAACTAATTAAATTCGAAGTAATTATGTAAATGAAGGGGTTTTTAGACGGTAAAAAACCTACTCGCTGGCCCATAGAAATTTACCAACGCCGGTGTTTGATGCAAATTTTATCCCTTCTGGAGAAAAGAGAATACTTTCCTTATTATAGAATAAGGAAAGTAAAAAACAGAAGCACCAAATAACACACCGACCTCTATTTTAAGGGATAGTGTCCACTTAGATTTAATCCAATCCTAACCCTAAATATCACTTTCATCATAGTTAGAACATATATTGATTTAGCTTTACATTAAATAATCACAATAGGAAAATCCATTAAAAAGAACAGTCCCATCTCATATCGCCTCAATAAGAGAAACATAGAGAAGGAAAATACAAGTGGGAAAATATTTCTTTTGAGAAGGGGAAAAAGAACAACCTATTGTTTCAAGTGGTGATACATGAGAAAGTAATTGAAATGATGAAATCTCAATTTAGAGGGAGATGGAAAGCGATGCGTGGGACGGATATGCTGGTGGGATTTTTCGGAGCAGTCACATCTGGCAACCCTGTGGGGAGTTATCCTGGGGCGGAGGTGTGATGCCGTCTAAATGGTGTGGCAATCCTGGGAAGGCGGGGAGTGTATCCACCCGCGGAGCAGGGGATCAATAGTTCAGCAATATTGGTACAACCCTTTCTAATTCATCAAATCAGGATTGCCACTCAAAGAGGCAATGCCAGAAGCCTAATATCATCAGTGCTTCCGATGAAAAGTGACGATGACCCATTGTTTTACATATAAATATAATATATTATTTTATCATTATTTAGGTACATCATATTATATAAAAAAAATAAAAAACTTTACACCAACCACGTATTATTATAATACAAGTTGATAAATGCAGAATTACTTGCTAGAAAATACAGAATAACAAAAGCTAAACTAATACGAGCCTGTGGGCTTAAGGATTGTTCTGATTAAAGCCCTCAGCATTTCATGCTCGATTTTGCAGAATTTCAACATGAAATACCCACTGGTTTCCAAATTTGCAATATTGCCTACTAATACTTATGTACATACAAGGTGTCCATTTTTTTTTTTTAATTCAGGTACTTAGGGACATTCTAATAAAAATAATCTTATACCATATTTCGAAAATGCCGTCAACCGAAAATATGCACAAAATAAAAACTCAGTTTTCAATGAAAATAGGTACAAAATGTTAGGGTTTTGGTATTTACTTGGAAAATTTACTGAGTAAGAAATTATACACAAAGACACCAGAACCATTTTCACTTCTTTTCAACAAGTTCAAATTTATTTTTCAGGTGAAATATTTTATTTAAAGTGATTTTTTTTTATTTTTTTTTTCGAAAAAATACCCAGATCACTTTAGTCTTAAATGTCTCCCAGAGTTGATTCTGAAATTCTCTACTAAAAACTTGGGGGCACTCTGAATGTTACAGACCTCTCTTTAATAAATATTCATTAAAAAAAAAAAAAAAAAAAAAAAAAACTTGGGGACACCTTGTATGAGTTATTACTGAGAATCAATTCAGGGCTTCAATGGTTTTATGGGAAAAGTTGACGCTCTGACCACGGCCTACACGACTGGCTTCTGGCATTGAGAGCTGGGGGGGGGGGGGGGGGGGGGGTGTAGTTTTGGCGTGCGAGAACTAGAGGAGAGAAAAAAAAGAGCATTTTATTATGGTGTGTCACTTTTATTTTTCTCTTCTGTCTCTTTTTTGCCATCGAATGTGGTTCATCACGTCGTGAGAGTCAGGAAGAAGGAGAGAAGCAGGGGAGGGGGTGGGGAAATGCGAATAGTATACAGGGGGGTGACGAAGAGAGAGAAGGGAAAGTCATCAGTAAGAAGATGAGGAGGCAGGTGGAGAGGCAAAGGAGAGAAGGGAAGAAGAGAGAACGTGAGACAGAAAAGGTGAGGGAGGTAGAGGAGATATCTCAATTCAGGAGGGAAGATAGTGTATGATATGAACGTAACATTGAAAATAATATTATTTTCGTGTTCTGAAATTCCCAAGATGCAGGTAGCAGGTATAGCGTGGATTATAGGTAGTGCAATAGAAGGGAATGAGGGTTGCAGTGGGGGTGAAATAGAAATTATAGAGATTAAAAATCTAGTATAATTAAATACCTTAAATACAAGAATCTTGTATAGTACCTAGAATGTATAGAATTTAATTAGAGTTAGATAAGATTCTAGAATGTGGGGTACTATGGAAAAGTATGCGTGCGCCATGTATCTACTGAATAAACATATTTACGAATCCCAGTTTGGTAGAAAATTTTCATCTGATTACATACATATTATGAATGTTCCACTTATATCTCGTGAGGAAAATTTAGTTGTTAGTAACGGGAAGGTACATGTTACTCTTACAAATGGTGTGAGAAGATTCGTCATGCTGAGATACTCCCGAAAGTTATGATCAAACAACGCGGCCGAGGTGTGAAGAACGCTCTTTTCAAAAAAGACACAGCGCAGAGTGTATAAAATAACACAAAGAAATAACATTTTCGTTATTTCATAAATTTAAGGGTTGGGTGGAAGAGGTCGCCATAGGCAATAACCCCGCCTTTAGTTAGGACATAATGTATTTCTTTCCACATTTCATTCTTTATATTGTTTCCATTTTTTTTATTTTTTTTAAATGATAATTCTTTGTATTGAACATATAGGTATGTATATGTCTTTGTATCTAATGAAGCATTTAATAATAATAATAACATAAGTTTACATACAAATCGGTAGCGTATCAGGAACATGTAGGTATTATACACTCTACTTAGAATATTTAAGGTATTAAGTTATAAAGAAATGCTTACTTCGTACTTACTTCCACCACTTGAGGTAGGCATAGCTATTAAATTCTAGAACGGATAAGTTACAACAAGACAGTTAGATAGAAGAAATTAACAGTGGTATGGGGAGAGCAAAGTGTCTCACATCTCCACACAAGTTACACTTCAGCAAGAAAAGAAACAGGTCACCGCTCCAGGTTGCAAACTTTCCTTCTGGTCGGCATCAGATGGCGGGGAAAGTTTTGTGTAAACTTTCATGATACGGCGACCGGGTGTAGAAAAAATCCAACTTATCACACGGACGTTGAGAAACTCGCTGGTTGAGGAAACTGGCCAAGACTCATCAAGGCAGAAACATCTTGGGTAACTAAACTCTAGTAGGGTGCTTTTAATCAAAAAATGAACAAACTAATAGAATTGTATTTTTTTTAAAATCAACACTTTATATTTTAGTTCAATGGTTAGCTTCCATAATTCCAAACGCAATAAGGACACTAACCAGTGGATTCTCTTCTTTACTCTGTTTCTTAATTATGTATTGATAAACGCATAAGGTACTTATGAGCCATTCAAGCCATCAATATTATGAAACATGCGATACTTATTTAACTATCCATAAAATGATCGTGAGTGGTATTTAGCCATACCTTATATTTTACTCCGTTTCTATCACTGAAGACCCCAAGTACAATGCTCGTATGGAAAAAAATAATTTCCTCAACTTGTGCAAGGTATACAATGTGAAGGGCAAAGTTATGTGGTTTCCTTTCAGCAAGGATAATATCTTCCATTGTTCTGTTTATACCAGGACATAATGCATTTTCTTCTTAGTTTATTAGAAAACTTTTGTTTCCCCTTTACAAACTAAGGAATATCGAAATAGAAGAAAGTAGGAAGGAAGAACAAAAGGATAAGCGACTGAATTATTTATAAGTCGAGATGGAAGACGAACAGCATCTCTGTTTTGCCCTCAGTTTGACTTTGTCTTCTGCTCTGCTTCCATCCTGTCTCCTTTGTCTAGGAGAGAAAGCATGCAGCAACTCATCTGCTGATATCGAGTCCTTTTCATACGCACGGAATGTATGGAAAGTACATAAATGTTAAGTCAGGTGGGATGCACAGTTCCATTATAGCAGAAGACGGTGGAAATCATACTTCAAACTTACATAACCTCATAAGACTAGTATGATACCGGGGTCTATGTATATCTAGCGACCATAACTCAACACTGGCGAGTCAAAGATACGGAAACTTTGATCAGATACCAAGCGAGGTGTAAATGGATGAACGGATCAAGGTGATGTTCTCCCCACAGGTTGAGAGTAGCTTCAGGTTTTTGTTGCTGTTCAAGACATCATGGCCATTCGGTAAAGTGTGAAAGCAATAATTTGTATTTGTGAATTTCTAGTAAGTTGAGTAATGACTAATGAAATTGAGTTATCACAAAGTTAATAAAGCTCATTAATATGAATGTTTTCAATTTATTCTAAAGACATATAGAAATGACGTCATACACAATAGTTAATAAAGCTCCTTGGAATTTATAGATTAATATATATTCTACGTTTTTTACACAAATGAGCGTTAAATTTGTGATCTGAGATGTTGTGTTTATTGATACCACCTATACGTCGTTTTCGCTAGTTGTGTTTAAATAAATAAATAATTCAAACTAGCACGGCGAATACCTCAAGACGTGTATCTTACTCGTATTCATCACTGAAAGTAGATTTCATAACTATATATTAAAGTAGTGAAGTGTACTGTTCTTCTTGTTGTGGTGTGTTTCCTCTGGAAACTTATTTCCCAGCAGAGCCCAGTCTCCCATTTACACACCATCTTCTTCTCTTCCCTATTTTATCTCTCTCTCCTCTCTATACAACTTTTTCTTATACATTCTTCTTACCTCTTTTTTTACAAATAACCCAACCTCACTCTCTCTCTCTCTCTCTTCTCTCTCTCTCTCCTCTCTTCTCTCTCTCTCCCATCTCGTCTCTCTCTCTCTCTCTTCTCTCTCTCTCTTCTCTTCTACTTCTTCTCCTACTTCATTTTTCCGTCCTTTCATCTCTTTACTACTTCATCTACCTACTTACATTTTTCTCTCCAATCCCCCACCCCTTGCTCTGCCGCACCATATACAATAGATATGTATAATTGTATATCCTTCTTCATTTCTCCCTTCTCCCTCTTTTCCTTTTCCCTGCAATCTTTCATCTCTTTCTTCCGAAGGATTTTGCAATATAAATAATCATTTTGCAACATAGAAGATGATAAGAAACTCCGCACGTTTCCTTCAGAATCAGCAGCTGCTCCTGCATGTCTTATTTCCACGTTACCACCATACGAGGTAATTGAAACAAGACTCAGACTGAAGGGTAGACTGCTTTGATCAGCGCGTTTCAAACTACAAATATTAAGCTTGTACGTGTATATTATGTACAATGAACATGTTAATTTAGTTATATTTACGAATATATTTTGGTACATATAGAATTATACGTTTATTATATCTGTGGAGTTCGAGAGTAGCTGTGCTTTTGCGTTATTATGCAAGACTGCATTCAACTGATTCCACATCACACAAGCTGGTATCTATCTAATTATGTTATGTGTATCTATCTTTATGTAGAGTATTGCAATTTATTTATAACAGATCTTGAAAAACTACTAATTATATTATGAAACTGAGCTCACGGCAGTGCGCCAGGCCAAGTTCCAGCAAGCACGGCAGTATATGTATATTATAATAAATTTACATGACCACCCGGGTTCACACTTTTATAAATATGTTTGGTTCTGTTGACCAAGGAGCTATGAAGTTTGGAACACAAGTTCTCTTAATACCACTAAAAATACACTGAAAATTTCAAGAGTCAATACAAAAGATAATTTTGTAACTGACTGACTGACTCAGTGACTGAAAATTAAGAGGCACTTCCTCACAACCTAGAAAACTGAAATTTTGCATGGTGGTAGGGTTTAATATAAAAGTACAGGGCAAAATTAAATCCGGAACTTTTGCACTTCAACTTCTGTTAAATAATGTGATTTTGGGGAGCATATACGTTCCTTTATGAATATGTCTTAAAATTGAAATATTGATGACTATTAACTATTTAGAACGCTGAAATTTCGTATGTTGTTCTGGAATAACAGAAATGTTACAACCATTTTTAAATACAAATACAAAATTTAAATACAAAATCCAAAACCATGTAATCTAACTAACCTAAGAGTATGTAGTTATTTTAAAAATTCTTACTGAGACCAAGGTATAAAAAGTGTCTGCAAATTTTGAGACACCCTGTAGATTAGGTTTAGGTGATGTAAATCTCATTAAGAATAAATATTTAATATTCTTTTTAAGAACTCACATAAAGTTGAAAAGTTGATGGTCCACTCTTCGCTCCACTCTTTAATTTAAAAAACGTACATGTTATTTATGAATATTAATACAGGTTTAGAACTTTAGAAAGCAGGGCTGTAATATTTTTTTAGACAAATCCTGTCTGTTTTTGTAAGGCATTCCAGGAAGTCGGAAAATTTTATGCAAATTGAAATAGGCTTACTCTCTATTCAGTCTTCAGTCTGCTAATTTACATCTAAAAAGTACATTGAAATGTACTCGTGTTTTTCGTAGGCTTATTCAAAAACAGGCTTTCTGCAATATCAGGATTAGGTATCCTATAGACTATAGGTACTATTATAAAAATGAGCCTGCAGCTTTCTATAAATAAACTGCCTGTGATTTGAAAAATATCTAACCTAGGCTGCTAACACATGTAATAATAAACATACATAAGTGCCTCATTAGAATTGTTGCGATGAAATCTCAAGTTGAAATGGACAAACCCTTGAAAAATTACAAATGATTCTCCCATTTGGTAATTTGACCACATAACAATACGTCTAGGGCTTAATGTTGGAATAGTGGGACTCATTAGTCCTAATCAGGCAGAATAAATAAAAGGCGATATTACTATATTATATTATCACTATAGATTTGGTGTTTCTGGAAACCACAGGATATCCTCCCTCTCTCTCTCTCTCTCTCTCTCTCTCTCTCTCTCTCTCTCTCTCTCTCTCTCTCTCTCTCTCTCTCTCTCTCCCTCTCTCTACACACACACACACACACACACACACACACACTCACTCTCCACTCACTCTCTCTCTCTCTCTCTCTCTCTCTCTCTCTCACACACACACACACAAAAACGAATCATTCTATAATATAAGATAGTATGAATATCTAATCTTGTATTACAAAATCAGCTATCATCTACCTAATCTCACATTCTAATATCAAGATTGAGTTTCAGGTAACCGGAGATTACCACGGCGTGGCGTGTGGCTGTCCTTCACGGTGAATTACCCGGGGCTGTGAGCACGCCAGCTATTCATTTCACCGGGGCCACTACGAGTGGTCAAGTCTCCAGAGATGAAAGAATCAGCTGGTAGTGCCGGGCTTAGTCCTGAGGAAATTCCAAGAGGTCTATATATACAAATGTGTGTTGAAACAGCTGTTTATATAGTAGCTAATTAGCTTCCATGTATGTTCGAGGAGGTGTTCGGATTTTGTCTTTTTTAGTACCTAGTTCAGTTACTTTCTTTAGAGTCAAGAAAAAAATCTTCCAGGTAAGAACTACAAATAACTCGAAAGAATAAAGTAAATCTCCCTGTCCATCTGTTCAATCTCCAGTTCAAACACATCATCCACCACTATATCAGTAAAATGTATATCTTTCTCTTATCTATCTTTCCAATACTTTTTTTTTCAACTGAGTATAAGGTTAATGAGAGATCATTAGGGGTAGCATACTTCTGCCACATTAGGTACCTACTACCAGCGTAGAGTACACAAAATAAAATAAATGATCATTGTCAGTTTCAGTGGAGAGTGAGTCCTCTAATTATACACTCTAATACAGTTACGTCAGTTACACATTCTAGAGGAGAGGAGGGGGAGGGGGCAGGTTTGTTATCTATGAATTTGGGGTTGAAATCCGATGAAATTTAGGAGAAAAAAAGCTTGATCTCAGTTCATCTCAATAAAATCAGTACCGTAAAATACAAAAATTCAAAAGGCTCCTATTATCCTGGGTTATTGTACATTTGTACAAGTTAGATATGCAATTTCAACACAAGTAAGTCGAGTTTGGAGGAGATACAAAGCGTTGCTCGTTGCAGCCCTAACAGGTGTTTTTAAAACTGTTTCTCCTGGTATTCCGCCCCCACTAAGGCTGAGCGAGGTACATGTTTGATGTTAGCACATGCCCCGTCATATGTCCAAAAGTAAAAATGGAAAGTTTCATAGAGCAAAGATCGCCTTAGCAAAATATCATTGAAAAAATTTCTGTACACGTTAGTTTCGAATAACATTAAGTAAATAATTTCATACATTTTATTATCATTACATTTTAAGTGTATTGCTTTTTTAAGACAACAAAATTATTAACACTCGGTTAAACCTTCTACATTATTTTATGTATTCAATTTCATTTTAATGTACCTACCTACTGTATTTAATCATGCAAAAAACCCGGATTCATAGCTTTGTCCAAATTGAATATATACATTATACATGCTTCCTTTGCAACCTCAATTATACGTCAGTTGAGAATTTGTGCCAAGATCAAAGGAAACCAGGTTTATCACACTCGAACCCACCTCAACGTTTCCATTTTCCATGTTTTTCATAAAAGTAAATAATATATTATAAATCATATGCGAAGAAATACATACAAGGCTCCGTAAGATTCCTAGCTCGAGAGATTTCAGTAAGAAGTTGTTGAGTAAAAGTGTGCTCCTCTTATAGGTAAAGGTAAGTACGTATAAATATGTATATTTTTAGAAAATAACCATGTATGCATTTTAAGCGACGTTAAAAACAAATAAACAAGATTGTACACGCATGAAAAAATGTACACGCAAATTTATGTTGAACTAGCGGGATACACACGCCGCTTCGCCAGCCCATCAAACGCAAACACACCCACACACACTCCCACCAACCCACCGGACGACGCGACGAAGCAAAAAATAATTTGATTTTATCGGACTTCAAGGGTGCCCTTGAGGGCCGATTTTCTGGGTTTTCAAGAACACGTCTTCAGCGTTTAACACGTTCGTTACCGAACGGGCACATGTGGCCGTTATCAAAATTTTAACGAGGGACCGAAACACACATGTGGCCGTTATCAAAATTTTACCGAGGGACCGGACATCCATATATGGCCTTTTTGAGGTAGGTTGTTAGTATTAGAACAGATATAGGATCGATTCTTGTACAAATACGATGCCAAAAATGCAAAAAAAAATCATTTTGGTACCCAGGATGCAACAGCGACTTTACCGCCTGGTCCCTACGTAAAACTTGAAAAAATTGGCTTGGTAACGAACGTGTTAAATATCGGCTAAAGTTTTGTATCGGCTAAAGTTTTGCACCGAAGCACCAGGGCAGTTTAGCCAAATGGCGACACTTCGTTGTCGTCCAGGTATCTCGAGCTCAAATCTCAACACAATCATTTTTTTATTATTTTAATTTGTCCAATCAAGGTGAAATTCTCGAGTGTGCGTATTTTCCCTACACGCTTGGCTATCTGTTCCTACCATCTTCTTCATTCACTTTGCCTTCTCCCAATCCTAATACTTGGGGTTGGCATTGCTCAACCTCATGGTTGAGGTTTGTTATCTGTACCTACCATATGCGTACATAAATTATTGAACATTATAATATAGTGAACAAAACCCTTGGTTACATGCTGAGATATTGCTGTAATTTGTTCGGACCATATAATGTTACGAAACGTCGAACTCGGCTAGGATTTGGATCAAAATTTCAAATCGCAATAAAAGCTAAATTTTTTGTCCATTCGAGTTTAAATTTTCAGAGTATGATCCTCACACGCTTAGCTATCTGTACCTATATAGTACATCATTTATCTAATTTCATATAGTGAAGAAAACCCTTTGTGCGTTTTTTTTCCTTACTCCGTGTTACTTAACCCTAGAGAAATATAGCCTAGAAGAATTCCCTGAGCCAAACGGACCTACATATGTGCAAAATTTCAGATTTCTCGGTCAAACAGTGTGGATATGTATGAAAAACATACGTATAGATGTACAGTACACACATACATACATACAGACAGCTTCATTTAAGAGATAAAGATGAGTTTGGCATTTACATACATCTCTGACTCTCATCATTCATCATAATATAGAGACCACTATCCTAACGCTGAGCTCCTTGTTTCTAATAAAATTCTTTCACTACAATTCAAATGATGCAGGACGCAGGGAGCATTAGAAAAGTTCATTTAATCTGGGTTATAACTTCTCATACGGGTTTAGTGTTCAAACATTAAATTCCTCTCTTTTGAAAGCGCCATTCACTCAACTTTCTAGAAGAACTAATGGCCTGCTCCTGTTGGAAAGTATCTCAAAATGAAAGGAGGAAAACGCCTTTATGTTCATCTCACATGGTGGGGAAAAAGAAATGGCATGTTATTACATAGTTGGGAACACTTGCGAGACGAATAAAGTTTATATTGAAAGCGGGAGAGCGCTGTGCCTCCGTCCAAGGGATGGGGTTTCAAATTACGTGTAAGCATGGGGGCAGGGCTGAGTGGTGTTGTGTAGTGATATAAAATATGTGAGGACGAGGATGAGGAGGAGGGGGGGAAGATAAAACAAAGTTCTGAGAAAAAAAAAGGAAGTTTAGACTTTTTACAAGCATCGTTCATAATGAGCATGTTTTTGATTAGCATGTTGTTGAGTATGAGGACAGGGTGGAAAGCAAGTTTGTGATAGAGAAGAAAGCTTCGGGGTAGGAAGATTGATAGCAACAGACATCATAAGTAGTAGGGACAAAGCATTGTTTCACAGAGTATTATAGCCCAGTCTAGAAATTTTAAATTTAATCCTGTTTAATAAATCGGCCCTTATGTGTAAGATAGCCTGCTATAACTGATTAATATACCTACAACAATACTTGCTAGGTGTGTGTAGTCTAGGAGATAGTTACATATAATACATTTATTATAATACAATTTTACACTTCTATATAATTCTTGCATGATTGAAGTACAAAGTTAAACTCTAGAACTTTCCCTGTTAAGAGCATAATATTGTGTCTCTGGAAAGTGAGTGCAGAGCTCAAAAATATCAAATAATTTTCAAATGATATTTACTAGGTATGTGAGAAAATGCAATTCCAAACTTCAATATACATAATTCAAATTTACATTTAATAACTATAAAATACTGGATTTACCACATATATGTGATGGAAAATTGTGCCTCTCCAATCATACATAGTCTGTGACATAGAACATGATTTCTACTTTCGCTCCTTTTTGTGAGAATTTTCCTTGAGTTCGTGTTGTAAGTATATTAGACATTATTAGAGTGACAGCTGTCTCCTAGGATCAAGAGATGTTTCTTACTGAAGACGAACTTCTTCGGCACACACATAAATATGTGCTGAAACATATGTGTAGCATAGAGATTGAGTACTCACAGTTCAATGATTTCGTATGAAAACTTCATAGTAATTTCGATGTATAGACCATCACTAATAGTCAACCTCGGTAACATTACAACAGTACTTACTCAGTAGGTCTCTACATCAGGGGATAGGGTTTCGAATGAAAAAGAAAATATGAGAAAAATACTCTATAGTCAATGTAGGTATACAAATAAGTTAGTGAACTCTTGATAAGGCTAGTGTAAGGATAGGGTGATACCAAGCATTGGTACGTGAAGGGCCGAATTATTAATTAGGATTATTTCAAAGATTAGGACAGACCGTCTCAATTCGGAGATTCAACCAACCACACCGCACCACAGGCTTATCTTTGTTATCTTGTAATCCTTATGTTATAATTCGGGCCTCATGTACTAGACTTGTAATGTAAACAAGCTAGCGCATGACTAGAGTTCCCAACTATTGCTCGGATATTTCCCTCATTTATTTGAGTATTTGATCAAATATAATGAGACTCTGAGGGTTAAGTGTTAGAAAATCCTTTGAGTATTATTAACCTCACCTATAGTGGTTTCAGTTTCACTAAGAGAATTATAAGTTATAATAGTTCCTTGGTGGTGTCTATAGTCAGATCTCAGAGATCATAAATATGTATACCAACTCTACTCTTCTAAACTCAACAACTTTGAAAATGTCTGCCGTATCCGGAGTGATACTTGTGTAGGAGCTGGAGGAAGCCTTGTGGCATGCGGTGTGCTGACAGACGGTCATTATCAAGATCTTCGGCTGCATTCAAGTAGAACACAGTGGGACCTTCAGCCGAGGATTGTATCATCAGGGTCGAACAATTAGTCTGTAACTCATCGAGCAGTTATGATTCATAGGATTTGAATTATGGAAATTTCTGTTCAACATGATACTTTTATTTTGTTAAAACTGATTTAGACATGGGCGGGTATGTATTTGCTCATGATACAGAAGGATTACCATAAGAAGGTACGTGAGTGGTATAGAGTTATAGACTATAAAAGCTATAGAACATGTGAGGAGAGCACCTATAACGCTCGTGTCTTGTGCGATAAAATCATTTTTCAATATGCCTCCTACAAAGAACAACAAATCTATGTGACTTTTAATAATGTTTCTGTGAACTATATACCGAGATTCTTTCGTGGCATGCAATAATATATTGAGCATGACATCGAGAGCTTAAATACTTAACGGGTCACTTTACAATTATCATGGTACATTATTGTTTCCTCTAATTAAAACCAAAACCCTCGTCTTTGTAAATTTCTTGGAACACATAATTATGCGATATTTGCCTAAACCAGCCAACCAGCTGTTTTATTGAGATGAAAAAGGTAGACTAGGTAAGAGGAAATAGACCAGTAGGTACTAGCTGGTAGATCTTCACAACGATAAAAAAAAATATAAAGAGTTACCTAGTTGTTTGTGTTTATATAAAAAGAGAAAAACACTAAAAGGCTAGATTTTCTAAATTTGTTTTTTGTGAGTTCGAATTTGTTTAGAGTTTAGACAAAATGGTAAGAGATAAAATAAATTCCAGTCCATAAATTTCGACTTTAAGACCGGTCGACTTCGCATAACGCTGTCTGCACCTGATATCATTCTCATTCCTCCTGCCTCCTCTCTCTCCTTGTGGAGCCTTGACATCTGCATGATAGGATTCTCAGCGATACCATTTCTATTTTACTGTTATGAGTTGTTTTTGTTAGGTACGGAATCCATTCTGCAAACAGAATGCACCAGAATGAAAATAACATTGACTTCAACTTTGAGATCAAAGATAAATTCAAAAGCACTCTAGCTTTCACCGCACGAAATACGATATATGTCAGATATGTGACGAGGTTATTGTTGAAAGCTGTGTCTGAGCGTATGGAGAGTACATTATGATTGAAAAAAAAAGTTGTTAAAAACAGAAGGAAATATGAAACAAAATGAAAATGTTTTTTACATAGACAACTCTCGAAGAGTGAGACATGTTAGGAAAAGAAATTGGATTTATGGAACTGGGTTGTCATTGTTTTTGTTTCGGGTAGTTTGTCTTGTGTTTTGGATGGAATTTGTGTGTTCAGTTCATATTTATGGAAGGGGAGAAAGAAAGTTTTGGCAGTTTCGGCTTGTTTAGTGGGGGACCCAGGCAAACGCAGGGTCGTAAATTTTCACAGACAGGGCAACTCGGAAAAGAGTTTATTTGGGTCGGTAATTTCTGAATCCCAGTTTCCGTGACTTTCTTTTTATCGTCATTCTAAAAATTTGGAATAATAGAAATAAATTAACTAGTGTGAACATCACACATCTTTCCATATTCCTCTAAAAAAGTCAAATATAGCCTCTGGTGACTATATTTGCGATTTTGAAGATTTTATTTTGGTGAAAGGATTTTTTCTTCTTCTTCTTCTTCTTTATAGCTAATCTTTTAGAAAGAACCGCCCAAAACGCAAAAGAGTGATAAGGAAAGTAAAAAATCATTAGGTATGGTTTGGCTAAGCCAAAGTTACTTCTTTTTTTTTTTTTTTTTTTTTTTTTTTTTTTTTTTAGTGGGGTTTAACGTCGCTTTCAACTGCCATGGTCATATCACGACGGATGTTTTACCCTCCATTCGCAGGAAACTCACAAACCTGCTACTCACATTGACCTCACCCAGCCTGAGTGGGGCCGCGAAAAAGTTACTTCAATTATGGTTATCAAACACCACGGCCGAGGTGTGAGAACGCCTATAAAGAGAAAGCGACAAGAGTACTCTTTTCGGTAACAGGATACAGGATGGCTAAACCAATATTGGCACTGGCCTTTCAGAGGGGCAATGTGGCCAGTATTTGCTCGGCAGTCTTCAACGAGATAATGAATAGTGATGGACTGCAAGAAATTTATAATTCATAATGTTTGTTTTAAAAATAGGTATTCACTTCATTTGAAATTACAGCAGAGATCACGCATTGGTAGCACAACTTGGGGACATCTTCCTTCACTGGAAAAGTTACCCTTAACAATCTTCACTCATCCCGAGTTGACAAATTTGACCACAGATGAATTTAATCGACGCTTGGAGGTTTAAACCCAAACTAACTATACAATAAGCTTATCTCTCTTCATAACCATATTACAAAAAACATCAATCTTGTTGATATACTTAAATTAAATACGTAGTCTATGAACAGTTGTACATAATGTACAAACATAGCACATACTACCAACAGAAACTGTTTGATCAAATAATTAGTTGAAACAGTTGAGCAGATAAAATCTGATTAATATGAAATATTTGTCATTGAAACATACGTATTTAAATTGATTCCAATGAATGTTGTGGTCTCATTTGATCTGTATCTCTGCCACCGAAGGCCGACCAATGTCTAGTTTAGTCCACAGTGTTCCAACTGTTCCAAATTCAACGCAATTATTCAAAGTATTTTTGATTCTCTCTGCTTCGTGTTTTAAACATGTTGAATGTTCAGATCCAGTGTGTGATTAAATACATATTAAATTTGCCTGCAGTACCCAGGCCAACTGATTTGCAGCCTAGAGGCAACGACCTACATTATTATTACCTCTCATCTGACATTGGACTCCGCGCCACCACGTGCTATACCTTCGCCATGCCATACTGCCTACACATACACATACATAATTATGTATGTCGAGCTCTGGAGTCTGTACAGAAGGTACCCGCTGACTCATTTATGTCGTTTTATTCGTATATTCATATTACACAATTCCACAATGTTTACAATACGAGGTTTGGCTATTAAGTTCGTAGATTCTTCCCATAAAACGATGTGTGTTTAACTTACCCAACTTTAGTAGCTATCCCCTTCAATTTACTCCCCTCCTCTATCCCTATAACGTTCTAAGCAAATTTTCCATTGGTCGAAACAGTGGTGGAGGTCATTTTGTGTGAGGCCTTCCAAGACTTTTGCCGGTTTTTTCTTAACGGCATCTACGCTGTCAAATATGGTACCTTTCAGGGCAGATTTGATTTTTGGGAATAAGTAAAAGTCGCACGGGGCCAGGCCGGGTGAGTAAGGAGGTTGTTCCAACACTGGGATGTTGTACTTGGCCAGGAACGTCTTCACGGAGAAGGCACTGTGGGCTGGCGCATGGCACCATTTTTGGGCAAACTTTTGTCATGTTGAAATTTTCGTGCAAAATTTGTCTCACACATTCTTTATCAATTTTAAGTGTATCAGCCATTAGTGTAAGAGGTAACCTACGGTCAGAACGAATCATAACACAATTTTTTTCAATGTTTTCGTCAATTTTTGAGGTTTGGGGGCGACCAGGACGTGGATCGTCCTCAACATCTTCCTGACCATCTTGAAACCGTTTAAACCATTTATAAAGCGTTGATCTTTTCAAACATGACTCCTGGTAAACTGTCTTTAACAAAGAAAAAGTTTCACCAGCAAGTTTTACGTAAAATTCAGTAATCACTCGTTGCTCAACGTTTGTATCAATCAAAAATCCGGCAAAATTAAAAAAGGTGTCTTGCGCGTCGGGCTGTCACAATAGAACTAATTACAGTACAGGCATGTGACAGCTATGAATCAAAACACAAGACTTGAAGCTGTCTAAATATGTTTATCATATCTTCCTAGCATGGACAGCTTTTGCGTAGCGGCTCGCGTCTACGAATTTAATAGCCAGACCTCGTACATTTACATGTAGGTGATTTAGTAAAGATAATCTGTTTTGAAATTATTTGTATTATATTCATATTACACAATTCCACTATGTTTACAATACATATACATGTAGGTGATTTAGTAGAGATAATCTGTTCTGAAAAACTTTATCGCCCTAGAGTTTATTTACTTTTGTGAAACATATTTTTCGTCTTCCTAAAATTGTCATCCATACATAATTATATTTATTTAAGAAATAATTATTTTTCGATTTAAAGTTATCTTAACTCTTAACGATTTCATTGTGAACAATAAACAAGAAGTTGATATGTGGTGTACGTAATGCAGTAGTAGAAGTAAGGAACCAAAAATTCAAAGGCTGTCGGACCATATTATCATTGAATGTTTCGTTTTGTGAGGTGGACATTCGAGGTAGGAAGGTACATAATATGAGTCTGCAGCTGAAGAAAGGTCTAATTTCATTAAATATTCTATAGTTCAGTACTAAGAAGCTCGCTGAAAGTTCCTCATTAAGTTTTAAAAAATTCACTTTGTTGAATAGGTACTGTCGTTATACAAAAGAATTTACGCCTAGAGAACAAACTTAATTTAATCTCCTTTATATTGAATTATCTCACTGCTCACATCATAAAAAGAGTAGCTACATAAGTTTCCTTTGCACCCTCCGCATGTAAAGCAAATCTCCTTAGGGCTTCACTTCCAAAGTTCTCAACAGAAGGGAAAAAAGAGGAGAGAAAAAGACTGGAAAACTTATAATAAAAATTATTACATTAAACTTTTCCTGTTCCTTCTATTCCGGAACATAAGAAAATCTTGCAGAATTTTCCTTTTAACATCTTGAGTTTTTAACTTTGACCTCTGCCAGACTTTTTCCTCCAAATGTTCAGGCTGAATAAAAGGAAATTGGATTATCCGGGTCGTACAGGACCAAATTTATTTACATAGCCATCTATTGCATAGGTAGGTACTACATTTTTACAGATTATGTAAAAAGGTACGTGCAAGCCAGTGCACGCACGGTGACCTGGGTTCGATTCCTAGCAGCGTAGAAATTTCTGCTCTGTACTTTGAAGCCCGTAATCTAATCATACCACGTGAGGAAAATGAGTAGCTTATGTGTATGGATGCTGAGCTACTCAATAAAGTTGTGACATGATGACACAAAGAAACTAGAATCATAAACATATTATACAGGGTCCGTTAAAAAAGGAGCCACTCTCAATATCTAGAGAACGGATTTATTTATTTTTAAAAATGCTGAAACAGGTGTGCAATTTTATTATATCAAGGTGAAACATTTTTTATTGGATTTTGATTTTTTATCATCATCAGGGGCGGTCCTGATAATGATACCTGTTTGTGGAACCACCCTGATTTTGATAAGTATCTGGAAATCTAGAGGCTAAAAGATCAACATTTCCGTTGAAATATGGTATCCCTTGATATAAATTATCAGGATACGAAAAATTTCACACATTCTAACGCAGTAAATCACAACCCACCCTTCTCTCTTTCCTTGAATTTATGCTCATCTTACCTGGAGTTTCAAGTTACCCTATAATTAAGAGTAAATAATGAGAATTTCTTAATAAATGAGTTTAGATGACGGAATATTTTACTTCCGAAGAATATTTATAAATTAGATAGGTATCGAAGTATTGTGTTCGTATTTGTAAAAAAAAAAAAAAAAAATCAGGACATGTCGTAACCTCCTGAGCAAATTTGGTTTTCTCTCAGTCTTTTATTTTTATTTTGAGGGGGAGGGGTTTAACATAGCTTTCAACTACTCAGAAATCAGAAAATAGCGATAACGGAAGTCGATGATTTTTTATTGCCAAGTGTATACAATATGAACCATTCACGCGGAAGTATTGTGTCCATAATTGGAATTGTATTTTATTGCAATATGTACCTTGAAAGCAATAATCTGTCGGTCTGTACAACTGTACATACCTATATAATTAATAAAATAAAAAAACATCAGAGAGAGAACTAATGTCGGTGTTAGTAAGTAACTGCTCGTGCAAAATCTTCTGACACATCTTATTCTAGAAAATCGGTCTTTGATTTTATAACAATTCTAAGTGCCCCGACTTAAGCCGGCCACCCACTATCAGGTGAACCTGATGTGAGGTAGACCTTATAGCAGCGACGGCCAAACAGTCGACCGCGGTCCACCGGTGGACCGCCTAACATTTTCTGGTGGACCGCAAGCAAATTTCGAAAAAAAAAGTGTCTAGGTACTAATTAAAAAAAAGCAGAAAACTGGAAAAAAAAGTAGAAGCAGGGAAAAAATATGTACCTACATTTTAAAAAGTATAGGTAGGTAGATTGTAGGCTATACAAAGGTATGAATTTTGTTGTCTAAAGAGAAAATAATATATTACTATACCTACTTGTTACTAATGGGCATTACTTGAACCTGCAGGTGTGTTAAGCTTTACTTGTTACTAATGATTTCGGAAAGAAAGAGAGATTGAGAGTGTGTGTAAATTTTATTGTAACCCTTTGATAGTACCGCCGCCGGCGCCAATTCTCTCGCTTATGCTTTCTTGTCTAGTTTACTTTATTACTAATGTGTCTACTCAAGTCTACTGTTTAGTCCCGTTCCCCCTCTCTAAGTCTAAGTGCGTCTGATTATTTAACGTAATATTTTGATTTCGTCCGCGATCTTTTCTGTCTAATTTTTGGAAAGTTGTCGGTTTAATTTTTTAAAAACATAACAGTTTATAGTGTTTTTCTTTTATTGGTGTGATGTTTTAGTTTAAAATTAACTATGTTTTAGTTCAAAATTTAGTAGTAACTCATGAATTCGGTATGATCTGCCTGCGTCTTGGACATTACATGCGTAGGTATTTAGTTACTACTAAACCCCAAAAACACCACTTCGTGGTTAAAAAAAGAAGAACGCCTCACCCAAAAGAATGATTATAATTAGCTAAAAATAAATGATATCAAATTGAGAACACCTTACCCCTTCTCTTTCTATATCTCTGCACTCCTCTCTGAATATATTCCTCTTATGTTTATCTTTCTTTATCCTTTCTAGGGGTCATCCCAAACTTGATTTCTCTTTAAATTTACTTGTTGCACGGCAATAAAAAATGGCGGTCGGAGCATGAATTTTCTGAACTTATTTGATTTGAATCGAGAAAATTACACCACGACCGCCATTTTTTATTGCCGTGCATCAAGTAAATTTAAAGAGAAATCAAGTTTGGGATGACCCCTAGAAAGGATAAAGAAAGATAAACATAAGAGGAATATATTCAGAGAGGAGTGCAGAGATATAGAAAGAGAAGGGGTAAGGTGTTCTCAATTTGATATCATTTATTTTTAGCTAATTATAATCATTCTTTTGGGTGAGGCGTTCTTCTTTTTTTAACCACGAAGTGGTGTTTTTGGGGGGATATCAGTTCTTTTTGTACGAAAATATAGGTTCATACACTACTGAAACATTATGAATAACAAAGGTAAATAAGCTGGGAAAATGTGAATGTAACAAGTTGTCTTTTTTTTAAGATATAGTTTTAGCAGTAGGTATTTAATTTTTCTAAGTCCCCCTGAGTCCCCAAAGTGAGTAAATAATATATAAATTTGCAATGCAAGACCTTTTGATTCTATACTCCACATGATTAGGTTTATCTTTCAATGCTAAATAGACCTCGGAGCCTCCTATGAGGGACACTAAAACACCTGGATTTACAAATGCCAAAGAAATTAATTTCTAATCACCTTATCAAGGTGAGGTAATGAGTTCTCTCCCGTTGACCTTTTCTTACCCGAATTCTCTCCGGCTTGTTGCAGGGGTCACCACGAGTATCTCTCCCGGAAATAAGACCATGCTTTTTTACATTAGGCATTTAAGAAAATGAAAATTAAAAAATTATCATTTTTATATAAGAATCGGCCTTTTATAAGGAAATCTTTTAAATCTCTAACTAATGAAAGGCAATGCCTTCAGTGTATAGTAGAGTTAGGTAAAATACATAGAAGGCCATGCCTTAGGAATAGAGAAGTATTAGGGATAATACATAGAAGGCAATGCCTCGGGTTTATAGTAGGGTTAAGGAAATATATAGGCCATGCCTTGGGTTTATCATATGGTTAGGAAAATACATAGAAGGCCATGCCTCAGGTCTGCATCAATGATTCCTAGGTGTTTCGATTATAATGTTTATGCTAGGCCTAAAATATGTAGATTTAAACTCAGGTAAAAATGCAAGCGACGCGACGGGAGACGATTCGGTGTTGATAAAACCATGAGCGGGAGAGAACTCGATGGTGACGTCCCTTATCAATACTTCACGAGGTATGAGTGTACCCTGGACATAATGGACAGAGAAAAAAAACTTCCCTGAAAGGGATCGAACCCAAGTCATCGTGCCCAAGTCATCGGAAAAATTGAAAATATAGAGCAAAAAAATTTCGTCCCCGCCAGGATTCGAACCCGTACTGACTAGGTTGCAGGTCGAGCTTGCTACCAATAGACAAAGTTGTCTTCTAAAGAATCGGACGGAAAATGAACTAACTAAATTAATACTTGGAAACATAAACATTAAAATTTTGCAGTGAGAGAGCGAGGTCATCTCGAAAAATACATACTGGCCAAGATCTGACCACTAACCTAAGGATTCGAAGGTACCTACCCGCCAAAGAAAATGAAAAGGCCACCAGGTGCCACCCAGTGTACCGTATGAAGGAATAAAATCAATAAATTTGGTATCTGCTCATCAAGATCTTTCATTTGATACCACTTAAGATTAGTATTATCCTTCAATTCCCGATTTCGGCTCCCAAAACCCGAGGCCGCCCAAATGGGCCGCCCGCTTATAATTTAGATTTTTTTTTTGGTCCGGGCTCATCTCCATTATATCTTGATCACTTTAGACACCTCACTTAATCTTCAGTGCCAAGTTAAGGACACGAAGTCGGGTCTCAAAGGATCCGTATGAAAAAAAAAAACGGAAAAAAAAAAAAAAAAAAATTATGAATCTTTTCATGTCTTTCACGATTGTTCGGGGGTCTCAGAAATAGGGTTCCCGTTGGCCTAGGAAGTCAAACAAAAAGTTAAATCAATTTATTTTTCAACGTAGAGTCCATTTCTGCAATATAAATTGCAATATTTGAAATTCATGTTGCACTTTTCGCTGGCTGAAAGTACATGAAATGCATGGGAACTATGTTTTCCGTAACCTTACACTCTGCCGGGCTGTCTCTCTCTTTGTATAGGCGTTCTTCACACCTCGGCCGAGGTGTTTGATTATAAACTTCCCCATGAAACACTGAAGTCTCCAATGTCAAAAGAAATGAAGGAGGAGGAGAATGGTAAGCAATATTTTTCCAAAAATTTTTCACAGTGCATGAGTGGGGAGGGGGGGGGGGGGCTAGTGTGGTGGACCGCCAGTAATTTTAAAAATATCAAAGTAGACCGCATGCTAAAAAGGTTGGCCACCCCTGCCTTATAGTATGTAGCAAAAAAAACAAGTCTTTCAAGCGACCTGATACCTGATGAAAATTCGATCATCAGGTCCAGGAGGCTCCATATTGAACTGACAAAACCTTCAGGTCTACCTGTAGAGTGTATGTGCTCATCAGGTACCTATACCTGACGCCAGATATACCTGAGTACCAGAGGTTACCTGCTGCATGACAGGGCTGACGATGAGTCATCAAGCGTGAATCCTGACCCGAGTCAGCAGGGATGATTGGGAAAGTGGGTCAGAGTGAGACGGGAAATTAATGACGCACGAGTCAGAAGCCGAGCGGGAATCATTGAAAATTCAAAACATGGATCCTCCATTTCACGGAACAAGCGTTAAAATTTTAAACTTCGTCAGTAAATTAAAATTTCACCCCAGCAAAATAGTTTTCCCATACTCCCTCCGACATTCCTTCTCCTTCTCTTTCTGTCTTTTCCTCTCTCTATCTTTTCCTTTTATTATTAATTCTCTATTATTTTTTTCGCAGCTTTCCTATGTCTCTATTTCTTTTCTCTCACAATCTCATATTGAATGATATTTCCTTTTCTTTCTCTCCTTCAATTCTTCTTTCTCAACCTCTCTGTTTTCTATATTTTTCTTTTCTATTTTTTTTTTAAACTCTCTCTCATTCTCTGTTTCTTTCTTTTTTACTTTCCTTATCTTAATAAGAAAGAATTTTATCACCCAAAAATTTCTGTGGTTAGTTTTCAGTGCCAAAACACGTATGCTTACATTGTTTACTGACACACAGACCGACATGCGACACACATACCAATGGCTGAAATTTTGGATTTAGGCTCTGGTGAAAACTGACAATCGAAATGTTTGGATGATTCCATGTCTTTCCTTTCTTTAAGATAAGGAAAGTAAAAATGGGATTCTACTCCGATTATTTCTCCGTTCTTATTTTCCTTATTTCAGGACCTACTATCTTAAGAAATTTCACTTCCATTATCTTGTCCTCGTTTCTTTACAATCTTGAATTAAATTCTCCCGTGTTCTTCCTGGAATATTTGTGCGTATTTTTTCTTTTTACTCTCAACTTGGAATGTTTTCGTGTATTTTTGGAATTCATTGAGACAACTTTAGTAACGTTAACAACTTGAATGAAAGTGCTATTATAACTTCCGATAAATTTCTAATATTAGAAATCGGAAGTATTGCATTCGTTTTTGTTTTAAAAATAATAATATTATTTTGCTCCGATTTCAATTTTTTCATATTTCTGGACGTTTCATAACCTCTGTCTGTCGGTCTGTTAAGTACATTCCTTGTAAAGCGTAAATCTCAGAAACTACTGAACGGATTCCGACGAATTTGGTACACATATTGGAGACGTATTGTTAGATGGTCCCATGTTAAATTGATGATAGAGATCATGCGCCTGACCACTAACTTTTACTTCCGAGAAATTTCTAATATTAGAAATAGGAAGTATTGTGTTCGTTTTAGTAAAATAAAACATTTTTTGCTCCGATTTCAATTTTTTTTTATATTTCTGGACGTTTCATAACCTCCTGTTGAGCAACTTTGGTTTCGTGTCCGTCTGTCGGTCTGTTAAAATTATTCCTTGTAACGCACAAATCTCGGAAAAAAACTAAATGGATTTTGATGAAATTTTGCACACATATAGGAGACGTTCCGTAGATGGTTCCATTTTAAATTTATCGAATTCGTACTAGCGCTTCTGGGTGAAAGAGACCATGCGGGTGAGCACTAACTTTTTACTTTAACGCTTATATCTCGTGAACGGTACACCCGATTTTAATGAAATTTTGTATGTATATGCATATTATTGTTTTACATAGGCTATTTATATTTATTTTTAATTCATTATAATTTAAATCTGATATTTAAGAAAATCCGAAAATTTGGACAAAAAAGTCAAAAAATAAGGTTCACTACTTGCCGATACAGAATTTTTTGTGGAAATTAGAATGTAGGAAAAATAATATTCTACCATATGAAACAAATTTGAAGATAATCGGTGGTTAAGCAGTTTTGGAGATACAAGTGATTTAGTATAAAATCTCAAAATTGCCAATACAATCACGAGGAAGTATTGTGTTGGTAGTGTATTTTATTTTATTCCTATTATTACTTCCGATCATACCTATCAGATCATAAAGATATCAGAAGAATTCTACTTCCGAGAATATCTGAGTAGTGTTCTCTAGATATTTCGAGTGGCTCCTTTGGCGGACGCTGTATGTAATACGTCTATTTCCATTTGCAGGTTATACACAGCGTCACGTTGAGCTTTCATGCAGAGTCCCAACATGACAGTACAAATCATACGCATTGGAAAAGTCTAAATAGGATTAAAATATGTAGTTTAATTCAATTTTGCTTCATACAATATTTATAGTAAAAGGTTTCATCTCGGTCGGACGGTTTCAAAAACCACTATTTTTTAATTCATTATTTTTTCACATGAAAAAAAAAACAACATGGAACCGAGATTCTCAAGCCTTTCAGGTCTTGTAGCATATACACCTTCACTAAACAAGCATTGCATTCACTGGGGATACTGTAAGTTGCAAGATCAGTTCAGTTTCAGTATTTTCCACAAATAAGCTAATGAGTCTTTACTATGGAGAATGATAAGAAAATAGTGAAGATACCCATTTTAAACAGATTAATGACGGTAAGAGTCCCCTCTAAATTTTCTTCTTAGATTAGATGGATAGTAAAAAAAAGCATACAGGAGTTTCATTCCTAAGGAGCAAGGATCTAGTAAGCTCTCTAGTAATGATACAAGGCTTTTTAAGCAATTTAAGCTCTCTAGTATAATGAGACAAGGCTCTAGTAAGTTCTATGGAAATAAGACATGACTCCGTTAAGCTCTGTAGAAAAAAAAAAGCTCTAGCATGCTCTATAGAAATAAGACAAGACTCTAGTAAGCTCTGTGGTGATGACATACGACTAAGACATTTGCAATGTATGTGGGTGAGCACTATGGGTAGTGGGTGGGTAAGGTGGGTGTGGAATGTGGATACAATATTGTATTGTATCTGCGAGCCACAGAGGTTTTAGGAATTCTATCTTCTCAGGTGTTGCACTAATTTAATTTACAGATGATGAAGATAAAATTAGTAAGGACGAGAGAAGTTTCGACTTACCACAGATAAAGTTCAGTTTCTACTAATTCTCTCTAAAATTAATCTATTTATCCAAAAGCCTTTCACTTACATCTATACTTGTTACAGTGTTACACTCTCTATACTAATGTATTGAATTCATAAGAGAAGTCGTCAGTACAATATTTTCAAATAATGTAGTAACGAATGTTGAGTGATCCTGTGGCTTTGCTGTATTGGACTAAGGACTCATGTGTATAATAGGACAGATTATTTTGGACCACGGTAGATCTTCTGTCAGATAGCTTCACAGATCATGAAAGATATATATGATGGTACATGGTACATCACATCACAAATTTCAAAACGAATAATGATAGATCGCATCATAGATCATGATAGATCTCATCACAGATCATGACAGATGTTATCACAGATCATGACATATCTCATCACAGATCATGATAGATCTCATCACAGATCATGGCAGATCTCATCACAGATCATGACACATTGTATCACAGATCGAAAGGCTTTATCTTTTCACATATCTAATGCTTTTTTGAACATTATTCAGTGAAATATTTTTTCTAAATAAATCTACTCAAAAACTTTCTTTCTATGAAATTCTTGCTTCTGTCCTATAGTACCAAACAAGAGATACTGGTGCCAAAAGTATCAGTGGACTAATAGAACATGAAAATTGTTTTTCTAAAGAAGGGTACATACATGCAGGCAGGGGTGGTTGAGAAAAAATTTCAGAGGGGAGGGGATTATAGGTTAGTAGATGTAGCGGATATGATTGAGAGGGTGGGATTGGACAGAAGTTGAGTGAATACTGGAGAGGGGGAAATGAATACTGGGTGGTACATTTATATTGATGAATATAACATAAATCTTATACTAATATAATTGTAACACACATGCAGCATACAGGTGACGCAAGTTCAATAAATTTGTCTTGCAAAGCTAACAAGACCAGAATTAACTTAAAATGGTCCATTGATAATTTTATGAAATAATTCATTTGTAATCATATCTGGATGCTATTATCTAGGTTTTTCTTTTATGCATATAATGGTCTACTTAAATGAATCTCGTAAAGGACAAATTCACACTTGTATACAATTCATATTGAAAATGGCTTAAAAGTGCTACGTAGGTCAAATTCGTAAATCATCATTTTGTAATTACGTAATTGTAATTGTTGAAATTTATTCAGAAAAAGAAGAGGTAGTATTTTTTTTAAAGGACATAACATCATTTAGAACACTTCAAAGTACTCAAGTATTGCTAGAAAGAAGTACCCATTACTCCCTGTACACCTTGCATAACTTGGGCGACTTTTAAACTTCCATCTCGAGTTGATCCCATGGTACTCGAGTTGACCAAACTATGTTTATGTCTCCTCTTCTTCTTATTCTTTCTCGCCGATTTTAGATACACCCCATATAAAAGATTAAACACTATTTTTAAAAGACTAGAAGGGAGGAGGAGGAGTAGTATGAGGAGGGAGGAGGAGGAGGAAAAGTAGGAGGAGGGAGGGATGAAGAGGGGGAGGGGAGAACGGGAGGAGATGAACCAGTCAGCTTCAGCAGCCACTTCATCTAGATGACACCTCATCAATCATGTCTACATGCGTCCCTGCAGACCCCACAGTGTGTTCATAAAGCTGCGGACCACCGGTCACTTGGAGGAAACGCAGAGTATTTTTTAAATAATAATAATACAAATATTTTAAGCATAAGCTATCTGTAATTTCTATGTGTACAGTAGTCATGTAAAGTGTATCTGTATACAGTATATGTCTCAAAAGTCCTTGCCCTTTGCCCATACATCTTCAATGTGTGGGATTTTCTCAATTCTGTTTGTTTCTTCTACAACGAGGACCCTGGGCCTAGAATAATTAAATGTGTGTTCTTTGTATTATTACATCATAGTTTTGGTGGTTAGCACAGAATTACAAGACTTTTTCTTTTGTAAATTCTTGTGCATCATTTTCCCATAATTCCACCACTGGTCGCTGCTCACATCAAAACAGCTAGGGTCAAGGGGGGTAATTACGAACGATTTTGAGCTACATTTTATAAACATATCTGTAACCCTGAGTTGCTTTTGTAAAATCCATGTCTTGTGATTTTTACTTTCCTTATCCTATAATAAGGAAAGTATTGTATTCGTCGAAAATTTGGCCTACCCAGTTTTTCACATTTCTGGACGAATCATAGCCTCAGGATACCAAAAAAGTTGTTTTCAGCCATTGGTCCGTGCGTCTGTCGTGTGTGTGTGTGTGTCTGTGTGTGTGTCTGTGTGTGTGTCTGTGTGTGAACAGGATATCTCAAGAACGGTAAGAGCTAGAGACTTGAAATTTGGCATGAAAATTAATTTTATACACCAGACGAACCACGAAACTTTTGGTTGCAATCAGCCGCAGAATGCGGCCGCAGGGCCGCAAATATTGGCCGCAAGCGCCGTTTCTATAAATTGGTTAAAGATACAAAAAAAGTTAAAGAACAACATTTTCTTAGATTAAAAAAATAATAGGAGTCTATTCTGATCATTTTTTTGATATCTTGAACTTTTTTGAACTCGGCCCCAATTTACCGGTATTTTGGGGGGACCCGCTTGGACTAACTTTTTTATTATTCATCCTAGATGGGAGTTGTGACATATCAAATTCAATGATTTTAAGGTGCTGATTACGAATTTGATGTTTATTTTTAGCTAAATGTTACCTTTGAGTCACCAGTGGCTTTTGGTCCCGTTTCCATTCCTAATATGATAAGGAAAGTCGTGTGATGTTTACACCAGATTTTTTATATATAAAAATTTAAAAGTTTCCAGCAATGAATAACGTTAAAATACTTCTTGTTTTTTTTTTTTTTTTTTTTTTTTTTTTAATTAAGAGGTTTTCAAAAATATGTGTTTAAAATTGATGATTTTTTTTTTCATACATACCTGTTACAATATACCTGTACATAATATTTATAGCATACCCTTGAACATCTCTCTCTGCTTCAAACTAGGAAATGTTGCTAAGTCGATACACTCTGTGTTGCCCGGATAGCCCTGCGGCACATTTGCTCCAATCCGTCTAGAACGCTCTCTCCTCATTTGCCTAGCCCCGGGCCCAGATGATAAAATAATAATAGGTTATTGTTCAAGCGCCATGTCCTGCATGCAGAATCCAGCAACTGGTAGTAATCGGAGTCCTTTCAGGTTGCATATTCCAATTCAGCACGGGGCGCTTTTGAATTTTTTAGTGGAGGCACTAGTTTTACTTTCCTTATCTTATAATAAGGAAAGTATTGTATTCGTCGAAAATTTGACCTACCCAGTTTTTCACATTTCTGGGCGAATCATAGCCTCAGGATACCAAAAAAGTTGTTTTCAGCCATTGGTCCGTGCGTCTGTGTGTGTGTGTGTGTGTGTGTGTGTGTGTGTGTGTCTGTGAACAGGATATCTCGAGAACGGTAAGAGCTAGAGACTTGAAATTTGGTGTGGAAATTAATTTTATACACCAGACGAACCACGAAACTTTTGGTTAAAATCGGCCGCATCCCGCGGCCGCAGGGCCGCAAATATTAGCCGCAAGCGCCGCTTCTTTGAATTGGTTAAAGATACAAAAAAAGTTGAAGAACAACATTTTATTATATTAAAAAAATAATAGGGGTCTATTCTGATCATTTTTTTGATATCTTGAACTTTTTGGACCTCGGCTCCAATTTACCGGTATTTTGGGGAGACCCGCTTTGACTAACTTTTTTATTATTCATCCTAGATGGGGGTTGTGACATATCAAATTCAATGATTTTAAAGTGCTGATTACGAATTTGGCATTGGTTTTTAATTCTCTGTTACCATTGAGTCACCAGTGGCGGAATTCGACTCCTTTTGGGGGGATAAGGAAAGTCGTGTGATGTTTACACCAGATTTTTTTGGTATATAGACTTATTTAGCATTCTAATGGTGCATTATAAATAGTTTTGTGCATACTGTAGTATCTGTTTAGTGGTGTTCTTATTTACCCCGCCTGTTCGCATTTACCCCCGCCTGACGGGGGTAAATGCGAACACGAAGGGTTGGGTGGAAGAGATTGCCATAGGCAATAACCCCGCCCTTTAGTTAGGACATTTATGTTTTCAAATATTTTCTATTCTTTTTCATTTTTATTGTATATATTGTTTTTTTGATTTTTCACTGTTAAAATTATTATTTATATGTACATAATGTCCTTTTGTATCTAATAAAGAATTATATAATAATAATAACACATTATACAATATTAAAAACGAACTTTTTAATGGCAATATGTGCTTTTTATGTACAAATAATACACCAAAATTGTACTTTGTGTCTTTAGCCACCTGTATGACAATATGCAATATTTATGGACACACAGGATAGTGGTTTGAATCCTAACCACGAAGGTAGTCAGCTCTTATCAAATAGGGTATCTCTATCTTGCAAATAATAGTAATAATAATAATTTCGTGTCCGTGAGATAGGTAAAGATACCTAAATCACGGTAGTGAGAGGATTATATGGACGCCCAGATCCAATGTCTAGGCTTCTTTCATGTCCATTGATTCTATTTGGTTTCAACATCCTGACTTGAGGTAGACAGGACGGGGGTTTCACCCTCCATTCGCTGGGAATCGTACCAGCTACCCACATTAACCTCACCCAGCCTGGGTGGGGCCGGAATCGCCAGCCTCACATGTTCGGAGGGGACAGAATTTTCTGTGCGAAAAGTCTGCTCCAACCGGGAATCGAACTAAGGATCTTTGGACTACGGGCATTAGTCACAACCGTTACGCCACGGAGGCTGGTAATAAAAGCATAATAATAGTATTAATACTTAATTATGAGAGCTTTTGAAAGGTGTTTTATATTTTTTTTTTTTTTTTTTTTTTTTACAGATTTTGGTCTTATCAATAGTTTCTAGGTCATTGTCAATCTCAGATTTGTCTTCTTCTACCTTCATTTCTTTCTTCTTTTTGAAACTGTTCCCCCTATATATCTTTTCGTTTTCTACACTTTCATTTTTCTTCCTTTCTTTTGCTATGTTCAAGTACACAAATACCTTCATTGGGTCCAATACATAAGGGTACTAATATCTTTGTACTTCTTACAACCTCCCAGTATTTCAGGATTTTGAGCCTTACGTTTGGAAAATTCTACTTTGGTTTGCGGAATCTCAAAACACTGCCGTTGCTCTTCTGACAGCCAGGTTGCCATTAAAAACATCTAATACGATAGCAGATATCATTTGTGCTTCTGTATACAAAGGAGGTGGTTTCTTCATCTTGTAGTTCCGGGGCATTCTGAGTGTTTTGATAAATACAAAAAAAGTTATAGGGTAAAACAAACACCCAAAATATGCGTTCGTAATTACCCCATAGCAAAAAAATGCGGGGGTAATTAAGAACACCCAAAAACTATAACTTAAAAAATGGTTAAAATAATTATTTTTGTAAAATAATAAACAAAAACATGCTTATCAATAATTAAAAGTAAAATAATGATAAAAATTCAAGTAACACTTACCTAAAAAATTGTTTTAAAAAAATCAAAAATCAATTTTTTTGATAGATCTATTTTCACTAGCTTACCAACTACAACTGAAAATAAATACTATCGAAAACTCGTGTTCAACCTGTAAAAACAATTCAAAATAATAGTATTCAACCACCAGATTCGAAATATCTTATCCTGTTTAGGTACAATGACCACTGTTCGTAATTACCCCCTGTTCGTAAATACCCCCCTTGACCCTAATCATTTTTCTTCACCATGTACGAGTGAACCCCAAACAAACGAACATGTTTGAAAAATCGAGATGATGGTAGGTAGGGTTCCTATACTTTCTAGTTGTTCAGCTTGTTCCATAGGATCATGGAACCACTAGTTCACAGGTTCGATTCTTAACTGTGGCAATATTACTTCCGAGAAATTTCTATTTTTTATTTATTATTCTATATTTTTGATGAGATTCGTTTTATCTTGTTACACTAACCTAAATTCAATTGTCCTAAAAAATGTACTATTGGATTCCTCCTTGATCGTTACATACATAAGAAACAACTATCACTTTATTATTATAGCCCCTAGGAGAATATGCCAGCCATGTGGGTACATATTAAGAATCCAACGCAAAATGGAACAAAGTACCCTACCTATACCTATACCTATAAGCTCAACAATGAAAAATCACTGTTCTGTCGAACCATACATTATTATATTTTATTAAAATAAATTATGAGTATGATTATAAAAGATACTTTTTTTCACTGCTAACCGACTGACTGCCCAGTATATTTACTATACGCACCACTAGGTCAATTTACTTGAATACCCAGTATATGACATTATGACTTAGAGATATAAAAATATTCTCCAATTTCCTTTAAAAATAACCCAAAATGAAAATTCTGATGAATTAACCACAACTTTAGCAACATTCTCATCCCACCGCATGGCGAACGAATATTATTTGCAACATGGGTGCGGTTGGTTGGTAGAGATAGTATAAAATAAATATTATTACGTTCTTTCTCCTCCTTCCTACTGTCAATTCGTTTCAGCCACATTAAGTTTTGAACAGTAGGTTAATATGTAAGTAGTGTAAGTACATTAAATAGAGTGACGAAACATGGCATAGGGGTTTCAGGAAGGATTAGAATTTTTGTTTTCTGAAAACAACACTGTTTGTTCTCGACTGGAGATGGAAGAATAACCTGAACAACCCCTTATTACTAACTGGACGTGAAATAAACATTGATAATAGCGGCCTGGCCCAGGAGGAAATCCCTGAAGAAACACAGCAAGCGTCGTGTCGTGCCACTTGCCTCTCACACCTTCCACTCCTTCTACCTCCCTGGAGAGAGAAAGACTCGTATATTAATTCCAAAAACGAACTTTAGAAAAGGTAAAAGTTTAGTTTAATGAGTGTAGGTTTCATTCCCGAAAATTATATTCGAGTTCTGTATTAGCAAGATGTAGGAGCGGAGCGGCGGGCGGTGATAAAAATAATAAAGTTAATAGCAAGTGCAGTCGAAAGATAATGAATAAACATTTTCAATGGAGGAGGCAGGAGCCTGTTTGAGAAAGCTGACGAAAGTTAATAACAATGATGAAGAAGAGAGATCTTTGCCGAGGAGATGATAAAGCATTTGAAATGAAGTCAGGAAGACGTTTCCAAGGATAATATAACCCTCGGGAGGTGTTCTCTACGCTCCATGACTCTCAATTAAACATCTTGAGAGCGAGCCCTCCAGAGCTCGCGGAAATCTTTGCTGTCACAACTCACAATAAAATTGTCCAGGTACCGGAACTGGGATCATCAAGGGGATATTAATTTCCTTTCTAGGAATGCATGCAGACGGCATTCATATTTCCGTAAGTGGCCAGCAGGGTACATGGTTCCTTCACCATCTCACTTCAGTAGATTCATACCCCATAACTTACGATCAGATAAATTCAAAACATTGTAAATCGTTTAAGAAACCAGAGTTATGATTTGACACACAGCGTGCGGTAAAGGGCCCGTTGTTTATTTTTGGAAAATACTAAAAATAGCTGGGAAACACTCCATAAAAGAATGTATTATTTACTTATTTATGGACATATTTCGAACATGCAAAGCGGAGCTTGACCCATTTTTTGAAAATGAATTTACACAAGACCTAACATTTCCTCGCTTAATAAACACCTAGGTCCTTGAGAGTAGGTAAACAAAAGTGCATGGCGAGATGATGGAGTGCACACCACTGCAGGTCAGTTGCACTTAACATACCGACATGATGCTTGCTCGTATCGACTGCTTCATCGGAATGATTATCACACTGGTAGGCATGAGGCTAGTGCGCAGGTATACAACTCCATGCTGATTACTTATGTAATTAAAATAACTAGTGGTTCTGTGAACTGTAGACCTCTCTAGGACCAGCTGCACCAGCTAGCTCTACATATGCACTAGCTAGCTTATGCTCCTGGCAAGGCTGAGGCTGAATCAAAAAAGATTTCTCCTCGTAAAAGGCGAGGGAAAAATAATGGAATGTCCAAAGGAGGCAAAACTTGTATGTTTTTCAAAAATTGTTAAGATCAAAATCTGTTGAGTGGCAACTTGTGATGGGGCCCTAAGATATCTTTGAGAACTTTTTTGGGCTAAAACTTGGCGCAAGCAATTTCCATCAAGAAGCTGTATTTAATGAGTAGTGAGTATAATGTACATTTGTACTATTATTATGATTATCAACTCTTGCTGATGACCGGATCGCACATACTGATTATACCTATGATATAAAATTTCACACTGTATACCACTCCTGATAAAAGCAATGCTAAGAGATAAGAGCCCTGCACTTAGTAATCCGAACGCATAGCACTACAATCTTGCAAACGTTTTCAGAATTGCAAGCGAGAGGAGCATACAAATATTAGCAGAGCATCTAAAACGCATCATGCTGAAGTGTGCGTGCCTATCTGCCTAGCCCTACATCTCTCTCCTTCCTTCACACTTTTCCTACACAACCCAAACAGAGCCCTAAACGAAGCATTGATAACTTTAAGACAATTTGAGTAGGTATATACGTACTATGTTTCCTTGAAATTATGTAGCTGTATGGAAATGTTTGCCCCAAATTAATGACATGTACGTATACAAACCTATGTATATTAAGTAATTTCCTTTATGAAAAATGAAGTGGTTGTCTTGTACGACTTGACATTTGGGTAGGAAGCCCATTAAATAATACCGTACAGTACCACTCATAACAGTGATAAGGAAAGTAACGAAACGTTGATTGACAGACTTTCCTGTTATGTCACATCCTATCAAAATAAATTTTGTAACTATCTTCGAAAAATGTGTCATGATTCAGTTAGAAATGATGGAATTCTCGATTACTATACACATTGACAGAACTTTCATTTGATGAGGTCATAAACTTCCCGAAATAAATATGCGGGTGTAGAGAAATTATGAAACAAATCGGCCGAGGTGTGAAGAACACCCTAAAGAAAAAATCAGGTGGAAACATCACACAAGTTTCCTTATCCCCGAAAAAAGTTCTTATTTACCGATATTTTGGGGGGACCCGCTTTGACTAACTTTTTTATTATTCATCCTAGATGGGCATTGTGACATATCAAATCCAAAGATTTTGAGGTGCTGATTACGAATTTGGCATTGATTATCAGCTATCTGTTACCGTTGAGTCACCAGTGGCGGAATTCGACTTATTTTCGGGGGAGAAGAAGGAAAGTCGTGTGGTTTCACACCAGAATTTTTATTGAATAATTTATGGTTGAGCCTTTAATCCCTTATATTTAAGAAATTAGTATCAAGATAGAAGAGAAGAGAAAAGGAGAGATAGAAAAAAAAATCCAACTTCGTATTATATCTAAAGCATTCTCACAATGAACATATACCAGTGACAAGTGACACAGGTGACATGTGATGGAAACCAAAGTTTCCAAGTGGCCCTGAGGAGTGTGCCTGTGCAGTATGAAGAGAGGACTTTCAAGATCAAAGATCTGCATCTTCTCTCATAGAAGAAACGCAAGATAAACAAAGGAAGGTAGACCATAGGAGGGGGCAGCAGGTGTGGGAGCTGTAGTCACGTACTAACTTAGACAGCTGGGTCAGGGACTATTAGAGACCCTGGGGCTTCATGTTTCTGACCCCATGTGCTGTCTTGAAATAGAGGAAAGTTTGCATGGGTGCGATACGTGCCCATGCTGCCCCCACGTACCAATCGTACAAGTAACTTTCATGAAACAAAGTTATCTCAACGCTCTCAAACTATTAAGTTCAATAAGTATTTTTTTGATAATTTTTAGGGTAAACGAGCGAGAATGAAAAGTTATGAGCCGCATTATCGATCTTCTGAGTTCGGCATGTCTTTCTATAAACTGATGGATAATCGAACCCAAGGACCCCACAGTTAAACCATTACAACACTGGCCCAGGTGTGAAAACGGGACACGGACAAAGCATGAATTAATAAACCTACTCGAATGTAGATAATCATAACTTCTCTTGCAATAAACAGCGAAGAAAAAGTAATTTTCAACAAATGAATGACTGCAAGACGTGATATAATGTTTTCAACGCTATAAACTTCAATATTTATGCCTCCCACATTTCAATATTTATGATTTCAATAGCTGGATGAGGAAAACATTATGGTGGTATCAATACTCAGTGTGTATTAATATTTATTGTAACCCCTAGCCAAGGTTGAGGTTTGAAGTATTTTCTACCAGCTGACAACTAACTTTCAGAGAGTAATATTTATGTGTGGTCAAATCCCAATAAAAAATAAAAATAATGGAAAAGTCCGGGTCTTTAATTTCGTTGGAATTCTAACATAATAGCCTGCTTACTCAGATAATCATACAAATACTCAATTTACAATGCCCGATTAGGACTTAACAGTCCCATTATTCCAGCAGTTATTTAGTGTCATTATGAAGTCAATGTCTCAAATAAATGAGAAAAAATTCATTCATTTGGAGGGATTCGAATCAACGGATCCCTACGCTACCTGGACAACCAGACTAGCGCTTCAACCACTCGACCTCCTATGGATGTGGTTTGTGGTATGTTGTAAGGTGTGACTGATCTGGTAAGGTGTGAGATCTGGTAATATTTTCCGGGCAGATAAAATGGGTACTTTAACAAACACACTGTTCATCTCAGACGAATATATTATCTATTGCGGATATGCCGCGGAGAATTATAAAATAAGAAAGAGACTAAATTATGAGCAGAATACGCCCAGAAATTACCCCACAGCTACGGACATGTCTCTTTGAAGTCATTGGATGGTGCTGGGGCTGCCAAGAAAAAAGCATGGGCAGTTGAGAATTTCTGCATCTTCTTTTCTTCTTATGAAAAACAGCATAATTATAAAGAAGCGTGATGGTAACTTGAATAAAATTTTATTATACATTTTTAAACGGACCAGAGCGAACAGTCTGCTTATCGACGGTTACTCTCAAAACGTAAACAAATGTCCGAACCCAGTCGGGGAATTTAATAAATTATTTATTGGGGTTTAGATATGTGTTAATAATTAATTTATTTACTATTCTGCTAACTTTAGAACTCAGATCCCCACCTTAATATTAATCGTGCAGTCCTGTTAGAAAGTGTTACAGAAAACAGAAAATTTAAAATCGACAACTGATGATTCTTGTTGGTATTATCATACATATGAATCAAATTTATCCATGTGATAATACCAAGTGGACAGTTGGAAATTGGTCAAGGCTGATGGTAATGCCCATTGTGTTTCATTATTACCTACCATTATTATTATAATTACATGTCTTTTTAATTTCTGACCATGAGGCAGAATAACAATAGAACAGTTTGTGCTTGCTCAATTCAAAAATACACAATATCATATTTACCAGAATGAATATGTATGAATGTATGTAGTTATGTAGAATCAGAATTATTTCTAGGATATTTTATAAACAAAAATAATTGCCTACGAACAATAGCAGGGCGTGAATAGGACGGCCATCAACTTGGCTAATATCCGCGCTAGCCATAATATCCTGCCCGCTAAATAAACACAAACAAAAGACAAGCTCAAGTGAAATCCTCTTCGGAGAGTTCAAAGTCATAAAACATCAACGCCACGTCATAAGTATATGCATAGTTATATTAGCTATACATACGAGTATTATTATGTATCTATTGTGCTTAATAATGTATGAGCTAGTAAGGTGTAAGGTACGTTATCTTGCATGGTAGTTTTTAGAGACATTGAAAATTGTCCAATTGATTTAACCACCAGAGTGACGACTGGTGAAGCCGGGTAGAAGAAGAAGTGTCCAGGAAGTATGTATGTAGGGCACATGTCCTGACTCCTGAGAGACTAAGGGGGAGGGGTGCTGGCACCGATTGTCGGTGAGTATATTTATGATGCTCGTAGTGTCAGCCAAGATTCTGAGATGAAATCCATGCTTAACCCGCTCTGGAACATTCTCGTCCAACAATGATATTTAAACATCAAATAATGACTATTCAGTCACACTGGCAGTTTCATGAGTGTGTAATGGTGCCGGAAGGATTAATATGGATATATAAACTCCCTAGGATGCTCTGGGATGGCACAACACACAAAGGAAGGGCTCCCAGTGGGATCTGATAGAAACATTTCATACGATAAATTAATAAGATCTAAACAACTTAATTATAATAATAATAATAATAATGTGTTTTATTCTACATTTATTTTACATTACATAGTTACTTATAAAATATAGAACATAGGAAAAGAAAAATTAAAGTGAAACTGTATGTCTTACACAGACTTGTCACACTAAGAGACCCAGTATAGTATGGGTCTCTTGTTTTTTTTTTTGGAGATTGATTTGGAGATGGAGGAAAACAACTTAATTGGAGATTAATTTTACATACTAACTGTAATAAACTATACAAAGTATTAACTTTATAGTTGATCAAAGGATATCCTAGCGAGTACATGTTATGTACGTCCTAACTCCTACGTACTATACATTAGGTACTTGAGTTTCTCATTCTTACACATTTATGAACTCATAGAATATTATGACCATATCTCAGGATAGAGAAATAAAATAAAGAAATGGGGCCAAGGAATGTAAGATGGACGAAGACATGAAAGCTAAAGGAGAGGAAAAAAAAGAAGAGGATGCAGAGAGAAAAGTTTCCACAAGACGAGGCGAAGGAGGAAAGAGCTAAAGAAATAAAAGAAAATGGATTGACATTCCCATTTATGTCAGGACTCACACCAGGACGCATGAGATAATACATGTCCTGCTGTAAAACGGGCCGACATTTTTCCTAGATCCGTGTATTTTGTACTATCTCATATCAAGTCAAGACATGGTGAGCAGTTCGGAACATACTCGTATTTATAGTAAGATTGGTTATAAGACTTAAGGTAGTTTTAACAATCCTTCATTCGGGAAAAATTCACAAACCTGCTATTCAAATTAACCTCATCCAACCTGGGTTGGGCGGGGAGTAGCCAGTATCACGAAGACTACAAGCAAGGTCACTAGGAATATTTAACATGTAGGAATCGCTGAGTATTATTCATTTCAATTATTAAAACAATGTTATTTATTACTTCTGATAAATTTCTAATTCACTTCCGATGAATTTCTAATATTAGAAATCGAAAGTATTGTGTTCGTTTTTGTAAACGAACTTTTGGAGATGGAGACCATGCGCTTGACCACTAACTTTTTCCTTAAACCCGTATATCTCGTGAACGGTGCACCCGATGTTAATGAAAATTTTCATTTTTCAGAAGTAATAAATAACATTGTCTTTGTGTTTTACATAGTACCTATACTTTCTTTTTTTAATAAATGTGATTTAGCTCTGATATTTGGGAATCCGAAATACAAAGTAGTGCAAAAATAAGGTCTTCAACTTGCGGATACAATTTTTTTGTAGAATTTGGAATGTTTCCTACAGCGGTATAAACTAGCATATAAAACAAATTTGATGAGAATCGGTTTTGAGATACAAATGATACAGTAAAAAATCTCAAAATTGCGAAGTATACGTATAAAATGTGAACCAATCACGAGGAAGAATTGTGTCCATAATTCGCAGTGTATTTTTCTATCGTATGACAATCGTATATTTTACATCAGAATAGAATAAAGATAAGAATTACATACGATGCAATAACCAGAAGATCAGTTGTTGGCTTATTTTAAAATAAATGTATCTGTCACTCGCTTCGCTAACATGATAGGTGGTTGGTGGTACCTATGTAAAACACAAAATATTTTTTTTTTTTCTTTCTTACAAGATGATGATAAATGATACAGAAGAGAGTATTTCACAGATTTAGGTATTCATTTATTTTCTTGTAGGTACATATATGTATAATTGTACATAATACATATACAGGGTGAGCATAAAGTCTCACCCCAACCCCCGTATCTCGAGAATGGCTGAAAATACAAAAAAACGCAAAAACCCGTATTCCTTAATTTTTAGGAGGATTAATTTTCAGCCAAAAATTTTTTGCCTACTCGGCCCCAGTCAGGCTGGGCATGGACCAACTTTAAAATCTTAAATAGAATGGTATGTCTTGTGGCATATTGTTTTAAAGGTCTCATAGAGAGAAGTTCATTACAACAAATTTCAGTGAGCTACAACTTACCGTTCTTGAGATACAGGATCGAACGTCTTGCGTAATATCCATATATTTTGACCTATAACTCGTTAACCGTAAATTATAAAAAAAATGAAATTTGTTGATAATAACTCCTTATGACAAGCCCTGTCGAAAAAGATATGACTCGACATACTCTGTTGATATTAGTTTCTGGTCAGTTTCGTCAGTCAGCCGGACGAACAGTCCGAAAAATTTTAACGAAAAAACAAATCAAGTTTTAACTTGTTCGAAAGTTTTTGCCATAAGGAGTTATTATCAACAAATTTCATTTTTCTATAATTTACGTCTAACGAGTTATAGGTCAAAATATATGGATATTACGCAGGACGTTCGACCCTGTATCTCGAGAACGGTACGTCGTAGCTCATTGAAATTTGTTGTAATGAACTTCTCTCTATGAGACCTTTAAAACAATTTGCCACAAGACATACCATTCTATTTAAAAATTTAAAGTTGGTCCATGCCCAGATTGCCCAGCCTGACTGGGGCCCTGTGGGCAATTTTTTTTTTTTTTTTTTTGGCTGAAAATCAATATCCCCAAAAATTAAGGAATACGGGTATTTGCGTTTTCTTGTATTTTCAGCCATTCTCGAGATACGGGGGGTGGGGTGAGACTTTATGCTCACCCTGTATATAATTTTGCATTTTTTTCGAAAGTGTTTGAATTTTACTATTTGAAGATATTTGGGTGTTTATATTAAGTATTTTTAGTATAATATACAAGGTGTAAAAAAAGTCCACCACTGTATCTCGAAAACAACTGAAAATGAAAAACTATTCCTTGATTTTTTGGGGGATTAAGTTTATGGAAAAAAAATTGCTTACACCGCCCCACTCAGGCTGGGCACGGACCATTTTAAAAAAGAACGGAATGTCATGTGACATATAGTTTTAAAAGCCTCATTGAGCCTAGAAATTCATCGCAACAAATTTCATTGAGCTACGACATACCGATCTTGAGATACAGGGTCGGCCGTTCTGTCCTGGCTGATATCCATAATTATATTCTGACCTATAACTCGTTAACCGAATGTTTCAGAAGGATAACATTTTTGTTGATAATTTATTTTAGCAATATCTTTCAAACAATGTATAAATATTCAATTTGCATTTTTGTTAAAACTTTTGCCAGCTGGTCGTCCGGCTGGCTGACGAAACCGATCAGAAACTAACATCAAGTGCAGGCGCGGCCGGTGGGAATTTGGTTTGGGGGTGCTGTCAAAATTTTACGAAAAGAAAAAACTATGCAACATTTAATACATGTCTGCAAGGCCTAGTGGTGAAGTGGTTATGTCAGGGAGAGGGAATTCTAACTAGGGAGTCAATAGTTCAAGTCTCACGTGTGGTGATTTTCGAGAATTCTGTTAGAGTGATTAGATTAGGTATCATAATAAATTAATTTGTTTTAATTTATAAAAATGATTAGCTGACGCAAATATGATGATAATTTTGGAATAACGTTTATTTTTCACAACCATTGTAGATTTTTTTTCAACGTACATGAGAAAAAAAAATGTTTAAAAGAAAGAAAATAAGAATTTATAAAGGACTTACTCTTTACTGTACTGATTATCTGGAGTAGAATCCATTCGCTGGATTTCGAACAAAACTTGTGAATGGCTTTTTCATTGAAGTCAGAATCAAATATGTATGTTTGAAATCATTTTTTTTGTCTAGTGAAAACAAAGAAAACTTATCCTTTATAAGATGTCAACTGAATTAATTTTGTTTTTCCATACCTGCTTTGAAATGTAATTACCTAATGCCTATGTGATAAAAAAAACAATACTTTTTTCATTAAAAGTATACATTTTTAACTTTAAAGAGAATGAATTGATAATGCTAATTTAATATTAATATCCTTTATAAGAAGTTTCAAACCCAACTTAAATTGATTGCACAAATTTAATCTTAAAATGTATTCAAAATTAAGGATAAAATAAATGTTATAATTATAGACCGATATTATGTTTACAAAACTTTGGGTGAAATAAACTGTTAGGTAAATTCAATGATTAATTGTTATTTGTTACTCTGTACTTTAAATCATTAAATAAATTGCAACCGATTATTAATTAATTTTCAAAACAAAAACACGTGAAATTATTAACATAAATTTCGCGGAACAAAAGGGATCTTGACAAGACCGCACGCGCCAACGAGGCCTTGAACTAGTTGTCTAGTTCCTTGTTCCTTCCTGCTTCGGTGCTTCCCCTCTCCTCATGAACGAAATCTATAAATAACTTGCATTTTTCTACTTCATAGCTCTGGAGCTCTGAAGTCAATCAGAAATTTTTCAGCGGACACTATCTTGCTCCCTGAACACAAAATCGTCTCCCCCGAGACAATTTTTGTTCGTTTCTTTGTCTCTCTCTCTTTGCCCCGCTGTGCGGGTTGGTTTAGTTGCTCCATGCCTTCTCTTTCAATAAGGCATGAGCAGAGAAAAGAGAAATGCTCTACCGAGCGCGGCAGCGCTCCGCACGGAGAATCCAAAAAGTAAGAAGAGCGTATTAGATTTATGTTCTCTACAATCAAGCTTGGGTAAAGATTTATCTAATTAGGTACCTATTTTTTATTTAGTACGATTTTTTTTATTATAATGATAATTTTATGAATTGATTGTTCGAGTTATGCCTAATGATTTTCATTTACTACAAGCTAAAGAAACATGAAAAAAAAAACTTTTTTTTTCCTTTTCGTCTGGGGGTGCTGGAGTTCCGCAGCTCCTTAGCACCGGCCGTCCCTGATCAAGTGAATAGTTATAACATGTTTGAAAGGTCTTGCTAAAAGGAGCTTATTTCAATAAAGTTCACCTGCAACCTAGGCTACGGTTAACGAGTTATAGGTCAGAACATTTGGATTTTATCTAAAAGAACGGCCGAGCCTGTATCTCAAGAAAGGTCACTAAAATTTGTTGGTCACTAAAATTTGCTGCAAACAACTTTTTTAAAAAAGACCTTTAAAACAATATGCCACACAATATACGATTCCCTTTAAGAGTTTAAAGTTGATCCGGGCACAGCATGACAGGGGCGCTGTAGGCAATTTTTTTTACAAAAACTTAATCCCCCAAAAATATGGGTTTTTGCGTTTTTAAAATTTTCAGCAGTTTTCGAGATACAGGGGGTGAACTGGGACTTAATGGACACCCTGTATATGCATTTATGTAATTAAATTATCATGTATCATGAATGATTTTATCATCAAAAAAAATTTTGGTACAATTCATAGCTTTATACAAATAATACATACATACGAGGAAGTACCCGTGTTTGAAAAAAGAGTGCGAGATACTTACATTTTTGGGTTCTATTTTTCGACGTAGTCTCCTTTCAAAGCTACACACTTCTTCCAGCGATCCTGCCACTTTTTTAGCCCTTCCAAAAAGTAGCTCCCTTCGAACTCCTCAAAATAGCCCTTTGTCTGGCTTATGACGTCATCATTTGAGCTGAACCTCTTTCCAGCGAGCCAAACTTTCAAGTTAGGAAACAAAAAATAATCGCAGGGGGCTAGGTCAGGTGAGTAAGGTGGGTGTGTGGCAATAATTCGTATCCAAGTTGATGGATTTTAGCAGCAACAATTCCAGATGAGTGAGCTGGTGCATTGTCATGGTGAAACTGTGGCAATAATTCGTATCCAAGTTGATGGATTTTAGCAGCAACAATTCCAGATGAGTGAGCTGGTGCATTGTCATGGTGAAACAAGACTTTCTTTCTCGCCAAATGGGGGCGTGTCTCCTTCAATTTTGCATCAAATCGTGTCAATAACTCACTATAATATGCAGCAGTTATTGTTTTTCCTTTTTCCAAGAAGTCAATAAGAATAATTCCCTTTGCATCCCAAAAAACGGTAGCCATGACTTTTCCGGCCGATTGGACCGATTTCGCCTTCTTTGGGGCAGATTCTAATAATAATAATAATAATACCGTTAGGTATTGTATATTTTACGGTACATAACCAATTTACAATATCAACAAAATATAAGATAAGATTTTTTTTCTTTCTTCTACAGACACAAACACAAACGAAATACATAATATGTCAAGATTAAAATAGGAGGAAAGAACCAAAGTCCATTCTTTTGACTGCTGTTTGGTATCTGGGGTATAGTGATGTATCCAGGTTTCATCAACGGTCACAACTCGACGCGAAAAATCATCTGGATTGCGATTGAAGAGTTCTAAACTAGCCTTTGAACAATTCAGCCGAATTCGTTTGTTGTCAATTGTGAGCAATCGCGGCACCCATCGCGCCAATAGTTTTCTCATGCCCAGCTTATCATGAAGGATTTTAAAAACAGTTCCATATGAAATGCCCACACTCTCAGCTACTTCACGCACTTTTGTTCGGCGATCTTTGAGAATCATATCATGCACTTTTTCCACGACTTCCTCGGTACACACGTCTTCTGGGCGTCCTGGGCGGTCCTCGTCAAAAATGCTTGTGCGCCCTCGTTTAAATTCATTAAACCAAAAGCGAACAGTGGTCATAGAAGGTGAAGAGCTCCCGTACACAGCATCTAACTTTAATTTTATCTCATCACATTTTTTCCCGTCCAAAAAAAGGAATCGAATAACTGCTCGGTACTGTTCTTTTTCCATATCACTCAACTATACGCAACACAACAACTTCAAGTGACCGATAAATGAAAACTAAGAGAGTAATCAGTTTCAAACTTTGGATGTGGTCATTTGAGATGTCGTTCCATCAACAAGTATCAACAAGTTTCACCAATGATGTAACATGTCCCTAAACACGGGTACTTATTGATCTACCTACGTATACACCAGCTATTTTCTCGTACCTACTTCGCAACGAGACTAAATTGAAAATTAATTAGGACCCACAAGTACGACCATGCCTTTTTGAATTTCAAGAATTCATGCCTCTTGAATATAAGTGTATAAGATATTTATGACCAATGTCATTGAAAGCAACTGAAAGCCCAATACAAGGAAATAGTGAGTGTATTTATTACATAATAGAACTTCAGAAAAGTTCAACTAAAGAAGAAGGTATTTGATATTTCCATATTTATTTTCTGAAAACAATTTATAAAAAGATATTTTCTAATCAAGATATGAGCGAGGACCATCAACACAGCTCCCGGCGAGAAGCTAATATTTTCACATGACCTACTTAGTACTTACCCATCATCTATTTGAGCGGTGATTTCACAGGGAACTTATACAATATGACACCGACTCCGCAGAGTTTCCTACGTATAATACGAATAGTTTGGAGTTGAGAAAACTTTCAGGCGAAAACAGGAAGTGAAAATTAAAGAACTTGAAAAAAGAATTTATCAGGGAGGAAGTCAAGTATATTATTTTCGAAAGCACAGGACGAGGAGAAAAAGTTTAATGGATATAAATTACGGGCCACTGGGTAATGTTGTGGCTTCTCTTATGTGGCCCCGGCTTAGGTGGTCAACAAAGCATATGTGGCCCCAGAGACAAATTTAAAGATAAGTTTATGTCACATTTACATAACAGTTCAGCTTATGTCTCAATACAGACCAGACCAGCTTATTTCACAACAAAGACCAGCTTATATGACCAGCAATATGGGCCAGCTTATTTCACAATACAGACCAGCTTATTTCACAACAAAGATCAGCTTAATTACAATACGGGCTGGCTTATTTCACAATACAGACCAGCTTATTTCACATTACGAAATTATAACAGGAAAGGGTTAAAATTTCATAATTCAGTTCACAGAAAAGTTATGCATGATAGAGTGAATGATATGAAAGCAAAAAAATAGATATTACATTGTTTATGCTCCAGCTATCAAGGCGGAGCGATTGGGAATTGCCCAGTAGAGGCATGACTGCATGGGCTGACAGTGTGGAGTTGTGGGGAGCAGAGGCATGAGCTGTGTGAAGCACTACACTATCAAGAGATGTAGAGTAGAGGCATGAGCTGTGTGAAGCACTACACTATCAAGTGTTGTAGAGTAGAGGCATGAGCTGTGTGAAGCACTACACTATCAAGTGTTGTAGAGTAGAGGCATGAGCTATGTGAAGCACTACACTATCAAGTGTTGTAGGGTAGAGGCATGAGCTGTGTGAAGCACTACACTATCAAGTGATGTAGAGTAGAGGCATGAGCTATGTGAAGCACTACACTATCAAGTGTTGTAGAGTAGAGGCATGAGCTGTGTGAAGCACTACACTATCAAGTGTTGTAGAGTAGAGGCATGAGCTATGTGAAGCACTACACTATCAAGTGATGTAGAGTAGAGGCATGAGCTATGTGAAGCACTACACTATCAAGTGTTGTAGAGTAGAGGCATGAGCTATGTGAAGCACTACACTATCAAGTGTTGTAGAGTAGAGGCATGAGCTGTGTGAAGCACTACACTATCAAGTGTTGTAGAGTAAGAGCATGAGCTATGTGAAGCACTACACTATCAAGTGATGTAGAGTAGAGGCATGAGCTGTGTGAAGCACTACACTATCAAGTGTTGTAGAGTAGAGGCATGAGCTGTGTGAAGCACTACACTATCAAGTGTTGTAGAGTAGAGGCATGAGCTATGTGAAGCACTACAGTATCAAGTGATGTAGAGTAGAGGCATGAGCTGTGTGAAGCACTACACTATCAAGTGATGTAGCGTAGAGGCATGAGCTGTGTGAAGCACTACAGTATCAAGTGTTGTAGAGTAGAGGCATGAGCTGTGTGAAGCACTACACTATCAAGTGATGTAGAGTAGAGGCATGAGCTGTGTGAAGCACTACACTATCAAGTGTTGTAGAGTAGAGGCATGAGCTATGTGAAGCACTACAGTATCAAGTGATGTAGAGTAGAGGCATGAGCTGTGTGAAGCACTACACTATCAAGTGATGTAGCGTAGAGGCATGAGCTGTGTGAAGCACTACAGTATCAAGAAATGTAGAGTAGAGGCATGAGCTGTGTGAAGCACTACAGTATCAAGAGATGTAGAGTAGAGGCATGAGCTATGTGAAGCACTACACTATCAAGTGTTGTAGAGTAGAGGCATGAGCTGTGTGAAGCACTACACTATCAAGTGTTGTAGAGTAGAGGCATGAGCTGTGTGAAGCACTACACTATCAAGTGTTGTAGGGTAGAGGCATGAGCTGTGTGAAGCACTACACTATCAAGAGATGTAGAGTAGAGGCATAAGTTATGTGAAGCACTACAGTATCAAGAGATGTAGAGTAGAGGCATGAGCTGTGTGAAGCACTACACTATCAAGTGATGTAGAGTAGAGGCATAAGTTATGTGAAGCACTACAGTATCAAGAGATGTAGAGTAGAGGCATAAGTTATGTGAAGCACTACAGTATCAAGAGATGTAGAGTAGAGGCATAAATTATGTGAAGCACTACAGTATCAAGAGATGTAGAGTAGAGGCATGAGCTGTGTGAAGCATAAAACTATCAAGATTATCAAGTGAATGCAGACAAGAGCTTATTTGTGTAAATAAGACACAAATCTTGCAGGCCTTGAAACACAAGATCGACAAAAAGTGGCTATGCAACACTGAGCCTGATACATTTAGGATAGTTATTAGAAATGCTGAAAAGAGAGCGTAGACCTCTTCTTCCACCACTGACAGAACAAATTTGCAAGGTATCTACGGACTTCAGAAATATAAAATCCATTGCAAACAGTTTACTCATTCTAGTTTATGGCCCATCCTGAAGAGAGAGAGGGAATAAGGTACGTTATAAAATAAAACGGGAGTGCAAAAAATTATAAGAGAATTGCAAAGGGATACATGTCGATAGATTGATCAAACAGAATTGGATAAAGAGTTATATTACATTGGCGGTCAAAGAGATAGAAGGAAGAGAATTTATCGAGTGATTCAGAGAGAGAAGAGAGATAGAAGGAGAAAGATGAGGAGGAATTCATAAAACTTTTCATGTTTCAAATGTTCTCCTTTATAACAGTGAACAAAGCATTTACGCCTACACCTCTGTACCTAAATGTCAAATCAACTTTCAATGGGGAGAACTTTTACCGCTAAGGTGTCAAAATTGCATGGTCTGACATGTTTAGAGGGCGAGACGTGCATCTATTTTCCAATTTATTTTCAAGAAGTCTACCACCCCCAAGCCTCTCCTTCATACATGTCGCTAAGCTATCCATGCCGATAGTATACCCATACCTCTTCATAAAGCAAAAACAAAGTGTCAAACAGCGCTGACGTGCGTGTATTTTTTGAATTTTTGATAAGTTTCAAATTACTGTCAAGAGGGTGATATTTATCTCTACTATAGTAGAGTTTTCCAAACAAGAATGTTTTTGGTATGAGAACAGTTTGAAGCTTAATAGAAAACGTTTAAAAATTAAGACAAACAACTTAAGACTTGATGTAGGTATTCTGTATACGTATATTATTCATACAAAATGTATGTATGTATGTAATATGTATAATAAAATTGTATATATTAGTGGAAATAGGGTGGAAATATTTAACCTGCTTCGATTGTTTTCTTGATTATTCATTATGGTAATTATTCTGACGCAGAAATCGCTACAACCCCCCTAGCCAGTTCAAGTTTTCCAGAAAGGTTTGGTATAGCATGCAGTTTTTTTCAAAATGTCACTCATATACCTAGTTAAGTAAATAAATTTCGGTAGGTAGGTACTAATTATTGCGTTGTTCTATTAAACTTTGATATTTTTTTAAAATAGTTCATTAAAAATGGCTAGGTAGATAGGATATTATCTTTGATAGCCAAACTGAAATAAAAGATGCTGAGATCAAACATTTACGAAAGTAATATTTTCTAAACTTTTCAACATAGCAATTATGACGTGGTCTTTGTCTTAGCTCTTCAGTAAGAACAAGTAAAATATGAGACTGGGATCATTCAATTAAAAGTGTGACTTCATCTTGATCACCGAGGTAGCTGACAAGAATCTTGTCACTTCGAGATAATTATATTCCATGCAAAAGAATCTAAAAGGTATTTGACGTTGTACCGAACAACCATTCCCTATTCTCACCATAAATAAAAACAAGAAAGCCCTTTTCAAGCTACCCCGTACGTGACCCCAATCGTCATTTGAGAGGGTTGAAGCTGCCCACTCTGTACTTTGACTTTTCAAGGTGGATATTTATTTTTCCCACAGTTTGAACTTCTATTTGCCATCCGTCCGATGTTTCCTGAAATGGATGGACGGCTGACTGACCTTCTCCTTGCGTCTACTTTCTGCCTGACTTTATACAATACTGATTAAATATTATAAACATATACAGGGTGCGGCGCGGTAATGTCCCATTTTGAATCGCTTAGTGTGAAGCCGCACTTCTAATTAGACAAGTTCGAACCAAGTTAGAAGATGCACAAATTACTAATTTTTTCGATTCAATTGAGCTCTATTGTCAAAATGATTTTATCAAAGCAACAGAAAGCTTATTGCGTGGAGAGTTATTTTTAGAAAAATAAGTGTATCGTAGCAGTGCAGCGGGAGTTTGACATTGCACACCAAACCATATAAAAAAAATATGGGTTATTGGAGTGACAACAACCCTAGGGAACTTCATGAAAACCCCCTCCATGCAGATCGTGTTACAGTTTGGTGTGCAATGTCAAACTCCCGCTGCACTGCTACGATACACTTATTTTTCTAAAAATAACTCTCCACGCAATAAGCTTTCTGTTGCTTTGATAAAATCATTTTGACAATAGAGCTCAATTGAATCGAAAAAATTAGTAATTTGTGCATCTTCTAACTTGGTTCGAACTTGTCTAATTAGAAGTGCGGCTTCACACTAAGCGATTCAAAATGGGACATTACCGCGCCGCACCCTGTACATAATGTATCTACTTCACAAATATCTATACATACTGGGTGAGCAGAAAGTCTCACCCCACCCCTTGTACCTCGAGCAACACTTAAGATGTCGACAAGGGAAAAAATACGTGTTGTCTCATTTTTGATTTTGGGCCCAAATTTTTTTAGCTGGGCTTCAACCAGCTCAAGAATTTTACATAGAACGACCCATTAAAATTGAGTTCATTTTAAAGGTAATAAAAAGTTTAAATTCATTGCAATAAATTGTTACCTAGATCTATTGTATCTTTAATTACCTAGATCTATTGGGAATTGGGACAGCCAGATGTGATTATGAAAAAACTCAATTTTTAAAAATTGGACAACTCTTAAGAGCTCTTATACACTGCCATAAGAAACCATACTAAATTTCAGCTCAATCAGACTTGTACTTCCCGAGATGTGTCAGAATTATAAAAAGCTTATTTAAAAAGCTCAACTTTCGTAAAATTCACTTTTTTGATAGCGCATAACCGCCAAAAGACTGTCATTGGTAACTATACAAAAGTTCATCAGAATCCGACTATAGAAGGATAAGCACACACATACACACACACATGATTTTTTGTGAATTTTTTATTTCAGGTAAAGATATAAATATAAAAAAAAATGTGTTTAGGAAACAATACTATCATTATTTTAATACTGAAATGGTTTTTTTGCATGACTTCCAAAATTTAATTAGTTTTTTTCTTTGATTTCAACCATATAAATATAGGTCATGCTGTTTCATAGGTACCCATACTACCCATATTATACTTTTTATATGTATACGTAGGTATACATTACTGTTTTAGTTAATTGGTTTGTTAATAAATAATTGTATGTTATTGCGGTCAATGATTCAATGAGATTTTTTTTTGGTCATGCATAGCCAAAATACTCCTAATTACACAATTACTTGCAGTGTACTTTTTCACTTGTGTTCGTAGAAAAAGAGTAAAAGTGGTTATTATAATTTTCGTAAAATTATCTCTAATTAGGGTTCATTTTTGTTTTTCGTTTTCCGCTAAATACCACCTTTACTTTTCGTGATATAGGTTGGGGGGGGGGGGGTCTTTCCCCCCGTCTATGAGGCTGCGCTCTTAGAAGGAAAGCCAAGGTGTAGATATTACAAGGTGTAGATATGTCTGCTCCTTGCCTTTCGAGTGGTAAATAATACTAGGTATGTAAGTCATAAAGGGTTGGGTGGAAGAGATTGCCACAGACAATAACCCCGCCCTTTAGGTAGGACATTAGCTTTATTCTCTTTTTTGTTCTTGTTTCATTGTTCAATCTGTTTATTTTTCTTTGTTATTTGATTGTATTGTACTGTAAATATATTGTACTTTGTCTTTACCTAATAAAGAGTAATATAATAATAATAATATTTCATGCAACAGATCATTAACAATGTAAAAATAGAATATACCCTTTTAAAGGAGGCCCTTGCCCATTAATTTCGGTGGCAATGGGGCTTTATAAAATATAAATAAAATAATAATATGTTCCCCGTGTGAATATATCATCCCCTGCATGCTGCATGAGCAGGAAGTCAGGGTCCAGGTAAACAGGCTACTGTGATGACGTGAATATGCGGGTTGGTTTACCAACCAGTGGTTGGACTTTTTTTTGGGATAGACTCGAGTCTTATTTGGGCAGCAAGGAGTCTATTAATTTAATGTATATCAGTGGAGTGGACCAACATAGAGGGTTGTCAACAAAAAAAATCCTTCAGTTTGAAACTTTCAAAGGACTCTTTTTTATATATAATAATATATAGGTAATTAGGTACTGAGTACCTCGTTTCATTGACAATAGATTTGTGATGATGTACATAGGTAAATGCTAAAAAAAACTAGTATTGTCAGCTCCAGTCTTGTATATTTATTGACTTTGACTGACATAAATACTTTGGTTACAATGAGATCTAAAGTTAATCATAAGCAAAGTAGATTTAGGAAAAAATAAGTAAAAACCTATTAGCTAAATGTGATATTGGGATCTAAGGTAAGGACTCTTTGTAATTTTGAGGGGAGCGAGGATAAGTCACAAAGGCCCCGTCACTTATAAGACACTGTATGAAGTGCCAGACCAACAGTAAAACAAGCAATGTGCATATTGTGCAAGTGCATACATAAACACTGAGCTCGTCGCATATTTATCTCGGGTTGTTAGGGTGCAATTAACACTCAGCATTCAGAGAAGTTGAGAGGAAAACACCACAGAGTCAAGGTCCCGTTGGCATGAAGGAAAATTTCAACTTTAAATACATACCTACCTACACCTACTGTTTTCATGTCACCTGATACACTCTAGTAATTGCCGTTTTGGGAATGGAAAGCCAACTGTTGCTTGAATTTACATAAGTGGATATATCATAATAAAAATAATAATAATAAAAGTGGAAGGTTATAATACGCTCACAGCATTTCTTACCACCTAAGCTTAGACTTACTATTATGTGGTCACATCCTCAAATAAATGAGGAAAAATCCAAGCATGGGGTGAGATCCGATCCACGGACCCATGTGCTAGCGGTTGGGTTATTTACATTTCAAGTTGTTTACATAAGCGCGCGATTAGCTCAGTGGTTAAGCACTCGCTTGCCATGCGGAAGGTCCCGGGTTCGATCCCCCGTGCCGACAAAAATTTGTATTCTTAATTTGGTTACAATTGTTTGTAAGGGAGACCTTCCGGTGCGCTCGTGTTGACCCAGCACCTAATTGGAAAGTATTGTGTCACTTCTCGCCCATCAGAGGGGAGGCATACTACGGGATGGACAGGCTACAACACAGACCACAAGCGTCTACAATAGCTCCTGTTTATTGGCTACGAAATAAAAACGGCTATGAAACACTCATCTTTAAAAAAAAAAAAAAAAAAAAAAAAAAAAATCTTCTGCACATTAAAAAAGTGGTAGGTAAGATAAGGGCTCACTTCGCGTCAGTTCAATAGAACATATCGCACCAAGTCTATAGATATAAATATATAATGTAAAGAAGGCTAAACCTACCTACCTACCCTAAATTTATATTATACAAATTGCAAGTAAAACTGTTCAATACACAAGAAGGTACAATGGTATTTATAAGGCAGCAACTATTGCTTACCGCCACTACCTACTTAGTTACTATTTGCTTTCTGTTTCCAAATTGCAACCAAGTGCATTCTGTGCTTACTAACGCCTTGTTTATTGTTTACCTGAGAACCTATACTGAGAGTCAAGTGCATTATTTCTCCTATGCACTTGAGAAACCTATTTGCGTCTCAGTGCACGTTGCACTCACTGCCTAGTAACTGATAACAATAACAAGAACAACAAGCATCAACAATGCTATTAATACGAGTGGAATTAATTAAGAGGATATAGGTATGAAAAAACGGTACCATATACGTATGTATAATTGCTATAGATCATTGCTACTACATAATCTTTTTAATCTTAATACATATTGTATAAAATCTATTTACATTGATTCATTCATAATCAACAGAACTCCGAAACAGCCGGACCAAATGACTACCAACTCCCTACTCGGCTCAGACTCTCCTTTTGGTATGACGTCCCTACTTATTTACTAAAAAAGGATTACTTTTACTTCCGATAAATTTCTAAGATTAGAAAACGGAAGTATTTAAACATTCCAATAAGGATGCCAGACAAAGACAAAGTTCTCAACGGCGACAAAGTGCCTGGTTATAGCTAGTTATAATATAACTAGCCGCGTTGCGGACAGGACTGCGGTGCGTGTGAGTTTATCGAGGCATGGCCAACTTGATCTGTTTGAAAAAAAAAATAGAAAATATTCATTGTCCTGTAGAACGCGTTGGCTGGAAGAGATTGCCACAGGCAATAACCCCGCCCTTTAGGTAGGACATTATTGTTATTTTCTTTTTTACTTATTTATTTTGTCATTTCTTTGTTTTTTCTTAATTTTATACTGTTAGCATTGTACTCTGTCCTCCTAATAAAGCATACTATAATAATAATAATAATCTTAATATATAAATGTCAAAGACACTGACTGACTAACCACTGACTGATCATCGCTCTACAGCCCAAACCGTAAGTCCTAGGAAGCTGAAATTTGGTAGGTAGCTTTGTCTTATAGTCTAGATGTGCAATAAGACGGGATTTTTCGAAACTCCCACTACAACACCTGCCATTGGCGAAAAAGGATTTTTTGCTTTCACGGCCATGCCTCGGCCCGCAAAGCGGGCGACAGCCCGCTAGTATTTAATCTTAATATATAAATGTCAAAGACACTGACTGACTGACCACTGACTGATCATCGCTCTACAGCCCAAACTGTAAGTCCTAGGAAGCTGAAATTTGGTAGGTAGCTTTGTCTTATAGTCTAGATGTGCAATAAGACGGGATTTTTCGAAACTCCCACTACAACACCTGCCATTGGCGAAAAAGGATTTTTTGCTTTCACGGCCATGCCTCGGCCCGCAAAGCGGGCGACAGCCCGCTAGTATTTAATAAATAAATAAACCTTTATTTGGAACAGAAATATTACATACATCAAAATTAATACATACATCAAAACAACTGGTTCCAATTCAGCTCATTTGCTGAGGTACTCGGTAATAATAACGCGGCCAAAAAATAATTTTACAACAAAACTTATTTACCTAATCATTCCTGGGGAATCTACCTTTCTTTGAAAATAGGGCGCATCTCTTTGAAAAATAATCGGTCCCAAACGAAAATATTTTAGAACTCGTATGTTCTCAGCGGCTCGAGAATGAAAAAAAGATTCAGCTCAAATTACAGAACAGGACGCCCGATTTGATTATGAAAAACCTCAACTTTTAAATATTGGACAGCTCTTAATAGTTCTTATACAACATCACTGCCAAAAGAAACCATACTAAATTTCAGCTCAATTGGACTTGTACTTCCCGAGATATGTCTCATATCAAGCTCGCCGGGAGGCGAGCGCTCGTCAAGTAGCGCCAGCCACCCGGCCTATATTAACACGAAACAGAGTTTATATGTATTTTGTTTTATTGTTTTCGCCCACTTAACGCTAACTTTTATCAATTTTTATTTCAAATTCGTAATGAGACGCGAAAATAGATTGTGTTTCACGAAAGCGCGAGGTTCCTACGTACAGTTAAAGTCGTTTACTGGCCACGCCGAAAATCTTGAATTTCATGAAATTATTCATACGGGTTTTTTTTTTTTTTTTTTTTTTTTTTTTCAGACCAATTTTCTGTCAAGGGTACAGCAACGTGTGCTTATCGTGGAAAGACGTGAGATACGTTTTTGAAAAGGGAATTTTCATCTCTGCATACCTTTTATAGTTTCAAGTATTTATTTCTTATAGGATAGGAGATATAGCCTTCTAAAATAAAACGGGAAAGTTGCACAGAGCCGCCCCTGGTTATCTTGGAGCTGCGATTGTGGTATTTTTCGAAAGGACTTATCATAGGAAAAAATATAAAAATATAACTAAAGTATTACACTGGACCAAACTTGAGTTATACCCTTTGAAAGGAATACTTATTATGGAGCCCACAGTCGTCTATTATTATCCTAGACTTGTATTTCTGGTGTTTTTAGAAAGGTCTAGTCAAAGGGAATGAGATCACTTAATTTCAGATGGTTGAAACAAGTAGAAAAGTATTTAAAGCCATTTAAAGGAATATCTAAAATGAACCCTGGAGCCACGCCTCTTTATCCCAAGTTGATGACTGAAGGTTCTTTCTGAAGGTCTAATTACGCAGAAATATACTACGATGTAAATAAAATGTTAGAAAAATCAGCGACAGTGTGAGACATAAAAATAAAAAACTGAAATAAATGAGACAAAAAATCTTCGCCTCACATAGAACTTAAAATATGGGTGGGATCCAATCATCTTTGCTTCACCCAAGCTGCCAGCAGACTAAGTTAACAGTGAGGGAATAATAACGTTTTATAACTTCATTCAGAGATTTCTACATCAAGAGGTAAACTAGGTCTATATTATGAGAAGTGTATAAAATATTGGCCAGTAAGAGGTAAAATATTGATTAATATAGATCAAAACAATGATAAATTATAATAAAATATTATGTATTGAGCAGTCTCTGTGGTCGTCAACTGATGTAGGTAAAACACAAAGTTTGCAAGGTGACCTGGGTTCGAATCCCGGCTAGGTATAATTTTTTTTTACTCTGTACTTTGGATGTCCGGTTTTCTCGTGAGAAAAAAAAAAACAGTTGGTAGTTTGAGTCAACCTCCTATGACCGTTTAATTTCGAACGAATTGAGTATGGTTTAACTCGATCAACATTGATTTGTCACAATCTAATTATCCATCTACCTATGTATGTAACATTGTAACATGATATAAGTTGTATTTTTTGTCCAATCGAGCTGAAATTTTCAGGGTATATTCCATGGATATATGCTTGCTTATTAATTTATAATTATTAAATGTATTATCTAGTATAATGTCTCACTTCTTCTGTTTATACCTACCAACTGATTATGCTGAATTGACACCATGTTTAGTAACTCGATGTTAGGAAAATATATGGGTCAACATTTCTTAGAGCCATAGTAAGAGGCAATTTCGGAACATACAATAATACTCGGCACTTTCATTTCCCTCTTTATTTTACCAAGATCGAATTTCCATCTACCTACCATGTACTTAGGTACATATTATAATTAAAATTGTATTGTAAACAAAACCACTAAACAAAGTTGTCCGTTATTTAACGAGTTCATAACTAATTTTTCAATACAAGGTTAAAACACTAGTTGATTATTAATTAATTATTGTTAATGGATTTTAAGATTAAATAGGTATGTTTTTTTCTTCATTATTACCGGTTGAAGTTCCACAAAAGAAGCACCAATTATCACACCAACCTCATTTTAAAACGATTGTGACCAGTTGATTGTATTTGGTTTTAACGTCCTGATTTGAACTAGTCAGGACGGGGGGTTTTACCCTCCATTCGCTGGGAATCGTTCCAGCTACCTCGCCCAGCCTGGGTAGATTTCAGACTCACGTGTTTAGAGGGGGAAAAAATATTAGAAAAGTCTGCAACAACTGGGAATCGAACTCGAAATGTCTGAACTACGGGCAGTAGTTACAACCATTACGCCACGGAGGCTGGCCACTGACAACTGACAGTCTAAAGAAAGCATTTATTTTGATCAATGCTTTTGTATTATGAATCGTAAATTACATAGATCTCATTCAAAATTTACAAATATGTACCTACATTATAAATATAAATAAAAAAAACACTGCTAATTATGGACACAATACTTCCTTGTGATTGTTTCACATTGTATACACCTGGCAATTTTGATTTTTTCGACTAAATCACTTGTATCTTCAAAACCGCTTAACCAATTTTCTTCAAATTTGTTTTATATGATAGAATACTATATTTTCTACATTCTAGTTATTTTTGTTCACAAATTCATACTTAAATTAAAAAGGTGCAAGCCTTATTTTTAATAAATGTATCTTTTTATTTCTTGATTGTGATGATGATAATAATAATAATAATAATAATAAGGGGATGACTATTTAGCAATAAATGGTCATACGGGATTTGGCGTTCCCGAGGCACCCGAGCAAGTGGTCAGTGATCCCTGGATGGTTGCAAGTATCAGCAACATCCCAGGAAGTAGTATGGTAATTCACAATACCATATGAACACTGACTGCGAGGTATGTCAACAGAAGCATAGAGACACCTTCTCTAAAAGTAGTGAGGCATGTCCTCATGAAAATTCTGTTGACATACCTAATGGTTCATAAAGTGACCAAGTGGCTGTTCGGATTCATCCGTACCCCCGAAAGTGTTTTCCTATGGAAAACCATTGGACCACCAAGGGGGATAGCCACGGGAGAGAAAAAGATGGACTACACAAAGTCCATCCTAAAATAACCTCCCCACATTATGAACCAAACAACTTCAGGAGACTTGATCTTCGGATCCGCTCCCGAAGTTACAACACCAGGAGACTTGATCATATGATCCGCTCCTGGTGTAAAACCCTTTGAAAGGTAATAATTACCTTCCAAAGGAGAGAAAGTGGAAATAATAATAATAATACATTAACATTAATAGTAATTTTAAATAAAAATAAAATCTAGATTACTAGACTTTTAACCTGGAACTTGGAGTTCAAGACCTCATTAAAGGCTAACCATCAATTTGGTATTTTATTTAGTTTGGTTGTTAGGTGGTATTCTAATGACAAGACTTTGTCCTCCACAGTTAAAATAATTTAGACAAATCTTATTACTATACTTACTATAGATAAGGATAACGTACCCGAAAAGTACCCAAAAAAATACCGGGTACATTTACAAAAGTACCCGCACCGGGTACATAATAAAATTAGGTACCCGTACCCATACCGGGTACAAAATTTTGCTAGGTACAACACTAGCGACGGTATAACACACTGGATCCGCATACCGTACTAGGTACCGATTTTATGAAATACTCGAAATTACACACTTGGACCGAGTACCGACGTATCGTACGTAGTAGGCGGGTACCGTTTTTATTAAATACTTGGTATTACACGCCGAGGCCGGGTACCATACCGGGTACCGGTTCTATGAAATAATCGGTATTACAATAATACCCAAATACCCATCTCTAGAACTGGGTACAGCAGAGAGAGGTAATTCATTATACCGATATTATCTATGAATAATATTCAGGCTGTCGGTGTCCTAATATTTTTCTTTTTGTCTCGTAGAAACAAGTCTTCTATTTGAAACTTCTTTGTCAAACAATTGGACGGTTCAAGGAAATGTAAATTATTTAATTCAGGTTATAAAATAGGAGGTGGAGCTTCTAATCTATTGAAACACTTGAAACTAAAACACCCAAAAAAAATTGTGAATCGAGATTCGTCTCCTGTAAACATTCTGAATGCAAAATTGTGAGATTTAGTTAGTGTACGGTGCTTTTGTACTTGGTTCTTGAGTGATTACTCGAATCCACTATTCTATTTACATACGCTCGCAGAATCTCAAAAACCAAGTACAAAAGAACCTCGGTAAATACTCGGTACTTTTATGTAATCGATTACTGAAGTACCGGTTCTATGAAATACTCGGTATCACCCATCTCTAATTATTGCCAACAATACTGAAACGGGGTACTTTTCTGTTAATAAATCTAGCAGTGGGTTTCAAAATTTGAAAAGATCAACAAAATTGCTGAGCGCTATCTAGTGCCACTCAATAAGGAATACACCTGTTATCTCAAGATTTCTCCTCTCTCCAGCAAGTACCGTGAAATATTCTTTCAGCATCTTTTCAAAGTTTTTTTTTCTATCATTTTTTTTTTTCTCCTTGAATTAAAAGATCAACATCCTTTAATTAAAAGTATTTTTTCTTTTATCTGTTGATTGTTGACCAGTTTTTATTTCATCTATCATATGAAAATCAATTAAATCAAAAAGTAGTGATATCCCCCAAAAACACTTCGTGTAAAAATAGTCGTCAAGTGTTGGAATGATTAAAAAGAACTGATATCAAAAACGTCAATTTTCTATGTTTGAAGGAAATATTTTTCACGTAATAAGTCTCTTGATAATTCAACCAAAATAATATCCTCACAACAACAATACACCTTTGAGCAAACTTCGATTTGGTATTTTGAGAATTTAACCAAAAAATAGCCACACAACAAAACAATGCTCTTGTAAGAACAATCTTGCATAATTACATAACCACGTCCTTGACTACTGCACACTGTTTTGTTAGCAACGTACTTCACATACATTTCAGAACAAAACAGTGTGCAGTCAAGGACGTGGTTCTGTAATTATGCAAGATTGTTCTTACAAGAGCATTGTTTTGTTGTGTGGCTATTTTTTGGTTAAATTCTCAAAATACCAAATCGAAGTTTGCTCAAAGGTGTATTGTTGTTGTGAGGATATTATTTTGGTTGAATTATCAAGAGACTTATTACGTGAAAAATATTTCCTTCAAACATAGAAAATTGACGTTTTTGATATCAGTTCTTTTTAATCATTCCAACACTTGACGACTATTTTTACACGAAGTGTTTTTGGGGGATATGTCAGAACTACAATAAGCTTATTTAAAAGCTCAGCTTTTGTAAAATTGATTTTCTTTGATGCGCATAATCATAATTAGACTGTCATTGGTAAACTATGCAAAATTTCAACTCAATGTTACTTGTGGTTCTCGAGTTATAGAAGGACAAACATACACATACATACTCGTACACACTATACAAATTATTTTATAATAATAATTATAAGATAATAATACCTAGGTATGTTGTAAGTATGTGTGGTCGTTGAAGGTACGTACGTTTAGTATTTTCCGTCTGAAAATTGCTATCCCTACTTTGTAGGACATGGAAGTGTATTCATTATCTTCGCTGATATTAATTAATTATTCATCTGTAGCTTTAAGTACTCAGAACTTTCTTGCTTCTTTAGATTAAACATTTTTAGCCGATAGAATTGGTCATCTTTTTTAATTAGATCGTCTAAGTCTAAGCTATAGGTACTATTGAATGTGATGGCTAAGGATGTCCATACGAGGCCAAGCCCAGTGAGAGAAGTTTCATTCAGAAGGACTGATGGTCAACTCCCTCAGGCTTCATTCAGCAGGACTGGTGGTCAAATTTCTCAGGCTTCATTCAGAAGGACTCTCACTCCCATAATCCCCAAATCTTCCTTTCAACCGCACTCTGATTGGTTATCTTTTATCTGACTTGGTTGCAAGGTTAGATCTAGTGTGACCAGTTGATTCTATTTGGTATTTTTTTTTCGATTTTGGCGCTTTAACTATGTCAGTTGACAGGTCGTTCGCGCCGATTCCTTAGTGTTGAACAAGTGTGTACAGTTTGATTGTTTTCATGTAATTTAGAAGGGAATCAGCGCTCTCGACGGAGTCTGACAGAGCTGGACTATTTGCTTTTAACGTCCTGATTGAGATAGATTATAGTCAGGACGGGGCTTGTACAATCCATTTACTGGGAATCGTACCTAACACCCAGGGTAATGCCAGCCTCACGTGTTTGGAGGGAACAGTTTTCCTTCGAAAAGTCTGCCCCAGCCGGGGATCGAACTCGGGATCTCCGGACTACGGGCAGTAGTTACAGCCGTCATGCCACGGAGGCTGGACTCTGACTGGTTAATTTTAAGGAAATAACCACTCACAGTGCGGTGTGTGACGGTTGAAAGGGAAATTTGGGGATTATGAAGGCGAGTGTTTTCTGTAAGCGAGAGGTCTGTAGCTCGTTCCAGAAACACTGCTTTGCAATACTTTACCATGGTAATTATTATACATACCTAATTATATTACAGGATATTATTGGTTTCTTTTTTTTAAACAATACGGGATTTATTTATCTAAGGGCCATTGCTGCACCAATCTTATGAAACTCTTACAGAATTCTAAGAATGAATGAATGATATAAGAAAATTCAGTACAGAATAAAACAGGATGTACTTAAATAAAAACAGGATGTACACTTGTACAGAAAAGGAAAGGTTCTCAGGAGCCTTCAAGTCCTCTTGCTGAAACTGTTTGGTGTCATGGACCATGGACCAGCAGATGAAACTGTGTCAGCTGGGACAACTTGAGGGCAACTTGGGCTCTCAGTCCTCAATCTCAGATTACATAAATTACATTATGTAAATCAGGAAAAAGCTATTACCTGGGACTTTGGGTATATTTCCTCTAGAAGCTCTGAGATGCCTTGGATCAGCTGAAGGATGTAGGTATTCCAGACCCAGGGATTAAATGCAGGTTATCCAAACACACAACTACAACTACACCTACTTGTAAAAATATTTTAACACAAACACATCATTACAAAACAAAACAATATGAGATTTAAACTGACAAATTATGGCTTTTATAAACTTTACAGCAGATAATGTATTATTTTATACAGTCAACTATAAATATATTTATGAGAAGAACATTACAGATTGATAGATAGATATTTATAAAATAAACAATAAGAAATATGTAATTAATTTTACTTAAAATGCGATTGCTTGTGGCAATGAAAAAGGAATTTAGTTACATTACCTACATTAAAAAAATATTTAGAGATAAAAACTTGGAGAAACAAATTTGGTTATCGAAAGAGCACACTTATTAAATTACAAACGTAACAATAAAATTATGTTTTATGATTTTAAAAACAATAAATTTACTATGTCAAAATTCCGTTATTTCTTTAACACTTTTACAACATGAAAAAACGTGTTCTCAAAAGAATAGAAGCACAACACACGCGACGACCACTCACACCGGAACACAGGCAAGAACTCACGACTGAAACAAAACAGAACCGAGCGGGAGCGAGATGAAGAAAACTGAATGAGTGATACTGTGCACATTCTTGATTCTGATATACAGGGTCAACCAACCTGATGATTGTGATCACGATATCGACGGTAATGATGAAAAGTTGAGTAATTGTTGATTATTACCTATTGATTATTACTGATTAGGATACGTCCTGCAATAGTAAAATGATGATGATATTTTTTTACATTTTAACGGGGGTAAACATATAATGATGATCTCGTTGGTAAGGAGGAGGAGGGGGGGGGAGGGGGAAATGATAGTAATGATGATGATGAGTGTGATTAACTGGCTTAGAACTTAGAACTGATACTAAATAATTGAAACAGAAAGGTATTATGGTTTTATTGCATTTAGTACAGATTAAAAATGTACCTACGTCCCTTATTAATTGATATTATACATTGAAACGTTCGTTGATGAGAAAATGTGATGTAGATTTCTAGGAAATGAGCAGAGATAAAACACCAGCTCGTGAAATTAAAATGGGACCGTCTACATTTCTACATCAACATGTCTACCATAATGAGTGTAAGTGTATAAAGTTTCGTTGAAATCCGTTCAGCATCAGTTTCATAGATCTCCGCATTGCAAGGAAATCAAATAATAGACAGACAGACAGACACGATACCAAAATTACTCAGGAGTTGTGACATGTCCAGAAATATGATTTTTACTTTCCTTATCCTATAGAAAGAAAAGTAATGGGAATCACACAACATTTTCGACAGTCAGTTTACAGTGTCAAAACACGTTTTAGGACCCCCAGAGCCTAAATCAAAAATTTCAGACATTGGTCTGTGTGAGAGAGAGGGAGAGGGAGAGAGAGAGAGAGAGAGAGATAGAGATAGAGATAGAGAGAGAGAGAGAGAGAGAAAAAGAGAAAAAGAGAGAGAGGGAGAGAGAGAGAAAGAGAGAAAGAGAGAGAGAGAGAGAGAGTTTGTCTGTGAAGCTGGAACTTGAAATTTGGTATGTACTTAGACCTCATTAAATTTAAGGAGAGGACATGCAGGACACGAAATTTTTTGGGTGCCGATACCGAAAAGTCCTATAATTCTGCGCTACCCACTAGAATTGTGATATAATAACATAAAGAAACACATTGATTATTTATTTATTTAGAGACTTGGTTTGTGACGCCTTACGTAGATTGGAATGAAGAAGAGAGTTAAAGGTAAGATATAAATGTGTAAAGCACATTTATCTAATAACTTATATTTTTTTAGTCTATGTATCTATGTATAAGTAAAAATGTGTTCTCGGTCACAGAATAAAATACCATTTTTTCTGATAAATATTTTCTTTTACAATGGAAATTTATGGGGTTAAAGAAAAACATGGATAAATTCATTTTCTCGGAGAAATTTCATTTACACGTTTCAGTGTTGGGGGATAAAAATGGAAATTTATTTTGATTTTTCAACATTTTCTCCTCGACTCTTAGCAAGTTTATATTGTAGAGATACCTAGAGTTATATTATGTACACCCAACGAGGCGCAGTTGCCCGGAAATTTCAAATTGGAAAAAGAAACAAAGAGGAAATTGTACAAACAGTTCTCCCCTTCACCTTTCTGTCAAGAGAAGATTTTGAATAGTGAAAAGTTTTCCAAACTTTCAAATGAAAATCTTCGAAATCGGAAAAGCTGTTTGAGGTTTGACGGAAATCTTGTGCTGACTTTGAAAAGAAAGCTATTGTTGAGCATTGTTGGAAAAACAGAATTTGTTCCAGAGGTTTGGCCAAGCAGCTCAAGTGGAACAAAGAAATATGTAACGATTTCGTTCCCTATACCTTGGAAAGTATTGAATATCATGTCAAATGGTGTTTTTGTCACTTTTATAGTAAAACTTTTCTAGTCCCGCTTGTTAGTGCATGAGCGTACGCCAATAGGAGTTGAACTATTTTAAAAAGTCCTAGTTGGATATCTTCATGGTATTTAATAATCAGATAGAACACTGTTCGTTCTTACATCAGTACTAGTAATTCCTCTGTAGAGGAAGAGAATTTGAGTGACACTATTTAATGGTAATCACGTAGAAATGCGTATAGTTTTAAAGCATCTTGAAGAATTTTTCGGAAGTAATAGGAAGACTCTTAAAAACCTTAGTTTTATGACACTCATGTTTTCGTGATTCATGAAAATGTGCCAAGGTTGTGCCCATCCACAAACCTGGGGAACCATCCTGGCTGCCTTCTAGTTATAATACCTATAAGTCTGCTTAGCACCATCAGCAAAGTAGTAGAAAATACTTTCCTTAATTTAGGACAAGGACAGAAAAAACTATAGCAACCCGACTCGATGCCTTTGTCCAAATAGACAGTATCTTTCCCGATGAACAGTTTGGTTTCCGAAGCAAAAAAATATTATTATTTTTACAAAGCCGAACACAATACTTCGGATTACTAATATTAGAAATTTATCGGAAGTAATAGAAGGCATATTCTTCATTAGAAGATGACCGCTAGTACAATGCAGTATAAGGTTTTTGACCAAACCAATTGGAATTGGACCGACACAGTAAAATACCTGGGAGTATAAGTGTACCTACCTACCTGATTAGGTGACTTGTGATTTTTTTATTTTTCCATGCTCTTGCGAAATGCGACTAATTTTAACAGGAAATTCTTGATTCTGATCAAACAAAAATGTAGAAAAACAAATGAGAGAGCTAGGGGGTTAACCATTAAATAATCACTTCATAATATATCAGGATGCGTTTTTGTCCTCCATTCGGTGTCCAAACTACAACAGTTACTTGACATCATTATCATTATCACCCACCCTGAGAGGACCGGAGTACACACAGTTTCTCAGTAACTTGGATATTCACTTTGGTGTAAGAAGTAACCTCTGCTCTAAAAGGGTTAATTCACATCAATATTAAGTGAAAAATTAAAAATTCATTATGACGACTTGTCGTTTCTTCCTTAACCTCCCTCTCTCCTTCCTTCTCTTCTCTGTGTAAATGGAAATGTAAATTAAATCAATCCATTTAAATTGAATTCCTTTATTTCCTCGCCTTTATTTATTTATCACGTCGATAAACAACATCATCCAACTTAACTGCTTATAATTTCATTTTCCGGAAAAGAAAATCTTTCATCGTTATTTTTCCTTTATCTTTTCTTCTTCTTCCTCCTTCTTCCATTTCCCACTTTTGCCTTTGCCTCCTTTTATTATGTTTCTGTGTTTGTTTTACTTTTTAATGGAATCACCTTTAGGTCTCTTATAGAAGAAAGTACATAAATCACAGTTCATTAACTCCAAGTACCTACAAACCTATGTACCTACTGTAGTACAAGTCCCGGTTTCAGCGTAGATTTAGTAATGCGACTTTGAGTAGTTGTGATATCGCGAAAGTGACTAACACAAATATGATAACTTTACTATAAAAGTACATATATGTATACTCGTAACTTAAAGTCTATATAGCAATATTTAGGTTTATTGAGATGTTATAAAGATTAAAAAACAATGATGGGTTTTAGCATTACAAAATTAACGTGTATAGTTGTATACATAATGTGACGCGTTTGCATTTATAATACCAAAATTACAGTTTTTGGTGGCCTATTAACAGGAAAAGTAATAAAAAGTAACTAATAAAATGATTTTTTTTACAATTCAATCTTGAAAAAATAGATTAAAAAAAACTCATTTACTCTTTCAAGAGCTACATGCTACATGCAATAAGCATTTATCGTTGACGCCTCAAATATATTTCAGCTATAGAAAATATTGAAAATGTTGTGGCATTTGAGGCATTCCGACATAACACGAGAGAGTTCATCAATAATTCATAAGTTTGTGATGAAAGGAAAAAATAAAATAATGATATACAATTTTATTTTAATGTGACGCCCTGAAAGTATTTTTTCCTTGTCCGAAAATAGCCTTACGAACCGTTACCTCAAGTAGGGTAATGACCTTTGGGGATAAATTGCCGGCAGGTGCTGAATATGCCGTCCAAATTAAGTCTTGTTCAAAACTAAGGTCTAGTTTGTTACCTCTCCTAGGGCAATGACCTTTGAGAATAAATTGACGGCATGTACTTAATATGCCGTCCAAATTAAGTCTTGGTCAAAACTAAGGTCTAGTTTGTTACCTCTCTTAGGGCAATGACCTTTGAGGATAGCCGGCAGGTGCTGAATATGCCCGAAAGTTGCTCAGATTTTTTTCTTCAATTTACATAAAAACGAACACAATACTTCCGATTTCTAATATTAGAAAAGTATCGGAAGTAATAAAGAAGTTTCTGGCGAGATTCGGAATCAGCGGGTCAAAGTAAATATACAGAACCGTTAAAATATAATCGATTTTTTTCCGTGGAAACCTTGTTATTGGAACTCCCGTGATTGGACTAATAGAGATTGGAGTAATAGAGGTATTAATATTGAAGGTAACATAGGTACAAACCTGAAAGTAACTTACGGTAAAGGTAGTGCATTGATGAAGGTCTGTGTTGTGACCTCTCTATTTGAGGTGCCAACCACTACCTTGTATGGACATCAATGGCACCCTGGACCAGTGCAGACATCTAATTAGTGTATAACAGAAATATTTTGATGAGATTACTACTAAACTTATTACATCTATACTTGTATGGAGAATAACAAAAAATAAATTGGTGTGAACATCACACGACTTTCCTTATCCCTCAAAAAGAAGTCAATTTGCACCAATAGTCACTATATTTACGACTTTTTACTTTTTATTAATATACATAAAAAAGCGCCTAATAGATAATGGTGTAAGACAGTCCAGGAGGATGAACTCTCGTAAGTTTTTAGATATTTAACCAGAGCCGCTTATTCCACCAAAAAGTGGTCGATGTCCGCCATCGGTAACGATTTTCTTTGTTTGAAAAAAAAAAAGTTGGTTGGAATGATCGAAGTAAACTCCCATTATTTTTTAATTGCAAGAAGAACTTTGTCTAGAAAAAGTTCACAGATTTTAACTTAAAAAGGGCAGCTGGGGCCCTAGTCGTCTGACCACGATAAAGTTCTGAGCTTTACTAGCTTATCACTGTTCTTAGGCCAGCTTCCGTGGCGTAACGGTTATGACTACTGCCTGAGTTCGATTCCCGGTTGGAGCAGACTTTTCGCACAGAAAATTCTGTTCCCTCCGAACATGTGAGGCTGGCAATTCTGGCCCTACCCAGGCTGGGTGAGGTTAGCTGGTATGATTCCCAGCGAATGGAGGGTAAAAACCTAATAGAATCAATGGACATGAAAGAAGCCTAGACATTGGATTTGGGCGTCCATATAATCCTCTCACCACCATGATTTAGGTGTCGGTGCCTGTCTCACGGACACGGAATTATTATTACTGTTCTTAGGTTTTTTGTTTACAGACCGACCGACAGACACACGGACCAATGACTGAAACTGTCTATTTAGGCTATAGGTACCTTAAACGTTCTTTAGCACTTAAAACTGACTATCCAAAAATTTGGTTGATTACAGAACTTTCCTAGTATTATAGGATAAGGAAAGTAAAAATAGTGGGTTAGTAATGTAATGATACTTTGATTCTTAGGCAAGATCAAACATTCCGTAGAAATTAAATATATTTTTTACAACTGTTCGAATAAATAATGTACTAAGGTATGTACAAATTACTTTAGATTTTTTTGCCGGCGTCATTAAAAAAGCTAAAAATTCAAAATTTGTTTTTTTTTAAATATCTTGATATATTATTTAAAATCGGACTGATAAAAAATGAACTCTGAAGAAAAATTTTTGTCGGTGTTATAAAACGTAACATAACATGATAAATACTTACATATTTCATAATAATATGTTGGATCTAAACAGTAGCAGAAGGTAAGTTCAGAGCTTGGTGAGTTTAGTGAAAGCTCAACCCTAGTACAACTGAATGAAGTTATCGATGCTCAATGCTCATTTTGCTCTTTTATTTGATCATGGAATGGAAAAATTATTACTCTTCCATAGATCATTATGAAAGATGAGTTTCGCGCAAATAATAAGTAAGATACCTATACATATATTTACTTATACGTACTTATTTGATATACAGGTAAAATTATACAGAACAATCAGGTAGGTACAGACTGGTAGACTCATAAAACCCTATCGCAAATTCCTCAAACCAAAATTAGATCATCCTGAATCACATAATTAAACCTTGATTATATTTAAGTAGATTGTGAGCAGGTTAATCTGATTCCAATGGATGTTTGTGCTTTTTATTTCGTCTGCTCTCAACTTTTACTCTACCACTATTGGCTCTAGGTACCTACTTTCATTCGATCGTGCTCATGGGACATGGGCAAAATGAAATAAAATTCCTGCTAATTAAAAATAAAACATTCACTAAAGCCTAATATTTCTTTAGTTTTGTCGATTACTGAGGAATTAGTGTACTCGCTGGAAACTCACCCAGCCTGGTTTGGGCGCATAGCCAGGCATCACGATTATCCGAAGTGGTCACCTCGCTTGAATTTCCGTCAACAACGTGCGATGAAGAGATATTAGTACTGCACTCTAGCGGACTTTTTCCACACTATTTGTGATATTGAATGGATTAACAGAATAGTAGAAGGAATATTCTGTATTCTTACATCATAAAAAAAGAGGGATAATCAAACGTGACGGCTGTAGCCATCGGAACTTGAAATTTTATTTACCTATGTAATAATAATAATACTCTTTAGTAGAAGGTAACCAGTAGGTGAGGATAATGCTCAAAGCATTTTCTACCAACTAACCCTCAGAGTCTTTTTATGCGGTCACAAACTCAAATTAGTGAGGGAAAATCAGGCACTGGGTAGGTTTCGAAGCAACGGATCCCTACGCTACCTGTATTACCAGACTAGCGCTTTAACTACTTGACTAACACTAACAGGATGTAGGAACCTATGAATATAATTTATATTACCTATCTTCTTATCTATGTATTTGATACTTTCAGGTCATTTGAAGCATTTGATGTACCTACCTTCTATTAAATTTCTCTGCAATAGACACACTCCACAGTCTCAGGATTTGGTGTGGTAATGCTTAAAACATCTTGGATCTTCTCTCTTCCTTTCTTGGTACTATGAGGCACGTCCTGGGTGTCATGGGTTGACGGCAATACCTTCACCTTGCAACTAGGGATGAGGTCCTTGCTAGAAAACGAACCTGAGATCCTAAAGTTAAGAGGATTGTAAGGGATTGTTTTTCCATTTTATCTTGTTGAAATATAGGTAGTGTTGAAATGAAAAAAAATTAATATTACCTACATCATGAAAACAATAAATCCCTAACCTGTAATTTCATACTCTCGTAAAGTGCTTCTCACATGAACCTGAAAAATAAATTTTAATGTGAAAAAAAAATTAAAATAAGTCATCTGAAATATTAATAAAAATCAGCGCACAATAAATTGCCATGTCTCTTTCAATGTCTCAGAAACTTACCCCATGCAATGGAAGCTACGGGAGATGCACGCACACCACAAAGAAATGAAGGGTAAGCACTTACCTGACAAGGATAGCCCTATCCTTGCATCCCTTATTTTCAGACTTTTCCACCAGCACAAGAACTTGGCTTGGATTTGTATCCCACTAGAAAATGACTAGGGACGTTGTTGGATTACTTACTCCCATACGCTGCGCCTATCTCCACTTTGAGGTTATGCTTCAAGGAATACTCGTTCTTCTCTGTATCGAAGGATCCGTAGTAGATATTCTCCTTCTTCAGTCCCGTGACCAGCGTCTGCATCATGAGGTAGCAGGTTTGAATCCCGGAGAGGGTTTCGTACCCGTTCTTATCGTAGAAGAGCATGACACGCCCCCAGCCGTTCCTGTAGGGAAATGGTGGATTAGAATCTGTTAACCGCTTCGCGCCCAACACCAATTTTTGTTTTGTAGTACAAAGTGACCGGTTGCCTCGCCCGAGGACAAACATTTTATGCTACTTGGTAGTACAAATTTTTAGCTTGGGTACTTAAGACTATAAAATAAATGTCCTCTTACGAGGACATTGGGCGCGAAGAGGTTAAATAGTTTTAAAAATATGTCTTTTAACACGTTCGTTACCAAGCCAATTTTTTCAAGTTTTACGTAGGGACCAGGCGGTAAAGTTGCTGTTGCATCCTGGGGACCAAATTTTGGTCCCCAGGTTTTTTTTTGCATATTTGGCATCGTATTTGTACAAGAATCGATCCTATATCTGTTCTAATACTAACAACCTACCTCTAAAAGGCCATATATGGATGTCCGGTCCCTCGTTAAAATTTTGATAACAGCCACATGTGTGTTTTCGGTCCCTCGGAAAAACACAAAAACATCCACATATGGCCGTTCGGTAACGAACGTGTTAATTCATTGGTACCTACTATCTCCCTATAGTCTATCCAGTTTAAAAAAAAAACCCCTCTGCTTAATACAACCTCTCCTGTACAGAACCACAAAGTCTGTCCGCCCCAGTAGCTCAGTGGCCAAGACGTCGCGTCGGTCGTATAATCCTATTCCAGAGGTCGCAGGTTCAAACCTTATGACAAATTATTCACTTATTTGGATTTTGACCACATAATAATATGTCTTGGGCTTACTGCTGGAATAAGAGAACTGATTAGTCCTAGTTGTGCAGAATAAATTATTTTATTATGTACTTGCACGCTTGGTTTCGTTATCTGTTCGAAAATGAATAAAACAGAATCTGTTATATGAAGATTACCAAACTACAATATCTGTTGTATCTTCAGATAAAGGAAAAAGAAAAGAATACAGAAAGTGGAAGGAGAACGCACCTCCTCAGGATCTGAATGATCCCGCCCGTCAGCCCTTCGAAAGCCATCGGACTGACCCGCGTCAGCAGCTTGTACTCTCCACTGTTCTCTATTCTGCTGTCCGTCTTATTCTTGGTGAAGTCGTGGGTGAAAGCTCCTGTGGTGAGGAGGGGAGTGTTCCAGAAAGGGATCATGCGGGCGATCGGGGCTGCAAAGGAAATCATGAGAGAGGTGGGTTAGTACGTGGTCCCAGGCGCGAAGTTAAGAAAAAGTTGTAATACTGTCTATATCAGTGATTCCCAACGTGGGCGATATCGCCCCCTGGGGGGCGCTGGGGGGGGCAAAGAGTACATCTTGGGCAGTCAGGGGTTGATGAAATTATTTTGGGCAATAAGGGGGCGATGGAATTGGCTTGACAAGCTCATCATCCTGACAATATAACCAACTCCTCCACCAGCGACTAATTTGTCACCATTTGCATAAATGACGACAATATTCAGAAAAGATAGACAGCTTAATTTTATTGTGACGTCATCAAACGGGAGGTTCCAGGAATTCAAGCAGGAATTTGTACTTATCTAAGTTGTTTTGATGTATTATGGATACTAATAATTTTAACTTACTTACTGATTGGGGGAGGGGGGACACTATATCATTAGGACACTAGATTTTAAGGGACACAGCCAAAAGTTTGCGCAGAGGGGCCTGATTTTTTTTTTCTACGCCACTGTTTTTTGAAAATATACCTACCTACCTTATGTACAATGTACATGGAAGCACTCACCCATAGTGTTGACCCAAGTCTATGTATGTAACTCTAGCCTAAAGGATGTTGATTGACTTATTTGGGTCACCAGCTTGTGCAATTAAAGGAAAAGGAACTATGGGTTGCTTTATCACCATAGGCGGTGAAACACACTTGGAATGTTCTGAATCCCTGCTGATTGATTCATCCGGCCAAAATTGAGAGAAAAAGAAATATTTTAGTGAGTAAACCTGTATCTAATTTTTAACTTTTCTAAAAGCAAACCGTGCGAACTATTTGAACTCTAGGAGTTTCTAATGAAGACTGGCTTTCGACAATATAAAATATAATTATCTGTACATTTGTGTATATTGTTTGCAAGTTTTTTTCCCATATTTTTTAAGCTTTCAGAGCCTATTTTATTCCCAGTTGGTAACCAATGTCCTTTTACTTTTTGGAATGATTACGAAAGAAAGGAGTATAAAATTTCATTAAGCGAATCTCTGCAGAAATGAATGCGTGTGGAGGACTTACCACAAGTGTTAAGTGGCAGAGAATGCCTAAGGCATTAACTTGGCCTCGGATTACAAAACAATTGTAATTAAAAATTAATATTGATCTTTATTATTATTTTTTCTTTTTACATAATTCTAAGTTTTTTTTTTTTTTTTTTTTTTTTAATTATTGTTATTAATTCTTTGTTGATGATTGTTTTGTAAAAATAAATTAAGTGTAAATAAATAAAAAAATAAATAAATAAAATAAATACCACAGGAGTACTCGCAGGTGGGTCCGAAGAACACATTCACGTGCTCCTTGTAGAAAGCCTCCACTGCGCTGATCTGTGCCAGCTGGCCGTCACAGCTGCCGTCGCGTGTCATGAAGCGGAACCGGAGTCCAGGCAGCAGCCCCTCCCGGCTGACGCGTTGAGCCGCCATCTCCAGCAAGGGCAAGACGCGGCTCAGGGTGATTTGGAAGCGGTGGTTGTTGGCGGGCAGCACCACCGCTGCCAGGATGTCATGGTTGTGGGCGGCGCCGGCACTGAGGACACCGGCGGAGATAAGACACAACACGAGGGTCGCCTTGGCGTGAAACCTCATGAGAAATGATGAGAGACTGGAGAACTGGAGGCGAGGTTTTTTTCAAGTTGTTGGAGACTTTCTACCTATCACAAAGGATAAGTCTGGCAATACCAAGAGGGAATGCGGCGGCAGTCGTGGGCTGTGTGCCCCAGGGAAATGAGTTGGATAATGAATTGTAATGAATGAATAAAAATTTGTAGAACTCACTGAGGGTTCTTAAGGATTCCAGCACTGGAGACAAAGCAATCTTCAGCAATTCTACCTCTGCTAGATTTTGAGAATTGGTGGTGTCGTGTCCTTTCTGTAAGAGACACTGAGGGTTCTTAAAGATTCCAGCACTGGAGACAAAGCAAGGTTCAGTAATTCTACCTCTGCTAGATTTTGAGAATTGGTGGTGTCGTGTCCTTTCTGTAAGAGACACTGAGGGTTCTTAAAGATTCCAGCACTGGAGACAAAGTAAGGTTCAGTGATTCTACCTCTGTTAGATTTTGAAAATTGGTGATGTCATGTCCCCTCTGTAAGAGACGTTGTAAGAACTCTTGTTGGAGTTTGATAAGTAATACCACACATGAAAGTGGACTTTCAATACAAATGGGTGTTGTTCAAGCTTTTCAGTGACAGAGATAAGGCTGTTCTAGAGATAAAGTATAAATATGGATCTACTCGTGCTGGACTCAAGGTAGCGGGTTCGACCTCCTGGTGGTAATGATTTTCTGGGTTCGAATAGTAGATATAGATGTGATGAATAAAATAGATACGAGTACTATCAGGGTTCAAGTACTGACTGAACAGACGCGATCTCGTTAAAACGCACTAGTTCCCGAGCCGTGAGAATGGATTTTTTCCGTTTCATGTTTAGATAATTATTATAGTTTATAGTAGAGCGTATTTTTAGAAACTTTGCGACGGTATGGATGAAAATTTAAAGCAAAAGCGCAAAGTCATTATTTACTAACGCATAATGTAGACTACCTACTTCTAAAAAAACACACATTTACATGGGTTTAATGAAGGTATTAAGTGTAATATTTATGTATGCGTATACCGATAGGTATTTATGATGTTTTTAGTTAATAATATTAAAGTAAGAATGAGGGAATAGTACATAACGTATCTATTGTAATGGTTCTCACTTTTCTGTTTATACTGATGATATGATGCAGGATTAGTCACAGATTCACAGTAGCCACAAACCACTTCTTTCACTTGTTTTTAGAGGTCCGTTAGATTTGGTGATTTTCTTTTAAAATGAACTGGGTAAGTTTTTAAAAAATCCTGATCCAACTATACAAAGTACATAATATCATCTTGAAAATTGATTTTAATAAGAAATTACAGTTATTAGAATCAGTAAGTTGTAGATAGTTACCTACATACCTAAATTTAGTAGACTACTGATTTATTGGTTTCTTACAATGATAAGATTAAAAGTGACGTCTCTTTGCAATATCTAGATATTAATACAAGTACCTACTTAATATACAGTTATACTATACGCCATTATAATTTGCTTAGTATTAGTCAACATTGTTATAATGACAGTAACAACTTCAAGAGGAAATCTATTTAAAGATTGAAATCATACCTACATAGGTATTATTTTTGGTATCATTATCAATATAGTTATCAGTTATCATCACTATCAGCAGCCTCGTCATAATATACATACATATGAGGCAAAGGTGTATCTATCTATTTATCAGCTGGGTTTTGTGATTTATATTTGTTAATTTCAAAATATAATCAATGATTTTAAAGGGTACAACACATTCAAGAGAGATCTCTTAACTTTATAAATGATTTAAAACAAAACAATTAATGATTTATGTTTTCCTACACTTGCAGGGTTAATTGGTGCATAATCAGAAGAGTTGTTTAGCGGTTCCGGTAGTTATGTAGGTCTGTATGTATATTGTATAACCATTAGCGTGACTATCACATTCTATCACAATATAATATAGAATTCTAGTTTTGGGGTCATCGTGGTGTTAATGGTAAGTAGAGGTAAGTGATAAGTTCATAAATATTACCTGCACTATCAGTGGGTATATAATTACCACCTATTCGAAACTGTATTTAATTGTGTTTATATTTTACTCATGCAAGGAAAGAGAGTAAGGGACAATAACAACCTGAACATATCTATTATGTAAACTGTAAACCATGCCGATGTATGGAAAATATAATAGCAACTATTAGCAATAGGCAAATACAAAAAAGTTAAATATATTTAAGCGGGTGTAAACTGTAAACCCGCTGTTTACAATATTTCCAGTCAACAGGATTAATATTTCCAATAATGTATGATGGTAGGGCAATAATTTTGCCGTAATAATTTTATTATTACGGCCACTTTCCCTTAAAAAACATCTGGGTACCCGGTACCTACATACTTATGAGTTATTGAGTTCGTAAGTTGGACTGAAGGTACATAAGTATGACAAATTTAATCATTCTCTGAACTATGTAACTTGTATTAATTTCCAGCATTACCTATAATACCGGATGTACAATATTATAATTATGTATTCCCCTTTCACTATGTAGGTGAAATCGAGCTTAAAGCCAATAAAGCTTGAAAAAAAAAAAATAAAAAAAAATAGCAAATTCCATGCCTACTATTCACTGCATGCTCTCTCATTGCCAATCTGTACGTCAAGTAAATCGACATGTGCCTGGCAACACTAACGAAAATAAATGTGTACCAGTACCCACTTAAGTAGGTACCTAACAGTTCAGTATTTATGCAAGTAGCAAGAACTCAATTAATATAAATCCAGGTGTGTATAGGTATACGTACCTACGTATCATACCAGTATGTAGGTACTCCAACAGAAATACTTAACTACTTCAAACACAGTAGTATATCTGGTCGCGTACCCTATACAATACATAGTATACAATACGTAATGAAGTTTTTTAAAGTCTATAGTACATAATTATTATATAAGTATATAAGTATTGATATACCTACTATAGTATACGTAAACTGAAGAACAGCCTGTAATAGCCACAAATCAGGCCAAATTTGTCATGATCAACAGCTAGGCACAAATATTAATATTATATGTACATAATAATATTGATTTTAGAATAAATTGATTCAAAAGTCAGACTACAATAGAGCATAATACATAGACAATAATAATGTACCTAATAATGTCAAGTCTATCTGTCAGAAAATGTAAGTACGCCTCCTCGTGGTTCACCCTGGGCAACCATGCGGCTAAAGTACTGACAAATTTGGCGATCAGACAGTCACTGCCATTAGATTTCCTGATTAAGTTTATTACATAATTATGTCTTCGTACTTTGAGATGTGTAATAAAGCCATAATACGATAAATAAATCTGTCAGAAAAAAACAAAGTTTTCCTATAAGTGTTTTAGTAAAGGACTCGAGGCAAGTAAAAATGTGACATGACCAAGTCTCGTCTGGCAAAACAATTGTTTCCTCTTTTGTGAAACAAGAAACAAGATTTTCTCTTTTGTCTTTACTTAATTCATCCAGAGAGCTTGCCGGTTTTCCAATTTATAAGTATTCGCAGTCATTGTACTTTTATTGATATAGGTAGGTACCTGTGCCTATGTCATGGACATGGAATTATTTTATAACTGGGGCAAAGTTTTACTTTAGGATTTTAAAATTCTCGCTAAGCTTGGAGGTTTTCATCTGGATTATATAAATTTATTTTTCTTTATTAATATTCCATGATGAATTATGGTACTTATTTTTTCCGAGTCTCAAAATTGCTAAATTTTTTTACGAGTTGTGATACATATTGTAGGACTACATTAACTTCTATTCAGTATGGACTGTTACTTTATTTTATATTTTTAATTTATAGGTACGTCTGAAAAAAAAAACGTTGTTTTAAATTTAAATATTAATAAACAGGTTTCGTTCAACTCTTTTTTCGTGCTGATAAAAATAAAATCTTCACACGATTTTCTGTCCGCTGAGTTCCCGGCACGGCATCTGAGAGTAAGTCCAAACATATGAACCCGACACGCGTGCACGCACTGTTCCGACGCGTTGCACGGATGATCCGTCAAACCCGCTGGTCAACTTGAGACTAATGCCTTCTGCTGTCACCTGAGTCTATATCCCTGCGTCCTAAATTACTCTCCGATCTGAAGTGAAAAATAATTGACAGTTATTTTTGAAGTGTACACAAACTAAAAGTTGATAATGAGTGACAACATTATTTCAGATAAGGATAAAAATCCCTCTGCCTCTCATGATCAGGCCCTTGCTTCCCTTGGACACTCCACTACGGGAGGAATAAATTGTGACAACTGATAAAATAATAATAATAATGTTGCTAATAACTATAATTTTATTACTATAAATATATTGATGCCTCACTGAGAAGGGACGAGTTATCTTGGATAACATTGATAAAGAAAATCATTTTTTATCCATTAAAACACTTTATTTTTAGCCTATTAAAAATATTGCAGCGTAATTTGTGCTTGTTTTGAAAACAGTAATAGATGGCTTCTCGAAAGATGTGTTTATCTTTACTACCTGAATCTTAATTCTGAAAATGAATGAATAACCTAGACGAGTAGATTTAAGTATTTGTTTGAATAGGTAGAGTTAGCTACTCACAATTGGCAAACGGTTTTTACCTGCATTACAAAGTAGCTTTTGGGTGTTATTGAACACTCATCAGGAAATAAGGTGACTTTCGAAATATCAGGAATTTTGGAATAAACAATTTAATATTTGCGGGAAGCTTTTTCTTGATGTAGTTTCAATTAAATTAATGTGACTACCATGTGAATGTCACTTGTCTCTAACTATAAACCGATACATATACAGGGCTTCCATAAAGTCTCACCCAAGTTTTTCGAAAACGACTAAGGTAATATCCATATATTTTGACCTATAACTCGTTAACCATAAGTTCCTAGGTAATATCCATATATTTTGACCTATAACTCGTTAACCATAAGTTCCAGAAGGCTAAAATTTGTTTATAATTCTTTATGGTAATAATACCTTTTGAACAAGTTATAACTCGGCCTATTCTATTTATGTTAGTTTTTGGTCGGTTTCGTCAGCCAGCCGGATGAACAACCGAAATTTTTTTAACAAAAAAACAAATCGAGTTATAACTTGTTCAAAAGGTCTCGCCATAAGGAGTTATTACCAACAAATTTCATCCTTCTAGAACTTATGGTTAACGAGTTATCGTTCAAAATATATGGATATTACCCAGGATGTCCGACCCTGTATCTCGAGAACGATATGTCGTAGCTCACTGAAATTTGTTGCAATGAACTTTTCTTGATAAGACCTGTAAACAATATAACAAAATCAGCTGAAGGGACAAACGACCAAGGCATCCGTACAGTGAGGACTCTGCATACCACCCTACGTATAAAATCTTTAATGGTGGATTATCATCTATTCATTAAACCCAGTAAATCAGCCCTCAAGGGTACACTTGAGGTCCAATCAAGCTCAAAAAATTTCGTGCCTCGAGGCGCGCAGGCGTATGGATAAAGGCTCGTTAATAGGGTTTTTTCTTCATATGAAAGAAACCCTAAAAAAAAGCTCACAGTGTTGTATTAATAGTAAAAACACTAAAAACTCAGAAATACCGATATCTGTGGGTAAAACCCGCGATAATTCAAATATTTAAATTAAGGTAATTTTGATTTTTGTGGGTCTTGTTCAATTGGAAGCCAGCGTCGATGGCGCGTTGAATGCACCGGTTCTCGTAGGATCACCGAAGTTAAGCAACGTCCAGCGAGGTGAAGACTTCGTGATGCTGGCGTCCCGGCCCAACCCAGGCTGGGTGAGGTCAATGTGGGTAGCAGGTTTGTAAGTTCCCTGCGAATGAGAGGGCAAATAATACCAAGATAAAGGCTAAAACAGCTGTCTTCAGTTTAAAGAACTTGAAGAACTTGGTGCCCAATCATAAATTCATAGATACTACTACTACTACTTGTTCAATTGGATTTAAACTTTAGGTACCTATTTAAATTAAAATTTAAATTTAATACTGACAGAACTACAGAAGTAAATGTCTTGCTGTTTGCTGTACAATCCACTATGTGGTTATTTCGTAGTTTCCTTCCCTATTCATTAACTTGTTATTCTGTTTTAATCAGGAAATTGCTGTTCTAGTACTGTTAGTGCAATTTGGCTGGGATCACAATCTTCAGCTATTCTGTGTGGCTGGTGCTTCTCATCTTAAAAATCTACAGCAATGTTCTATTCTAGTATGCCTCAAAACCAGTAAGCAGATTTCATCATTTTGTCTTGAATCCACTGTGTTCACAAGATGTCTATCAGTATCCTCCCCCAGTCAACAATACGTCTGATAACAACATCTCAGATAATTACATCCGTGTCCACTGCTGTTAAAGAATTAATGGAAAATGCAATTGATGCTGAGGCTACTTTGATTCAAATTAATTTGGTTAGTAAGTATTCAGAGACAGTCTAAATTCTATGAGAAGTCCAAACCTGAAAAAAAGTCTTTTATTATTCTAAACTTTCTGTGACAGTTTCAAAAGAATTGGTTCAAAAATGGTTGGATAGTAACAGCTTAGCCCTTAGGTATCTTCTTTATTATTTTATGATTTGTTCCTCATTTACCTTCTTATGTGTAAATGATAATTAACTCCTTATGTGTTAAGGGTTGGGTGGAAGACATTGTCAAGGCAATAACCCCACCGTTTAGTTATTACATATTATGTATGTTATATTCTATATTTTCTACCTTTTATTGTTGACATTGTTTCCATTTTTCTCTTCTTTGCAATTGTTATATGTGCTGTACATATATCTGTTGTGTAATAAATAATTTAATAAAAATAATGGTAGCCTGGATAATGTATTTCAATACTTTTCTGTTTTCTCCTTAGATGAATCAGGGGCTTGACTTGATTGAAGTGAAAGATAATGGGACTGGAATTGCTGTTCAAGATGTTCCTCTTATATGTCAAGCTGCAACAACATCAAAAATAACAGATATTGCAGATCTTGGTAAGATTTCTTTCTAAATTTACTTTGTAATTGAACACCTAACCCAAAGAAACTTTGGGTTAGGTGTATTACACATATTGAAAGAGATTTGAATGTGTTTTAGAGGTTTTAAATGTTGAAAGAGAGGTGTTGTCCTGTGGGGGAATTAAGCAGATCCCCCAACAGACCAACACCTTTTTTACCATAAACCGGACCCTTTTTTACCGGAAATACCAACTGGAAACCAGTTTTGTCATGCAAAACACAATAACACATATCCACTTTGGTCTTAACTGGGATTGTGTTAGTGAGGACATCCAGCCATAAAATGTGGAAGTAGGAGTGCCAAACCAACCAAACTCAACCACAAGGAACAGATTAAACAATGTTGTCAAAAGCAAATATAGAGTTTTGAAAAAGAAGACAAAAAAAAAAAAATATATATACCTCACAATACATAATTATTTAAACATAATTTTGGCCCACTAGAGTGTTAGTTATCTGATTTTCAAGAGCATGTCTTATCCTCTCACTTGAAAGAGATAGAGATGTGAAATTTATAGGAAAATGAATGTTTTGCCTACAATTGAAAAAATATTTTTTTTTTTTTAATTTGGGTTAATGTTGCTTTCAACTGCTTGGTCACATCAAGACGTTGGTGTTACCCTCCATTCACAGGACATTAACCTCACCTAGCCTTGGTTGGGCTGACATGTATAACGAATTCTTCACTTTGCTGGACGTTGCTTATCTTTGGTGATCCTATGAGAACTAGTGTATTGCGCCATCAACGCTGTCCTGGAAAAAATTAAAAGATTAACTGTTCCTTTAAAAAAAATCTATTCCCAGACTCTCTCTCAAGCTATGGGTTCAGAGGTGAAGCACTGAACGCACTCAGTCAGATAGGAGAAGTAACAGTGACCACCAAGACTGCTAGAGATGCTGTTGCATCCATGTACAAGATAAGTCACCAGGGTGAAGTTATCAACTCTCAGCCATCCCACTTTCCCAATGGTAAAGTTTATATTCAAGATAATGATTTTTTGCTTTTTATAAAGCTTTTTATTCTGCAAACTGATCCAGTGTGTGTGTGTGTTTTTTTAAAAATCAAATTGTAAATAGCTCAGATATTCTGATGATTGAGTTTTAACTAACCATGTAAAAAATTACATTTAAGTATGTTAAAGAACTCAAATTATTCACTCCGGGTAGTCACTTGGATTTTTTTGTTAACATGTTCATATTTGCAAGGGTGTCTCTGTCAGTACTCTTGACCTGATGTAGCACAACTTTGAGAAAATTTCAAACTTTATTTATATAGAGAAGAAACGATACGTGAAAATCATGTTTGAACAGCATGTCCTAGAGGCCTAGACCTTAGACTGTGGTATTGGAATATGATGTTATGGTTCATGTCTACAAGAAACTCTTTGTTTGATATACCTATAACTTGTATTTTATATTTAAATCTAATTTTATTATTTACATACAGCTTATTTAAATTAATACAGTGAAACTTGGATACACATGATTAGAGAACCCAAGGGACCAGATTTTTTTCTCTTATAAGGAGGTTATTTTACCTTAAAGAGAGGTAATTTGCACCTGATAATTGTTCTCTTATAATATCCAGATTCGACTGTATTTATGAAATTCCTATATTTATAACAATAAATGAGACCTTTTCTTTAAGCATATATTTTTGCTACAAAAGGCTTACATGGACAGTTCTAATCTTAGCCAATAATTTGAATAAGGTAATTCTCATTCTAATCAATGAAATTGTGTTTCTTCTTCAGGCACTACTATCTCAATAAGAAATCTGTTTCACAATCTGCCCGTGAGGAAGCAGTATCTATCTAGCAAGGGCAGGATGTCAGAGGAGCTGAGGAAGGTGGAGCGGGTAGTCAAAAGCTTGGCGCTTATCCATTGCAAGCTCCGGGTGACCCTCACTCATAACAAGTGCGTCATCTGGCACAAGAATCAGACATGGAGCTTAAGGTAGAAAATAATAATATTAGTGAATACTAGCAGTTAGTTCTATTATGTCTTTTCCTTCCTGTACCCCATTTCTGTATCTGTATTTGACTTGTGTAAACAAATTGTAAATTTGATGTACACAAATAAATAAATCTTATCTTATCTTGTGGGATCTGACTAAACTACCACATACACTGAAGAGTCAGTTACAGAAATGAAGTAAAAAAATATTTAGAGAGAGAGAGATAGGGAGAAATAGTTTCATAATATTGGCTAGATATTTGAAGGTGTTAGACAAAAAAAAAATTAATGGTCGTAGTGGTCATGTCTTTTTAAATGAAACCACCGCGAAGGTAATAAATTTCTGAAAGGTAGCTGACAGAAGTATTTTATAACAAATTTGAGGTTTAATCAAAACAGGTCTGGAGATATTATACATTTTATTTCAGAAGGTTTGGTCAACTTTTATAGGAAATGAAACCCTTTTTTTGTAAAAATTGTTAAACACATGTTTTTCCATTTGACAAAACAATTTTTTTATTCCATTTAGATACTATTGCCCAAGTTTTAGTTTAAAAAATAAATAAATCTGTTTTCTATATTTTTCGAGTGGCTCCTTCTTTTTGGCAAAACCTGCATAGATATTTTTAATGAAAGAAAATGCCATTTGGTATGTTACATTTTAAAGCAAAAGTTTGGTCTTATTTAAACTGAATACCAAATTTTGTCCATCACTTCCACTCTAGTGCTATCTACATATTATGCTTTCTCTGATCTTCCTGCCAGGTTATCCCTCTCTCAAGTGATCCCCATTAATATCGTCAACAACCTGGATGAAGTTCAATACGAGAGTTCAGTTCAAGGGGCTAAGGTTCATTTACTCCTGGCCAAGAAGTCAGTGAGTGACATTGGAGCTCTGTGCTTGAGTAATATGCAGCAGGCATATTATATCTATGTCAACAAGCGCCCTGTGAGGATAGGCAAGATAGAGAAGGTAATGATATTTCATCTCATGTAATATGTAGTGGGTCTTTCTATGAACATGATACATTTTAAAACTTGATTAAAATTCAAATAGGTTTAGATATCTAAGAGGTGTTTATTTCATATTGATCCCTGAGGCCTAGAGTAAGTAGTTATGTTAAAATGTCCACCTTCACTTAGCTTGCATCGAAAAGGTTGACTGCACTTTTTACTTTCCTTATCCTATAATAAGGAAAGTATTGTATTCGTCGAAAATTTGACCTACCCAGTTTTTTCACATTTCTGGACGAATCATAGCCTCAGGATACCAAAAAAGTTGTTTTCAGCCATTGGTCCGTGCGTCTGTCTGTCTGTGTGTGTGTGTGTGTGTGTGTGTGTGTGTAAACAGGATATCTCGAGAACGGTAAAAGCTAGAGACTTGAAATTTGGTAAGCAAATTAATTTCATATACCAGACGAACCACGAAACTTTTGGTTGAAATCGGCCGCATGATGCGGCCGCAGGGCCGCTAATATTGGCCGCAACCGCCGTTTCTTGGAATTGGTTAAAGATACAAAAAAAGTTAGAAAACAACATTTTCTCGGATTAAAAAAATAATAGGAGTTTACTCTGATCATTTTTTTGATATCTTGAACTTTTTGGAACCCGGCCCCAATTTACCGGTATTTTGGGGGGACTCGCTTGGACTAACTTTTTTATTATTCACCCTAGATGGGGGTTGCGACATATCAAATCCAATAATTTTGAGGTGCTGATTACGAATTCAGCACTGATTTTTAACTATCTGTTACTGTTGAGTCACCAGTGGCGGATTTCGACTTCTTTTTGAGGGATAAGGAAAGTCGTGTGATGTTTACACCAGATTTTTTTACTTTCCTTATCCTATAATAAGGAAAGTATTGTATTCGTCGAAAATTTGACCTACCCAGTTTTTCACATTTCTGGACGAATCATAGCCTCAGGATACCAAAAAAGTTGTTTTCAGCCATTGGTCCGTGCGTCTGTCTGTGTGTCTGTGTGTAAACAGGATATCTCGAGAACGGTAAGAGCTACAGACTTGAAATTTGGTATACAAATTAATTTTATACACCAGACAAACCACGAAACTTTTGGTTGAAATCGGCCGCAAGATGCGGCCGCAGTGCCGCAAATATTGGCCGCAACCGCCGCTTCTTTGAATTGGTTAAAGATACAAAAAAAGTTAGAGAACAATATTTTCTCGGATTAAAAAAATAATAGGGGTTTACTCTGATCATTTTTTTTTTATCTTGAACTTTTTGGAACCCGGCCCCAATTTACCGGTATTTTGGGGGGACCCGCTTGGACTAACTTTTTTATTATTCACCGTAGATGGGGGTTGCGACATATCAAATCCAATGATTTTGAGGTGCTGATTACGAATTAGGCACTGATTTTTAACTATCTGTTACCGTTTAGTCACCAGTGGCGGAATTCGACTTCTTTTTGGGGGATAAGGAAAGTCGTGTGATGTTTACACCAGATTTTTAATTATTATTTTTCAACATCAATATAAAAACATTATGACATTTTTTGTATTTAACTAGACATTTTCTCCTCTTTAAATAGATTTTTTTTTAATGAATCTGAGCGCACGGCAGTGCGCCAGGCCAAGTTCCAGCAAGCACGGCAGTGTATCTTTACACGAACCGATTCACCCGGTTTTTCACACCCTCATATCTTCGGTTCAATTGATCATAGAGATATGAAATTTGGAACAGAGATTGTCCTAATATCATTAAAAAGACATTGAAAATTTAAAGACTCAATGCAAAAAACTTTCAGAGTAATGTAATTTTGAAATTTACGATTTTGATACTGACTGACTGACTGACTGACAGATCATCAAAATTATGAGGCACTTCCCGACTACCTAGAAAGCTGAAATTTTGCATGATTGTAGGGTTTATTGTAAAAGTACAGGGAAAAATTGAAAACCGGAATTTTTTCACTTATCATGGTGTAAAACGGTGTCGTTTTAGGGAGAAAATATATAATCGATTATTGATCTAAATTATGAAACACTTCCCGACTACCTAAAAAAATGAAATTTTGCATGATGGTAGGGTTTATTGTAAAAGTACAGGGAAAAATCTGAAAAAGTTCTAAAAACTGTTAAAAGGTGTCGTTTTAGGGAGGAACTATACTATATTGTGTATAAATTATGAGGCACTTCCCTATTACCTAAAAAGCTGAAATTTTGTATACTGGTAGGGTTTATTGTAAAAGTACTGGGAAAAATCTGAAAACATGAACTTTCGCACTTATCATGCTGTTAAACGGTGTCGTTTTACGGAGGATATATATAATCGATTATGGATCTAAATTATGAGGCACTTCCCTACTACCTAGAAAGCTGAAATTTTGCATGATGGTAGGGTTTATTGTAAAAGTAAAGGGAAAATCTGAAAACCGGAACTTTCGCACTTATCATGCTGTTAAACTGTGTTATTTTAGGGAGGAAGTATACTCGATTATGCATATAAATTATGAGGCACTTCCCTACTACCTACAAAGCTGAAATTTAGTATGGTGCTAGGGTTCATTGTAAAAGTATAGGGAAAAATCTGAAAACCGGCACTTTCGCACTATTTCTGCTGTCAATCGGTGTCGTTTTAGGGAGCATATTAAAGTGAATAATCTTGAATTTTTTAATAAAAAATAATGAAACGTGCTGGGAAACGAACCATTTACAAAAAGTAATGATATCCCACAAAAAACTACCGTTAAAAAAAGGGCCAAGTTCCAGAACAGAACTATCCAAAAAGGTTTCGCCAATGAATGCAGTGATATCTTGTTTGCGGCCAAGTTATCTTGGTACTAAACTATTTCTTTTATTAAACCCCGTTTTCTGAGTTCCTCATTTGGTATGTTTTTAAACGCAAAATATCCTCTAACTTGGCCAGTTTTATGACATCGGTTGTATTGAATATTACGACTATATGTATAGGTACAGAATAACAATATAACCATCACAAGGAGCGACACTGGCCAAGTTAGAGGATAGTTTGCAGTTAAAAACATACCAAATGAGGAACTCAGAAAACGGGGTTTAATAAAAGAAATAGTTTAGTACCAAGATAACTTGGCCGCAAACAAGATATCACTGCATTCATTGGTGCGTCGGACTGCGCGGCGCTGCAGGGTGCGCTAGATACTCTTGTGTCCTGGTGTGAGACAAATGGCATGAAACTCAATGTAAGCAAATGCTCTGTAATATCTTTCCATCGTAAAAAGTATCCCTTATCATTTGACTATTTCATCAATGGTATTAAACTGAACCGTGTCAATCAAATCAAAGATCTTGGAGTTCTATTAGACCAAGACCTCAGATTTAACTCCCATATCTCTAAAATAACATCTAACGCCTTTCGTAATCTGGGTTTTATCTATCGGAACTCCAAAGAATTCAGAAATCCGAACACATTCAGAACTCTCTATTGCTCATTAGTGAGACCAGGGTTGGAATACTGCTCAACACTTTGGTCTCCACAGTATAACATCTGGATTGACGCAATAGAGAGTATACAGAAAAAGTTTATTCGGATTCTAAGGCACAAAGATAACTCAAATCAATACCTTTCCTACAATGACCTAATCGAAAAATATGATCTACTTCCTCTTAAACATCGTAGAGATATCATTGACATAATCTTTATCTTCAAAATTCTCAATTTCAAAATCAATTGCCCTGATATCCTACAACGCATCAATCTCCGAACTAGAAGTAGATTTACACGCAATAAGGATACTTTTTCTATAAAGAAATGCAACACAAACATTGCTGAGCATGGCCCATTGATCAGATCATTGAAACTTTGTAATACAATTTGTAACCATCCCTACAATATTGATCTGTTCAATGAGATGCCTCATACATTGAAGGAAAACTTACATTTGCTATTTGTCGAATACCGGTCACAAAGATCTGGATTACCTTATTAGTTTTAGTCTTTAGTATATATTAAACCTAGTATTAGATTTAAGTAAGATAAGTTAATTTTAAGTTAGGGAAATTTTATGTATGAATGGGTATTTCCCGTACACAATTATAAAAAAAAAAAAAAAAAAAAAAAAAAAAAAGAAACCTTTTTGGATAGTTCTGTTCTGGAACTTGGCCCTTTTTTTAACGGTAGTTTTTTGTGGGATATTTATTTAAAGAAAGGTTTGTAACATTCAGAGTCCTTGCCCCTAAATGGATTTCAGCTACGAGTGAACTGGTACTTGAACCCTTGCAAAACCGGGAGGGAATTGGTACTTGGACCTTTGCAGGTTTGGCAGCGAACTGGTATAGAAAAAGGTAAAATGGATCGAACTGGCAACCTCCCGATCATAAATGCCGTGATGCTCAAGCAATGTTTTAAAAAGTTTCTTTCCTCATCCCAAAAAAAAAAATCATTTTGTTTCTGTTCCCCAGATGTTAAGCAAAGAGTTTTCCGATTGCTTTTGCTCTCTCATCCCTCACAACAAATATGCCGTGTGTTTAGTCTCTATTGAGGTTCCAAGTAATGCTGTCGATGTGAATTTGGAGCCCAACAAAACCAAAGTTCTCCTCAAAGATATTGTAAGTATTTTATTTATTTTATTATATTAAAATTCAACCTTGAAGAAAATGCCCCTGCTTGGGGCATTTCTTCCATGTAGATGTAAGAAGGTCACTTGATCCCTTTGTGGGCTCTTGACAGCTCTGTGATTAGTGAAATTTGATCACGTGACCTATTTATTGACTTGAGCTTGGATCTAGCATGGGTATGCCATGCGGAAGGTCGCGGGTTCGAACCTCAGAGCCGACAATAAAATCGTTACAGTTGTTTATAAGTGATACCTTCCGGTGCGCTTGTGTTGACCCAGCACGTAAATTGGAAGTATTGTGTCACAGCTGTCACATCCCGTACATCACAGAGTAGGCATACTGATGGGCAAGCTGTAACACGACCACAAGCGTCCACAATAAGTGCTGTCTCATAGCTTGTCTTGTCTTGTCGAGGGGTTCTGACAGGCCGCGTGGGCCCAAGACCTCCAACAACCAACCGCATTCCTTCATGTAGTGACTCGTATGCAAATTGAACTCCTCAGCAATTGCTTCCTTTCAGATAATCCTTGAAATTTCCAATGTTGATTGTTGGTCTCATGGCTACGAAATAAAAAAGGCTGGAAACACTCAACTTAAAAAAAACAGTATTTTTTATATATAATGGTATCAAATTCCAACTTAGCTTTCTGCTTCTCAAGAATTCCTATCATTAGGAAAACTCAGGTGAAGGACATGCTGTTTAATTCGTGTGTATTTCTCATTTCTCAGGATGAACTGGTTGCGTGTATCAAAAGTAAAATCAATGACTACTATTACGATCCTGCAGAAACCAACTCCAAGCAAACCAAACCAAATGAAGTGAAACCGAATGAAATGAAAGCAGGCGTGAAGAGAAAGCAGCCCGCGGGTTTCACTGGAGAGGAGTCCCCCAGGAAAGTGTGCAGAGCTGTGGACATGAATCACCAGACTGCAGAGCTCAAGGATGGAGGATTCTTGGAAACTACTCTGTCCCAGCTACCTTCTTTGTTACAATCAAAAGAGAATTTACTGAAACCTAACTTTTCAATGGATAGCAATAGAAGCCTAGATAGTACGGAGTACGTCAGTAAGACTATTGATGACTCTTATAATAGCAATGCTAATAGTTTAGATGAAAGAAATATTTACATTGATGAAGTTAGAAACAGCTCTTATGATACTAGTAGGATTAATGAAACAAACGTCTCTGGAATACCGGTTCTACAAAACCTAGAAGATAGTATCCCATATGATTCATGTAATGATGATATTTCTAATGTTCAGCAACAAACGGACAGTGCCTACCATTCTGAAGAAAATAGATTAGACGATAGTTTTCCACTTGAAATTTACGAAAAGACAACAAATGATATCAGTGCCACTCAGTGGAGCAAAGGAAATGTAGTGATCAATAATAAAGTGCTGGATGAACCTACTCATGTACCTATAACGAGTACACTAGATGAGATGGCTCGAATGACAGATAATGAGAGACTTAATTGTGATACACCCAGTATTAGCTCCGAAAAAGCCAGTTCTAACACAATTGAAGAAAATGTTCTTTCTAACAACACCCTGTATTTTCAGTCGATCAACCAGGACCAAAGTCTCAACCAATCAGATCTCACAGTACCAGGAACACCAGCAGAAATCCAACAACTAAAAAACTTTACGACATTTGCAAAAGAAATACGAAAAGACATTTTGGAGAACAAGCCAGGAATATCTTTCAGCCAAGTCGCATCACAAATGGTGAATAAATCAAACAGCTTACACGACAGTGAGGATGAGAGAAAGCCGACGAAAGCGACAGGGAAGGCAACAGAATCGTCAGCAAACAAGTCCATACTGGACTTTGTGAGCAAGAAACTCATCAGGAGCTATCCTGTTGAAGAGACGGCTATATTTAGTTTGTCTGAAGTAAAGCTTAAGCTCTTGGAGAAATCTCAGCCCAGGTCAGTTGCTGATTTATTGTTAAGCAGTGAAGAATCTGATGTAGACGATATTGATGAGATGGAATACAAACACAATGTAACCAACTTACCATGTATAGATAAGAGTAATGACTATCTGCATGAGCGATGGAACCGTTTGATGGAAACTATCCAAGACACAACGGGTGAGTCTGAAGATATCATCAGTTCTGATCCATCAGGTACAGACAACACTGTTCTGAGTCCATTCAGTGATGGCAGTTACATCCATAGTATTCTACTCAAGAAATACCGCTTCCGATTAATTGGCTCACATGATAAGAATTGGTTTTATAAATGTAACAAATCTCTAGGTGTACTTCACATGGAGAACCTGTTTAAACTTGTCACTTATCACAAGCGACTCACCACTTACCAGGTACCCTCCGTCGACCAGGAGGATTGTGTTCTCCTGGATAATAACTTCCTACACACGCTGCTCAGTCTTGACTTGCGGTTGAAGAAATTAAGCTCTAGTGATAAGATGATCACCATAGTGAAACCAGTCGACAGGATATTCACTATGAATGGTGTTGGTCTCATAATTAGGAACAACCATTCCAGGAATGAGATCTCCGCCCTGCTGTGCCAGAAACCCAAAGATCTTCCTGCCTTTGGTTCAAAAGACGCCATGGAGCTCGTGTACTTAGCTCGTTTAAACAAACCAATGGAAGCTAGCAGACCGCTTATAATTCAGAGACTGATTCAAGAGCTGACCGAGGAGCAATGTGCTGCATTCCCTCGGAGTGAGGAATCAGTGACTGAGCTCATGGCCTACTGGTTCGAACATATTCGAGGCGGGAAGTGCCCTCTACTGTATGATCGCAAAGTTATGTTCCACGTGCACGACCTCCCGCACACCGTGTGATCATGTAAGTTTTCACTTTGGAAATGGCAGGAGCCTGCTTGCTGCCACGGTGGTGGAAAGATTATATGGACCCCCAGATCCAATGTCTAGGCTCTTGCCATGTCCAATGATATGATTTTGGTTTGACAGATGTTAACCTCACACAGCCTGGGTTGGACCGTGTTCTAATGATTTATAGTGGAATTTTTGTCAGTCTGATAATCGAATTAGTCATAACTCACAACCATTATACAGGGTGATCGAAACCACCCAGCCACTATCTTTTTCTCGAGAACGGTTTGAGTTAGGATCTTGTAACAAAAAATTGGTCCCCAATATGAAGTCTGAAATTTTATGGGAAAATATTTTGAACCTCCGCCCACCGTCCCTAAGGGCGTTTTCAGGGGTCACATGTCCGTTTCTCCCGAATTTTAAATGGAATGCATATTTTTTTATTTTACTTTCAAAACATGCAAAGCAAGTTAGTAACATTAGTAAAAAGAAAAAAAATATTCCTCGGTTCGAGTCTCGAAAAAACACGGTTTTTAGAAGAAAATAGGCCCAGGTTAAGGAAGTCATTACGGACACCCGGTAAACGTTGTAAAAACATTAAAAATGTCAAAAAATAGGTAAAGTTCTCTTCTTTAATTTGATGTACTTGTTTTTATTCTTTAAGGAAGTCATAGGTCCTTAAATTGGTCATAAACTTTTTTTAGTTTCAAAAGACCAAAAGTCCAGAAATTTAAATTCGAATCCCTATTTTTTTTTCTTTTAAAAAAAATACTAGCGTACAATGCAAAAAAAAAAAATGAATTTTCTGCGATTTTTATTCCTTAAAATGGCAGAAGAATAACCTCTGAAATGCGTTCATTTCCGTGCGCGTGAGTCATCACACGAGTCCGGCGGTGGGCGGAGGTTCAAAATATTTTCCCATAAAACTTCAGACTTCATATTGGGGACCAATTTTTTGTTTCAAGATCCTAACTCCAACCGTTCTCGAGAAAAAGATAGTGGCTGGGTGGTTTCGATCACCCTGTATGTACACATCACGGAAGTTCTCTTCATTTTTTAAGTGGAGTATTTTTTTGATGACACGGTCAAAAAAACTTCCTTAATTGTAATATAAAGTCGTGTGATGTTCACGACAGTTTATCTTTTATACATAGAAATAAAGAACAAAATACGCTTGATATTTTATATTCATACTTTATTATTAAACTATTTTTTTTATTGACTCATTTTATTTACTTTAAATTCTGTATAGCTCTACAATATTCACTTTCACATTAGTACAAAATATTACATAATATCTATAAGTTACAAAGGATGTACAAATGTAGAATGTACATATTTATATTTACAATAGCAAAAATCATAATTCATATACAACAAATAGCCATAATTATGATAAGAGAAATATAACAAAATATTCATATGCATCAGGTAACAAATACATAATTTTTTATTGATGTATTGCAAAAGACACTGTGAAAGAACTCAAATGCAGCAGTTACAAATATCTAATAACAGGTACTGCAATTATTTAATATCTACCTATTTAAATAATTATATATATTTCTCTGCTCAATAATTCCTCTTTTTCAAAAAATATTATAAACTCCTTATTAAAATGAAAATAACACTCGCTCTCACAAAACGACTGGCTGGGTTTGTATCAAATAAATCTATTGTGCTTGCAGTGGATGATACCCCTCATATGACAACCAACCCGGGTAGTGTGTATGATAACGCCTAATTATGTGTTAGTCAAGTGATAATGTCCTTTTTTAAAGAGATTTCTCTCTAACAAGGTTAATCACTATTCAATGTTGTTGTTATAACCAGCTTGGCTTCAGCTGGGGGGGAGTGATGGTTTCCAGCCAACTTAAGTGGGAAAGTTGGCTTGTTCTGAGCCACATTTTTCTATGTTCGATCAACCATCATGAGAATTTTGGGTTTTCTTTATAAACCATTAATCCCTTGGGAAACTACTGGCTTGTTAGGGTTGGGTAGCCCGTTCGCTGTTCATAGTCCTCTGGCGAGACACTGGTCTTCTCCCTGTTTAACACTTAGACGACCGGCATGGTTTTTCGTGAATTATCTTGTGGGGCCGGCGATAATACGGCTATCCGACCGGGTGTACCACCGGTGGTGCACCCGGTCGTCTACGTGTTAACGTTTCCCACCAGACAGCCTCTTCAATAGCGGGCCGAGGTTTTAGTGTTGAAGGGCCCGAGAAAGGCCCCCATCTTAGAAGAAGGCCGGGTTGGTGTGCTCAATGATACATCGCTTGCAGTACTTCTTCACTGCCCGGTAGCCCTCCACGGATATCTGGCAGTCCTGAATGTTGAGCTGCTGCAGGCCCCGGCAGTAGTAGGCTATGCACTGGACTCCCCGGTCCGTCACCAGGTCGCACTGCCGTAGCGAGAGCTTCTTGATGTTGGGGCAGGATTCCGCTAGAGCGCGCAGTCCGGCATCACTGACGTCACATTTGCCTGGTGGAGAAATTGAATCAGTTAGCTTTTTCTTATATTAATAACAGTTAAATCTGACTTCACTAATTAAGTTAAAACACTAATTAAGTTGACAAAATCGGATTCCCTTGTTCAAGAAAATTTCCTATTTTCTCTATTTTTAATATCAAGCAAATTTAAGCCTTTGGTCTCTTATGCTCTACGTTCACAGCGGTTTATAGCTTAACTTGAAAGACAGTCTGTCTGGCTTATCTTCCCGTCTTCAACTAACTACTTGTTTATATCACGACAGGGGTTTTACCCTCCATTTGCCGGAAACTTACAAACCAGCTACTCAAATTAACCTCATCCATTCTGAGTGGGACTGGGAATAGCCAGCATCACGAGTGTTCGAATTTGAATGGTCACCCATATAAGTCCAAAACCTTGCTGGACGTTGCTAAACTTCAGTGACAGAACAAGAACTGATGTGTTCAACGTGCCATCACCGACGCTGGCTAATCCTGGTTTATGATTCGGTCCTAAATCACCCTGGTTTAGAAACACTACTACCTTCATGTTTCTACTAAGGCTGGCCCTGAGTAAATCAAATTCAAGAAAATATGCTATGCACTCCACAGTTGATTATAATATGTTATGTACCTAAGGTGCTAGTAAACAGAAGCGGACTCATAGAACTTGGATCTATCCAACGGTATTGCGAGGAAAAACAGAAAACACTTTTGCTGATAAGAAGGAACTTCGGCTGGTTCAATATCAATGATCAGACTGGTAACTTATGATCAGACTGGTAAGTTATGATCAGACTGGTAAGTTATGATCAGACTGGTAAGTTATGATCAGACTGGTAACTTATGATCAGACTGGTAACTTTTGATCAGACTGGTAACTTATCGGGTAACTTATGATCAGACTGGTAACTTTTGATCAGACTGGTAACTTATCGGGTAACTTATGATCAGACTGGTAACTTATCTGGTAACTTATGATCAGACTGGTAACTTACCAATGTCGAGCGCTCTCAGTCGTGTGCAGCTACGCGCTAGCACGGTGATCGCGTCATCACTCACTGCCTCGCAGCCCCTAGCATTTAAGTAGCGCAGCTTGTAGCAGCGCCGCGCTATCACCTTGAGTCCTGCGTCACTCACCTGCAACACAAGAGACAAAGTAGGATTCAATGTTTAAATAATCATAACTTCTCATGAAGGGAACAGGTTTCTGGACTTAGGGTGTTCAGCATTGGACAACCACTCCCAACTAAGCCCAGTTGGGCCGTCATAGGCACAGAACTGGGAAATAGGATGAGAGATTTTCTCCCTGGTCACAATAGATCTTACTAGGTCGCAGTGTTAATTGTATGGTGTTTCAGCTGAAACCCTGCAACCAGGTTTTATAATAATAATAATAATAATACTGCCCGATTAGGACTATTAAAGTCTCATTGTTTCAGCAGTAAGCCCAAGACATATTATTATGTGGTAAAAATTCCGAATGGGAGGATAACTTCTCATGTCCCGGCTGGGTTTTGAACCCACGAACTCTGGAATCTTTGGATTCACAGAGTGCCGCCTTTACCACTGAGCTACCGGGACAGAGCAAATAGACAATAACTTGAACCTTATTGCAGTGCAGCATAACTTGGCATCTTTTCTTTTTACGTCTCCTTAACTCTTTGTCGCCAGCATGGCTATAGCTGAAGGGAGTGATGATTTCCAGGTCCTGGACCACATTTTCTCAGGTGCGATCAACCATCGTGGCAACTTGGGCTTTTTCTTCATAAGCCATTAATGCTTAAACCCTTGGAAAAATTGCAAACGAGCTTGGCTTGTTAGAGTTGACTAGTTTGTTCTCCGTTTATAGTCCTTTCCCTCTTTTTACTTTCCTTATTAACATGATTTTTCATTGTTTCAATAGTATTTTTTTCAGACTGGTTATGATCATAAATTCTAACTGTGTCTAATTTAATAATTATATATCTTCGCTAAAACAGAGCATAAGATAAAAAAAATGACATTCGTCATTATTATCTACTAAACAAATTCGATCAATCACCTAGTCACTACGGATAAACAGCACAACACAGCCTAGCTTAGCTAATTCATAGCATAGATTAGGAATCTCGAGAGTATATTTACTTACTCATGCATTTCCAGCTTAATGTAGCGTAGCTTAGTGTACTCACCTGGTCGCACTTAGCTACGGACAGGTAGCGGAGCGTAGCTCCTAGCTTAGCTAGCTCGTAGAGGCCAAAGTCCGTCACCTGAGTGCAGTCAGAAACACTTAGCTCCTTAAGTTGGGAGCAGAAGCTAGGGACGTACTTGATACCCGTGTCTGAAATAAACGAGAAAACAACTTTATGATTACTTGGGTTAAAATAATAAGGGTACTATAAATAACTAAATATTACCTCACCAGGTAATAGATTACGAGCCTCATATCTGTAGGATTTGATAGACGTTACCAACGCACTGCTAAGTACTTATCTTCGGTCATGACTGGGATTCAAACCTTCAAACCCCAATATCTTGATTCTAAGTCTAATACGTTCACTAAAAGGCTGTCATAAGTCTCATACAAGTATTTAACAAAAATATCTCCATTACTTAAATTCATCAAAGAAAAATAATCTGCAATCTCGGGACATTGAACCCACCATCCTCCGACTTTATAGTCACGTGCGGCCAGATTTGAACCTTAGCGGCTAATTTTAAGTGACTTTCAGTCCGATGCGAACAAAGAGATTTCTCTCCGAAAAGTGTTAGGATTAGTGGTCCCATGTGAGAGTCGAACTTCTATCCTCATAATATGACACTGACGTAGCAACCATTGGGATATTCCCAAATTAATACTTCACATTCTCTGACGTGCAGCTCTTCCTCAAAGGACAGAGACAAGTCTTTACTTGTAGAGGATTACAAGTCAGAGGCAACACACAATTAGTCAAACCTTCACTCGGGTTGCGACTAAACTGCTGAAAATCAACTCTTGATTTTTTATTTTTGCTTTTTTTTTAATTTCAACAAATCAGATCGCAACTCGAAATACACGAAACTGGTTTACAACAATGTGTACCGGGTGCCTAGGTGGTCTTTCAGCTTGAGCATTATAGGAAATGACGGATGTGCCGACATTGTACCTGATTAGAAAATTTGGTTTTGTCCTTTTTCAGACAGAATATTTGAGTTTTTTTACTAAACAAAGAAGGGGATTATGAGCGTCGTATACGATGATGCAATGATATTTACGTGATAAGTGTGGGTAGGTAAAAATTTGAAAAGAAACAGTTTCATAATTCATGGACAGAACTTAATTGCTGAGATATTCCTATCTCCTAGTCACACTGTAAGAATCTATGCCTATATTTTTTTAAGATATTATATTTTCTTGAATCAAGAAGTCCTAATTTTTTCAAAGTTTTGAATGTTTGATATGCCCGGAAGGTATTTACTGACATTTGGAAGGAGAGAAATAAAAGAGATGGAAGTATTTGATCAAGAGATTAGCGATCAGTGGCGCCTTACCCAGAAGGTAACCAACCGACAACCAGTTTCAGGAGAAAGTCTAAAAACCTATAACTTATGCAATTACTGATTAGCTGAACGTAGAGCAGCCACATATCTCAATAAAATAAACTTATGTATCATTTCATTGAGTGATTATATTTGAGTGATATTTTGTATTGGAGGAGGGCTCAGAGATATTTTTTGAAAGAATGTAAGAACGTTTGGTGAAATCTCTATGGTAAATGATGTATTCTTAATATTATTATGAACCTTGGCAAATCCATACTTTGTTCTAAATTCATGATGTAATGAGTAAAAATGACTAAAAATCTCCGAAAACTAGAATTAATAAATGTTATTGTTATCTTTTGTTATTATTTAACAAGAGAGCTAGTTAGTTTTAAACAACGTTTTTAATGCGGATTAATGAATGAATGAAATTTGCTTCATAGTTCAAACGTTCCGATGGACGGATTTGTATGTATGTTTGTGTGTCGGAATCAAGAGATAGCAAAATATGGATAAGAGATGACCCCAAGTGAAATTTCCTTACGATTCCAGGAAAAGGTCCTTCAATTATGGTCTTCCTCAAGTATTGCCTCGAGGAAGGGTTCGATTTTAAGCCAGTCTTTGCTCAAGAACTTGAAATTTATCGCTATGACCCATACATTTTATTGTTTTAGAACTCAAAAAACAAAACAAGCTTTCATTTATAAGCTATTTTACGCCAGAATCTGTTATCGAAATACGTACATATGAGCCAGATTGTGCAAGATTACGACTTTTCTTTGATTTTTTACGTTTTTCTCAACAAAGTTGGCCACGAAAGTTGAAATTTATCGCGATGGTCTAAATTTTTTTAATGTAAAACCAGTCGGAGAACATTACAGGCTTTCATTTGAGCTCTTTGACACCATAGTCTCACAAAGCGTTCCCGAAATATAAACCAGTTTGAGTCATTTTCGATATTCTTTAAGATTTGGCTCGGTATGTAACTAGATTTGGCGGTATGTACCTAACGGTGTGTGTGAACATGCGAAAATTTTCAGATTATAAATATATAGTTTTCTTGGATTGAAAACCTTTTGTTATAATTCCATTATTGTAGAAGAACTTCCAAAAACAACAGAAATAGGTATGTAATCCACATTTCTAAAAAGCACTGATCTTGTGAACAAAATTAGATTGAAGCTACTCTTGAGCAGAGTTCTATCTAATGAGATCATAGGACAAGAAGTACGTAGGGTTCTCCCTACGTAGTTCTTGTGTTAATATTTCCATGATCACAGTTATATTTCCATGAACACAGCAAGTTACTAAACAAACAAACTAACAGACCCAAAATAAAACAGGCATTGAGACCATTTTGTAAGTCCTCTGTGTTTCATAAGATTAAAAGTCCGGGATGGATGGACAAAGGTCTTTGACCCTCGCCGAACTTGTTTTTCTGATTTTGTTACTTAATTCCGCGCTTTGCCACTGAGAGTTCTAAATATTTAAATAATAATAACATACGTGTTATGTGGCAATTAAATGGGGCGTCATATTTCTGTGGAGACCTATTATTTTGATTTCTACGTTGAGCAGAGGTTTCGATATTTACGAGAAGACCAACTGGAGAAGCGGGACAGCGTCCATTATGCGCCCACCAGATGTTGGCTGGGGAGGGGGGCGGGGTGATTGCGGGTCGGCCATGTGCGGTCCAGTGGCTCCAGTTCAAGTAATTCAGAATATAATCACCTTGATTCAGAGGGTACCCTTGGATCATAATCCTTTTAGCAATGATTCTAATTAATAAAATGATTTTCTTATATTCTACTCTGTTAATATACCTAGGGTTACCTAATTTTTCTTGAAAGTTGTTAATTTTTTCAGAAATATATCTATTTGTCCAAGATAGGAAGAGAGGGATTGAAATAGAACCTGACTCTTGACAAGATATTTGACATTCTGTACTTCATTATTATTTATTCATCATCTCGGAGTCTTAAAACATACAACTCACCGGTGACATTGATGCACCTCCTCAGGTAGAGGTAGATGAGAATACTCACCGGTGACATTGATGCACCTCCTCAGGTAGAGGTAGAAGAGAATACTCACCGGTGACATTGATGCACCTCCTCAGGTAGAGGTAGAAGAGAATACTCACCGGTGACATTGATGCACCTCCTCAGGTAGAGGTAGAAGAGAATACTCACCGGTGACATTGATGCACCTCCTCAGGTAGAGGTAGAAGAGAATACTCACCGGTGACATTGATGCACCTCCTCAGGTAGAGGTAGATGAGAATACTCACCGGTGACATTGATGCACCTCCTCAGGTAGAGGTAGAAGAGAATACTCACCGGTGACATTGATGCACCTCCTCAGGTAGAGGTAGATGAGAATACTCACCGGTGACATTGATGCACCTCCTCAGGTAGAGGTAGAAGAGAATACTCACCGGTGACATTGATGCACCTCCTGAGGTAGAGGTAGATGAGTTGGGGACAGTTGGAGACGATGAGTCTGAGGCCCTGATCATCCACATTGATGCAATCCGTCAGGTCCAGGAACTGCAGCAGGAGCTGCGAGGGGGAGGAGGAGAGGCAGGAGAGCTGGATGCAACCTGAGGGAGATCAAACATAGTATTATTATTTTCTTGTTGTTGTTGTAAGCAGCTGGGGTAAAGTTGGGAGGGAGTGATGCTTTCCAGCCAACTTAAGAGAAAAAGTTGGCTCTTTCTGAATCTCACATTTCTATGTGCGATCAACCATCGTGAAAACTATATCACAAAAATATATTCCGCCCATTTTTTTTTTCTTAGTCATAAGTTAAATAGTGTGACAATGTTTTATACATTTTTCAATGTCTAATAAACAATAAATTTTTCAATGTCTAATAAACAATAAATATACTATACTATACTAAACTTAGGCTATTTTCTTTATAAACCATCAAACCCTTCGGAAACTGCAAACTAGCCTGGATTTTAAGGGTTGGCTATTGCGATCTCTGTCTATAGTCCTCTAGCGATACAGTGTTATCTTAACTGTAGTCACCGTGGCCGAGAGCGCACTGAATGCACACACGGTGATCTGGGTTCGATCCCCAGCAGCCCAGAAATTTTCTTCTTGCATGTTCGGGGTCCTCTCGTAAAGACTTTCCACAACGAGGAAAAGAGAACACCGTCCCTTAACCGAGATACCGTGCACTCTGACTGGTCGAAATTTGTCCTTATTTGGGGACACATTTTCGATGAAATTAGGTACTTTACCTATATTTTAAATAAACTGTAAAAAAGGTTAAAAAGTGTAAATAATTATTTTGAAAAGTATATCAGATGACTTAATTTTATGAATTTACTAGCGGGCTGTCGCCCGCTTTGCGGGCCGAGGCATGGCCGTAATACAAAAAATCCTTTTTCGCCAATGGCAGGTGTTGTAAGTGGGAATTTCAAAAAATCCCATCTTATTGCACATCTAGACTATAAGACAAAGCTACCTACCAAATTCCAGCTTCCTAAGACTTACCAGTTCGGAGAAACGGCTACGTATGAGTTCGGTGCGGAAAATAAAAAAATGTATGAGTTCGGTGCCGCCTAAAAAAGGTCATGTATGAATTCGGTGCCGCCTAAAAAAGGTCATGTATGAATTCGGTGCCTTGGTACTTGCCCTGATGATCAGGTAATTATAGTATTTTTTTCCTTATAGGCATGGCCTTCAATGTATTTTACCTAACCCTACTATAAACCCAAGGCATGGCCTTCATTGTATTTTACCTAACCCTACTATAAACCCAAGGCATGGCCTTCATTGTATTTTACCTAACCCTACTATAAACCCAAGGCATGGCCTTCATTGTATTTTACCTAACCCTACTATAAACCCAAGGCATGGCCTTCATTGTATTTTACCTAATCCTACTATAAACCCAAGGCATGGCCTTCATTGTATTTTACCTAACCCTACTATAAACCCAAGGCATGGCCTTCATTGTATTTTACCTAACCCTACTATTAACCCTAGGCATGGCCTTCAAGGAGGAAATGGACAGCCTTGCTGAATGTAACTGTCTACAACATAATCTACTGACTTAATAACAGCAGGATGACTGTTAACAAGCAACAGAGTACATTATAAAAAAACAATCAATTTATAAGTCATTAGGGCCGCACCGAACTCATACATCACCTTTTTTCGGCGGCACCGAATTCATACATGCGAAAAAGGTGCGGGTAATCTTCGCACCGAACTCACCTATTGCCCGGAGAAACAGTGATGAATCAGTGAGTGAGTCAGTCAGTCAGTGAAACTCTCTTTTATAAGTATAGAAGATTTTAGAAATACTCTTCATTTTTTATTTTATTCTTTTTCAAGTTGCTCGACATTAGGTAATATGTGATTTAAAGTCCACATACTATTTTCATGCTTCTCACCTACTGAGGCTAGAGTTTGGTCCACTAGTTCCTACCATGTCTCCCCAACATTCATCATAATCTCACCAGGCTATGCTGCACGTAATTATATCAGTCAAGTAGGCAATAAATAACGTTTACATAATCATAAAATCTCTACTATGGAGGTGCGCGGCTGATAAATGGGTTCTGATGTTCTGGACAGTTTACTATTCCATTATTACAATAAACCTATTTAAATACATAATTATGCTATGTGCTGTGCTGTTATAACTATAGTCTTGTAAAGATCTGGAAAGTTCAGTATTGTAAATAGTTATTAATAGCGGTACAAAATAGTTATACTTCACGTAATACCGACAGTTTGAAGGTCGCCCTGAAATACCGGCGCCTAGTTGCCCACACAAAATATCTACTTACTGTCTCCTGGAATTCTGTCAGGTATCAGCAAGTTTCCACACAAACATGAGTAGGTTCTTTTCCGTTCCCTCCATTACAGGATTTAGATGATGAATATTTGTGTAAGTCTTTTGAGTAGCTCGTTTTTATGAGGTGGATTAGAGGGTTCAAGTTTTGAGCTAGACGAGCTATAGTACGAGTTGTTTGAGTAGCTTGTGATTTCTAACAGTTCTCAGTGCTAATGATAGACTCTTTTAATTCATACTCGGATACTCTGCCGTTCAATTCGCTCTGAACTTATTGCTCTTTGCCTAGTAGTGTGACGCTTTGTATCAGGTTCAAAATCGAGTCTAAATTTGAAGTGCGATTTTCCGCTCGTGTTTAGATTTGAACCCGGAATCCCCTCTACGGGAACCAACCATCAACTCAACACTACCTGGTCTGCATGCTACAACTTCCTCCTTGTGTGCGTCTATTCTATTTATGTTAATATACATTCCAACAGTTTGATAGGGCTGATGAACTTCAAAAAATTCCGGTGCCCCCTACAGTTTTTATTACTTTTAATGTTATTAAAGTGGACATTAGTTGTTTTTTCGAAATACTTTCATTTGGGATTCACGTGCAGTTGGATTCAAGGGTGTGATTTTGAGTGGACAGGAATGTTGTATTTTGAAAGGAAGAAATATTGGCTACGTATGAGTTCGGTGCGGAAAATAAAAAAACGTATGAGTTCGGTGCCGCCTAAAAAAGGTCATGTATGAATTCGGTGCCGCCTAAAAAAGGTCATGTATGAATTCGGTGCCCTGGTACTTGCCCTGATGATCAGGTAATTATAGTATTTTTTTCCTTATAGGCATGGCCTCCAATTAATAAACCGAGGCATGGCCTTCATTGTATTTTACCTAACCCTACTATAAACCCAAGGCATGGCCTTCATTGTATTTTACCTAACCCTACTATAAACCCAAGGCATGGCCTTCATTGTATTTTACCTAACCCTACTATAAACCCAAGGCATGGCCTTCATTGTATTTTACCTAACCCTACTATAAACCCAAGGCATGGCCTTCATTGTATTTTACCTAACCCTACTATAAACCCAAGGCATGGCCTTCTTTGTATTTTACCTAACCCTACTATAAACCCAAGGCATGGCCTTCATTGTATTTTACCTAACCCTACTATTAACCTTAGGCATGGCCTTCAAGGAGGAAATGGATAGCCTTGCTGAATGTAACTGTCTACAACATAATCTACTAACTAAATAACAGCAGGATGACTGTTAACAAGCAACAGAGTACATTATAAAAAAAAAATCAATTTATAAGTCATTAGGACCGCACCGAACTCATACATCACCTTTTTTCGGCGGCACCGAATTCATACATGCGAAAAAGGTGCGGGTAATCTTCGCACCGAACTCACCTATTGCCGAAATATTATCTCTGCTCCTACTGTTTCTTCACAATCCTCATCCTATCATCAGGTAGATCTTTTCTCAATGCACAGAGGGAGTTTCGAATGAACGTCCAATGTACACCTACGAATTACTAATTACTACCCAACATTTTATTTAACTTTGTTCTTTATTGTTCTAACGTGGTTGGCATTTTTCGTAAATCTCCCCAAATCTGACTGACTGCTTTGGTCACATCAGTCACATGAAATTATTTCAGTCCCTAAATTCTTCAGACACGAGACTAAAAAATCTGGTGTAAACATCACACGACTTTCCTTATCCCCCAAAAAGAAGTCGAATTCCGCCACTGGTGACTCAACGGTAACGGATAGTTAAAAATCAGTGCCAAATTCGTAATCAGCACCTTAAAATCATTGGATTTGATATGTCGCAACCCCCATCTGGGGTAAATAATAAAAAAGTTAGTCCAAGCGGGTCCCCCCAAAATACCGGTAAATTGAGGCCGGGTTCCAAAAAGTTCAAGATATCAAAAAAATGATGAGAATAAACCCCTATTATTTTTTTAATCCGAAAAAATGTTGTTCTCTAACTTTTTTTGTATCTTTAACCAATTTAAAGAAGCGGCGCTTGCGGCTAATATTTGCGGACCTGCGGCCGCAGAATGCGGCCGATTTCAACCAAAAGTTTCATGGTTCGTCATTGTATTTTACCTAACCCTACTATAAACCAACCAAAAGTTTCATTCTGTTTACACACACACACACACACAGACAGACAGACAACAGACAGACAGACGCAGGGACCAAGGGGCTGAAAAAAATTTTTTTTTGGTATCCTGGGGCTTTTGATTCGTCCAGAAAATGTGAAAAACTGGGGGGTCAAATTTTTCAAAACGAATACCAAACTTTCCTTAAAATAGAAAAGGAAAGAAAAAAGGGGGCCCACCACAGGAGCGAGGCCCAAACTATGGGTTGAATGAAGGGGGCGGAAAGACGACGAACGGGGGAATTTCCTTCAATTTCCCAAAAACAAAAGAGGGCCACATGAAATTAGGAAATTATCCCACGCTTTACACAAGGGAACCGAAAACCCCAACCCTGAAAAATGAAAGGGCCAAACCCAAATTTCCTTTGGAGTCCTAAAAGCTCCAAGGCCCGGGCATTCCCGGCAAGGTGGGGTTTCCCAAGGGCCGACCGGGCCATCCAAACCGGGGCCCCAAATTGGGGTTTAATTTAGTAAATTTGGGGAAAACGGTAACAACAATCAGGGAATTTGGGTTAAAAAAATTGCTCGACATTCCGGCCGTTGGTCCATCAAAAACAAAATCACATAGCGGAATCGTCAGAAAATTCACCATTTATTTTTTTGGGGCAAACATCTCGGGGACAATGAAAAATTTGGGGAAAAGGTACATAACAAGACGGTTTCCGATCGAAAGCATCAGACATCCACTGAAACAAAAAAAATCAAAAAAAACTTCAAATTAAACCGATGTCAGTAACTTGTTTGGGAAAAGCCCAGCGGACTTGTAACCGGGAGATCAAGGGTTTCAATCCCGGGTTCATTTAGATTTATGAAAGCGAGTGTGAGTAGTTGTGAAATCACAAAAGTGAATTAAACACAAAAAATAAAAAAATTTTAGAACTTTTAATGAAATTGGTAGGTAAGTACAACCGAAAAAACACGTTTTCCCCTGTCTTCTACGGCCCTGTGGGGCCTTAGAATTAAAATAAGCCGTAAAACTGTTGGAAATTTTTAAATTTGATTAAAGATTTTAACTTTCTCTCATTAAATTACAAATGTTTCAAAAAAACTTCATGTTTAATTTTTATTCATAAATTTGGTATATTCTAAGGTCCTCTAGGGTAACAGTAAAACCGTTCAAGAGTTTATGACTTGTGGCAGACGGCCGTTTCTTTTTTAAATTTTTTGGTCTTCCATTAGATTAGACGAGTTTAAAAAAATTTTCTCACAAAAAAAGAAGTTACTCGTTGTAGAGGGGAAATTGATATTAAAAAATTTGATTTGGGTTTTGTTTCTGGTGGGCACTTTGTCCCTTGCTGTGCATGTTTGCTGCTCATATTAGACACGCCCATTCCGGGAAATCTTTTCCCGGTTTCATTTTAGTTGGGAAACTGAAACTACTGGTTTCTCTTGAATACTTTACTATACCATGATTGTCAAAAGTGAGTAATATTTAAAATAATTTTATAATCATCAATAGTTTTGTTTCTAATAATAAAATCGCATGAAACTCTCCCCTCAGTGGGGGGTTGGGAAATGGGTTTTCCTGATGTCGAGATAAGGTGCCTGTTCACTACATAGGGATCCTGCACATTGTTCTAAAATTTATAGGATCAATGGTTACACCAGCCTGAGGCAGGGGAAATTTCCATTACACTTCAAATCAGTATCGGGTCTGCCCCTTCCTCAAAAATGTGAGATTTTTCTCTGTACAAAGGAATTTTGATCATTATTCGCCCCCGGGGATTT
>CM044958.1:24763451-24969723 GCA_024516035.1 Bactericera cockerelli
GCAGGATGAAGTAAGAAGTAAGTAAGTTAAGAATATCAAATTTGGCGTCTGGATGTGTACATTAAGTGTAATAACACTAATAAGAGGGGATTTATATGCAACTTCTAGTGGACTGGACAAAAGACCAATACAGAAATAGAGCTATTGTTAAAATATTAATACCTATCATAGTGATGGTGGTAAATATGATTTCTTTTAAAACTAAAGTGAAGATGGAATTTGCCGGTGGTGTGAAAATTCTTTCGGGTTATTAGTGAATAATCATGATGCTTTTGATGATGGTAATGGTCGAATGTGGTGCTGATGATGATATTAATACCAACCTAATAATAAAGAGGTTCAGAAACAACAATACAAGATAAGTAAGATGAACAATTACATCTTCTATTCAATGTATATGGTTCTAACAAGACTTGTATTGACTGATTGCAATCACTGAATCAACAGAGGCAAGGCATACTAGATGTGAAGTAATGATTGTCAGGAATAATAATGACGGAGATCATAACTGTGATGACAATCTCGAGGCTGCAGACCTTGTGAATACTGTAGGCCCGGTGTTAGGAAGCTAATTTTTAGACAGGTAAACGTAGAGAAAAGGCAATAACGTCGGTGAAAAGGGGACATTTGTCGAGCGCTGGCGAGCGAGGGCTCATTAGTAACAGATCTCTAGTAAAAATTACCTAATTAGGTGAACTAGGTAGCAAACCTGGCTTTTAGCATGCTCCAGCACTCATGGTACCAATTTACGCCAAACAATATTAGGTAGGTATCCATTAAAGATCCACTGATTTCTAGTTTCAAGTATATGCATGAATGGGTTTCGAAACCTTGATTTAAAATGGAAGAAAGGCTTGTTGTAAACGACTAAAAGTTTGTATTAGTTAGATCAGTAGTACACAAGTCTAGACTGAAGAACTGTTGAAGGATTCAGTGACTCCCCTGAGTGCTCGGCCTTAGCGAGACCTAATGAAGGAATGTCTTGTACCAAGTCTACTTGAGTGGAGAGGTTTTATCATAATGGTTTCAGTGGAAGCCACATTCTTCTCAGCTCTTTGCTCCGGTCATGAAGACCATAGGGAACACAAGAATGCTTCGCTGTGTTTTTTTGTGTGAAAAATAATAGATACTCATCGTGGCTGCTGCATACTAATAAGACAAGAGTCTTGTAGAACAATGGAGGACCAGCGGACCATATACTTGTTCATAATGTACAGACTGGGCTTTTGAAATAATATTTGTAGCCAAGGCAAATTAGTCATACACCTTATGTATACTTTCTTAAAAATCATTCAACCTCCAATTGGATGAACTTCAATTTTTTGCCAATAGCCCAGGTAATATCTTATAAACCTGGAACCCTCTGATGGAAACCTTTATTCATTATCAGAATGGTCTTATGTATGTGTTCAAATGAAGAGTATAGAATTTTCATAAAATTCTCTTCTTTTAAAGCAGAATTACAGAAGAAGCGATACAACTAGAGATTCCATTGCCCCATTTTTTTTCAAAATGAAACACTCGTACAGTAAGACTTGGAACAAAATAATGTTGTCTTGTTGCAGTAGATACTAAACCAGTCGAGTGTCTGATAGATAGCTTGAACAAGAGAGAAACGTCACATTTGACAACTGTAACGAGTGTTCTATCTCCTAGTCCTGAACTCTTGACGGTGTTCAAGAAGATATCAATATGATTTGCATGAAGCCAGGTATGGAACATGTCTCATGTACTATTGTCGCGTCCAAGTGAAGAACACCGACAAATAGTTCAAAACAACAAAAAACTGCCCAAAGGTATAAGAGCAGCAACAAAGACATCAGAAGCAGCAGCAGCAGCAAGGAAAGAGATAAGACCTGGGCGGCTCTATTCCAACTTAATGAGCATGACCTATCTGATGATTCTTAGCAATAAATACCTGATTGAAGACTTTCAAAAGATTCCTCGAGAACTAATGCAAAAGTACAGAGTAATAAAAGTTGATCATTCAGGTTGACCATTCCGTTAATGTGGTCAAATGGTAATGATGTTTCTGACAGAGCAGAGGTCGTTAATCATGGGGTTCTTTAGAAAAACATCAAAACGAGGCCAGAGCTCACATAATTCTGGAGCTATTCAGAAAATGAATGACAGTTCAACTGATTTGCTATTAAATTTAACCTAATGTGTCGCAGTGTACTCACTTTGTTTTTCATAATTGTCGATACAAATGAACATAATTAACAACAGAAGTGATGAAGTATGTACTGAACGTACATTGTAGATGGTTTGCTGCAAGGTATTATAAATTCGCTTAAAACTAGTAAATGGAAGGACATTTGAATGTTCAATAGTATCTAGATTCTAGGTGCTTGCTCATTATTATGAAAACAGATTTAACCTTAGATATTTGCACTTAACATCTCACATAGAACTTTCACGCAAAGCCTTGTACTATCCAAGGATGATCCTAATCCTAGAGAAAACAATAATATAAGAACCTATCTAATAGTGTTTTCAGGAAAATAATTTCCTAAAAGTACAAAAGCTTTCATGAGAAAAGTTTGTATACGTATACAGGGTGATTCAGAAAAGTACCGTCAAACGTTAACCACATATTCTATGGGCTAGTTAAGGAGGGGTCAACTCTATAAAAGGAAGTGCGCAAATGCCTCCTAACGGAGGTACACGCCCCTTAAAATGTTTTTAAACAATCGAATTTTTCATTTTACGGCTTACTTATTTGGGATATCGCAATGTGGTAAAAAAATCACTCTCAATACTAGATAGCACCTTTCTTTTGGCACAAAATTTAACACCATTCCAATGTCAGGGGCGGTCTCAAGAGGGTCAGATGGTAGAAAAAAGGTTCTAACTTTTTAGTCGTTGCTTGTAATTGAATTTGGTTTTCACCCTATTAAAACGTCTGTCATTGTCTACAAAAATGTTCTGAATAATTTTTTTCTCAAACCAACCCAAACGCTTGAAAATCGAAATTGAAGGGCTTGAGCCGAAATAAGATTTACAGCAAATGTTCCACATGGGCTCCTCTGGCTTCAATGCAGACCTCCATACGCCTTCGAAAAGATTGACGAACACGTTCAAATATTCTAGGTGTATTTCTTTGTTAAATAATGAATTGGCTGAAAATTCTTGTTCTAAAATTGTATGCTAGTTGCATAGGTTTCAAAACTTAATGCGGTTTTAAAATCTTCAATTTCAATTTTCAAGCGTTTGTGTTGGTTTGAGAAAAAAATTATTCAGAACATTTTTGTAGACAATGACAGACGTTTTAATAGGTGAAAACCAAATTCAATTACAAGCAACGACTAAAATGTTAGAACCTTTTTTCTACCATCTGACCCTCCTGAGACCGCCCCTGACATTGGAATGGTGTTAAATTTTGTGCCAAAAGAAAGGTGCTATCTAGTATTGAGAGTGATTTTTTTACCACATTGCGATATCCCAAATAGGTAAGCCGTAAAATGAAAAATTCGATTGTTTAAAAACATTTTAAGGGGCGTGTACCTCCGTTAGGAGGCATTTGCGCACTTTCTTTTATAGAGTTGACCCCTCCTTAACTAGCCCATAGAATATGTGGTTAACGTTTGACGGTACTTTTCTGAATCACCCTGTATATATATTTTTTTTATTATAATCTTAAATCTCAAAGGGACAGTTACCTAGCTCTGGTAGTTACTTATCTATTGTCTGCTGACTAGAAACCTATTGTACTAATGCACTGCGTTTCCTTGGTAGAAAATTCTCAAATCGAAATTACTATTTCATTCTGGCCGCAATTTTGGAAATTCGACTGTTTCTTTTCCTGTGGCTGATGTCCAATTTGCACATTTTGGTCATTGAACAATTAATTATTATAACCATACTTGGTACTATTCTTCAAATTCAAGGGACAATGTGTGTGAGCGAGAAGGGTGCCACAGCGCGACATCACAACACCTGCTTGTCACATCAATCTCAGTACCTAGTCATGGGCTTCCTTATGAGTTAATTAAACATACCAAGACTTGTAAGTCGCGTCTAGAATGTAAATGCAAACAATAATAATACATTAGCAAGAGATTATTGTGGCGAGAGTAAAAGACTAATCTGGATACGAGGAACACACCTAGGATCCGAGCTGTGAGCCGCGTACCATAGCGCAGGGTCAACATTATGGTATCGTACATTATAAAAATTGCCAGCATAACAACAGCGGCAATAAAATTTTATTGGTTTAATATTTAAAATCAATGACACGGCTCCAGCTTTGCTATCCCAATAGCAAGAGTCTTTCTCAGGATTTCTTTGTCAACACTGGTCAGCCTACCATACTGTGAGTGTATTTTAGCATTTATGAAATTTCACTGAGTAAAGAAATGGTGCTTGATAATAATTTTGCCACAAAAGGAGCACACCATTTGGTACCCAGACATATAGGATTGTTACAATTTTAGTGAAATAAACGTAACTTTACGAGTATACTTGTGTTTATTATATTTAAAACAATTTAGTGAATAATATGTGAGAAATTTAAATAAGACATTTTCCAAATAATCACATATTTTAATAATACCAGAACAAGTATTCATCTCATCTCTAGACCAAGTTGCATCTCAAACTCAAGAGAAAGTACGTATAGTCTCAAGTTCATTATAATGGCAAGACCTAGGTGTATAGATGTTGATGACTAAATAGAATGCATGAATAAATAGAGAGGAATGAAGAAATTCCAGTAAAAGCATTTTGTTGTACGTATCTTAATGCCCAACTCAAGTTGTTTTTAATGTTTTAAGCAATTTTAATCACCTCTTTTGATTTTTTTATAGTTTTTGGACTAAAATCTCTAATGGATGTAGTCGTAGAAAAAAGTTTTCTGATAAATCTATTTGATGTTGAACAGTTCGTTAGGAAAAACTACTCTCCCTCATAGTATCAATTTTTTCATTGTTTAAATTTTTTATATGACTGGTATTTTTTCCATAGGGAAAATGATGAATAGATACAAACTGATTACCTGTTACGGTAATCCACCGATAAAGTGCGTTTTAACTATTTGGATAAATGATAAACTTATAGGTAGATATAAATTCTGATAGTGGGATAAGGTTGAAGTTGTATTTATGTATAGTTGGAGGTTCTTCAGAGTTAAAGTAAAGTTTCATATGATTTATTGTAATGTATTGAAGGATTGACTTACCAGTGACATCTAAATGGTGAAGGTTGGCACACCGGGCGACCATCTCATGCACCGAGTGATTGGTTAGACTAGCACTTCCTTGGAGCTGTACATGCGTCAGTTCTGGACATCGCCTTGACAACAGTGTTAAGCCTTTGTCCGTCACTTTGGCACCGTCACTTAGGTAGATTTTTTCCACGTTTGAGCACACACCCGTTCTATTTTGACCGCAGAGTCGTCGCAGAATGCCCCGAATGGCTTTGTCCCCGCTTATACTTTCGCCGGAAAGGGTGATGGTCCTCCAGAGTTTCTTCTCCCACGCAAGGACTTCCCATCGTCTGCAGACGCGGGATATCCTGCAGATGTCGCTGCTGGGGAGCCAGGAGAAGATCTGCAGGACAATGTCGTCGGACAGCCTGTCGAACACACAGACGTTGTGTTTGGGCTGATGATGGTGTGCCCTCTTAGACTTGACTGTGTCGCGAGGGCAAGGCGGACTGGGGGTGACTAAGGTGTGATAGCCTTGATCCAGACAGGGGAGGTACGGCCGAGACTAGTGGTGGGGGAGCTGCATCGGATGAGTGAATTACTATGCGAGAAACTGGACTCCCCGAACATGGAAAAGTGCTGGTGTATGGAGGGTGACAACCGGTATTCATCTATAGACGCTGGAGAGGCCCGGATATTCTTGAGGTAGGAATTTTCAAAGGAAGGGTCCGGCGTGGATCGACTAGTATAGTCCAGGCTCGGGGAATCGCGATAAGCGGGACTAGATCGAATAGGGTGGTGGTTAAAGTTCTCGGGCGAGGTGCGGCCCAGCTTGGCCAGAGGACAGACCATGGGGGAGAACCGCCCTCCAGGACCCATGTGGCTCATCTGAAACACAACAACAGATCCGAGTGAACTAAAAATACATATTCATATACAAGTCAAAATAGAATGTATGTAATATATTTTTTAAAAAGTTGCTTGGCGGTTATTAAACGTGCAGAAATATGAAAAATTGTATCGGAGCAAAAAATATTTTGTTTTTTTTTTGTTTTTTTTGTTTTTTTTTTTACAAAAACGAACACAATCTAATATTAGAAAAAATCAGTCCTAGACGAAATACTTCCATACATAAAGCTCGGAAAAAAACGAACCGAAACATCGCGAATGAGAAACTTTTCTTTTCAACCAGCGGAACCCATTCATATTCAATGTCTTATGACTCTCATGAGTCATGACGGATCATACCTAGTCTAGCTTAAGCCTAACATTTACCTTCACTGCAAAAATCACATTGAATGGCTGCAAAAAATGGAATTACTCAACTGCTATAAAACTGAACGCCACGATTTTATAGCATGAAAAGACTCAGCTGCAATCAATAGCATCCAACTCAGTACACACCCTTCAGACTCCAGAAGTTTAGCTTTAACCGGCGCGGCCGGCGGATATTGGTCGTTAGCGTGACACTGTAATGCAACGTAGCAAATCATTTTAGATGCCAATAATAAAAAATAATAATACAACTCAGTTTAGTTCTTCCTATTATTGAAAGAACAAAAAAGAGCATGATTTTGTGTTACTAGCCAGATTACGTCTCGAGGTATTAATTTATGCAAAATGGTATCCCGAGTCTGCGATTCAGGTGAGCAGGAGACTCGCGGGAGTTGTGGGTTAAACATTCTCAGTGCGCTAGCCATCATATATTATAAACAAGAAAGTTACTGGAAAGTCGAACGATTTTTTTGCTGTCTAGGTATATCATATACGTAATCAATCAATAGACAGGTTTCCGGATTGGCTAGGGTACAATGCATTGGCGCAATTTGTTTCACTAATGAAAAGTGAATGAACCACCACCTTGCCCGCGCCGTCTTGTGAATGACCCGACAGCACAATGTCAGCTCTCTAGAGATAGCGCTACGGCGCGGCGGTGCAAGGAATTCCAGGACTTGTTAATTCTTTTTTTGTACATTTTTTGTTTTGCTAAGTAAACATACTGATGCTGACAGATAATATTGTTTTTAATAACGTCAAAAAATAATAAAATAGTTATGCAGTGCCACTTTTATTTAGGAAATCATCTACGAAAGAGGGTAAACATCTATAATCTATAGATTCTATAGGATGCAACTCATTATGTCTATGTAAGTAAAGCACTACAGCTAGGACTATAGCTACATCATGTAATATGTATGTATATTATGAATGAAAGTGAGCCTCCAGCTAGTAATACACGATAAATACAATGACTGCTTTCAGTAAGGTCATCGATCCAGAGGAATAAATAACAGCCGACCGTGTTAACATCCAAGAATTTGTGCTAGCAAATCTTGCAATGTACAGTAGTACAGGGACAAACAAAGTCTCAATAGAGCTAGAAGGACAAAGTACAGGTATCGTAATAATACTCTGTGAGCTGGTGCATCTGATGTTAAGAAACCTGACGAGTGTGGAGAGAATATACATGTTCATTGGGGTAAACCCCATTTCATATACATGTTCAAAATTTAATATACAAACCCCAATGAACATGTATATTAAATTTCAATAATTTTAAAGAATCCGGTCGAGAGTTATCGCGGAAGAGACAACCGAAAGCCTAATCGTATAGTACCCAAGTTAAAATAGAACCTTACTTAGCGACCACTCTCTTCGTAATGACCACTGACCTAACCACAACAAACACTGTGCTCGGTTAACTAGGAAAAAACATTCATATACAACACTTGATTGCAAAGAAGTAGACACTTTCTTTTCAAAATCTAAACCCTGTCGATTGGTTGAACATCGAGAAGAAGCGTCTTGATTTCTAGTTCGAACATCTTCTCAATCGGAATAGTAAGTGCGGCCTCCATTTCTCTTTTAACAGAAAGTTTATCTTTGTGTGACATCATTGATTCTGAATGTATCAGGTAGTTATTCGTATTGATATGAGGGATGAGAGAATGTTCCGGAACAATAAGGAGGCACAGACCAATTAGGAGTAGATATATTTAATCATCATCATCATAGGGTGGCGTCATCGTGACCGATGGTAGCCAGACAGTGGAAGAATGACTCAGCACTTCTACCACTGTCTTTACAAGGAGGCTAATAATTGACAAGGGCCCCCAGAACCAAGCCAATGCTGGTCTACCCCCTGTTTATAGTCCCCCAGCCAGACTGCTGGTCTACTCCCTGTTTAAAGTCCCCCAGCCAGACTCAATTTAATCAATATATTTAATAGATTTCGAAAATCACGACTTTGTAAGTGGTGGTCAAAATCGAATGAATTCAGGTAGTAAACATTCAAATGAAGATTTTTTTTGGTTATATATAAAGACGATTTTTCCTTCTTTTTATTAATTAAATAATCAAATTTATGAGAATAAACATTATTATAGAACCCTGATGACAGCACAACATGTTAAAAAAGCAATTTTACTGTGAATAATTTAAAAGTAAAAGGAAGTACATTAAAAGTAAAAGGAAGTTTTTCACACCCAAATCTTTCATTGTAGAAGGTACATTAACATCTGATGAAACCACTATTGCAAATGGATTCGCAAATTATTTTGGATCTGTCTATATAAAAAGCTCATCTACTACAGACCAACCAACAAACCCAACATTTACATCCAACCGAAATATACACTTGTCTAATGTCACTAAGAAAGAGATAAAACATGCTATAAAAATATTACCAACGAACAAAGGACCCGGGCCTGATCACATACATCCCAAAATTATAAAGAATCTACAATCGCTAATATTACCAGAATTAAATTACTTATTTAACATATCAATAAAAAATAACTATTTCCCAAATGTCCTCAAAACATCGATTATCACACCCGTTCCAAAGACTGGAAACCTACAGATGATGAATAATTATAGACCTATAACAACACTAAATACAATAGCAAAAATATTTGAAAATATATTATACGCCAAAATCCATGATAGCATAATGCAAAATATTACAACACAACAGCATGGTTTCCTCAAAAGACGATCAACAGAAACCAATCTATTAACAATGGAAATGAAAATTAAAAACGCTTTTAACAATAAACAACAACTAGATACAATATACACAGATATATCTAAATTTTTTGACCAAGTACAATTTTATGTTCTACTAAACAATATGAGGCGTTTTGGATTCTCCGATACTACCATAACATTTTTCAAAACATATTTATCTAATAGAACCATACAAATTAGATATGGAGATGCTCTTTCTCATCCAATCATACCAACATCAGGTTTTCCACAAGGAAGTAAAATATCCAGTCTCTTCGCGATTATTATAATGAATGGAGTCATTGAAAAACTAAAATTTTCTGAAGCATTGATATTTGCAGATGACCTGAAGATATTCAAAACAATAACCTGTGAAGAAGATTGTCTCCATCTACAAGAAGATATACAAAATGCATATCTATGGACTACAGGAAATGGCCTACAATTTAATATAGCAAAATGTGAACAAATACAATTCTGTAGAGGAAAAACTAAATTCCCTTATCAATACTATCTCGCTGGACAGCCATTGAAACAAGTCTCTGAAAAAAAAAGATCTAGGCGTAATATTTCAATCCAACGGACAATTCAACACACATATACAAACAACCATAAGCAACTGCTTTAAACGACTAGGACTATTAAAAAGAAACTCATCTCAAATACAAGACATAGATACCATTTTATTGCTCTACACCTCATTAGTCCGTTCAAAATTAGAATACTGTGCAATCATTTGGGGCCCCCAAACAAAAACATGGTCCAAAGAAATTGAAAAAGTCCAAAAAAGATTTGCACAGCATCTATTTTTCATGGAAAACAAATTTTACCCTACCTACCCTGAAGGAATCGCATATAAAGATTTAATTGAGCAACTTAACATTCAAACATTAGAAGAAAGAAGAGAAGGACAAAGAATAATATACCTACATAAACTATTCAATAATAAGATTGACTGTCCTGAACTACTCTCCATGATAAACATTAAAGTCCCAGATACAAGATTAAGGAATAATGACTTCAAATTGTTTGAAAATCCCAATCACATTAAATATACCTCATCATTACATACAATCTTGAAAACATTCAATGAAAAATACGAAATACTAGATATAGATATGCCTTATGACAAACTTCTGAAAGTTATAGGTAGATAAATAAAAACCTGAATCAAACACAGGAAATTAGTTCATTTACACTGTTCACTTTAATAGTATAGTAGTAGTAGCATCTTAGAATAGTGTATTAAAATAATATAAAATTGTATCTCGATGTTTTTCTCTTATGTAATGTAAACTATCCTCAATTTGAGAATATTATTATCTAATAAATAAATAAAAACATATTTCAACAATCGTGTTCTACCTCTTCAGTAATTTTGATGGTTTCACGATAACACAACGAAGAACTGAACAGACCATCTTCGACCTTTTGAGTGACATATGCCATAGACAACTCTTCGTAATGACCACTGACCTAACCACTGGAAGTATCTGTTACATTCAACTTGGAAAAAAGGACAAGAACATGGGACAAGGTGGCCGGGTAGCAACTGGCAGTATCAGACGTCCTTTCCAATCATGTCGATGACATTGAAAATGTATTATCTATTTTATTCATACAGATCAAACAACTCATGAGAGGTGTTGAAAAATGAAATAATATACAAGGTGTCCCATTGTAAAAGAGACAAATACCTAGATATATTATGTATATAAATCAATCTGAGAAGGGTAAGTTGAGTGTTGATTTGAAAACTTTCAACTGCTGAGGTCATACAATTCCAAACCAAAGAAAAACTGAAATTTGGTCAGAAGTATAATATCTATGCCTGAGTACAAAGTAGAAATCCCGTACTCCGCGAATGAATTAATATGGTTCCATAAATAATTTTTTGACAAACTAATCAATAATAATTATTATCTTGTAATATTAATATAAAAAATGTTAAATATTTACCGTACAGATAAATTAAAACTTTCTATGTGGAGACGAAGGGAATATCGCTGGCATTCTCTTTCAACCAACCCCTGTGTAACTCACACGAGCTGCTTCATCCAGCCAGTGTTCATCAGGACAATGGTAAAATTTAATAGAAGATATTGTTAACTGTGTACAACAAGTGAGCTATGTATGTACAAGTGTACAAGGTCTGTACTGACTCTAACTGTTATACCAGAGTCCGGGAATGTCCAACACCGGTTAAGTAGACCATTACTCAAGGGAAGATTCTTCATCTACAGTATTCTTCAGTGATAGGGATGGGACCCGAAAGTCGTCCACCTTGACATCATGAGTTCGTCAACTTATAGCTAGCATGGAATTCGGAACGATTAGGCACGATTCAAAACGTCGCCAATCCATGGAATATGCCTTTATCACAGGATAATGTGTCTAGATTCTAGAGTCTAGACAATGAAGCAAACCTCTGATTTTTGACTTTTTCAGCAAATTAAATCTAAATGACATTCGATGTTGAAGAAACTTCAAGCAAAAAAAAAAAAAAAAAAAAAAAAAAAAAAAAAAAAAAAAAAAAACTTCACTGGAAACTATCCTCAATATATCAGGACTACATGGACTGCTTCTTGTTGGTCTCCTTGTCTGGTTATTTATGAATCCATCACACCACTCACTTAGTTACCAGTGCCGGATTAAGGCTGCGCGGGGCCCTTGGCATTTTCAAGGCGCGGGGCCCCAAAATTGTACTAAGTTTTTTCTAAAATAATATTTGTAGGACCTTGAAACCGAAGTCAAGTGTTTTGGGCACTGATCCATAATGGTATCCAAAACGACGTTTTTTAAATGCATTTCGAAAATGCCCAAAGACTTTTTTCATTTAATGGTACATACTAGAATTGCACGTCTTGAAAAACAATCCAAAACATCATGATAAGTAAATTTGACGGCGCCGCAGGCGAAATTTTTACAAAGTTATGGGGTAAAGTACTCGGATAATAGAAAAAAAAAAAAATATCTTAAAAAACATTAAAAGCGTCGCAGGCGACTATAATGAAGATCAATGGTAATATTATTCTTTTCAAATACGAGTAATTATATAATATTTATATATTATATAAAGAACCGCAGGCAATAGGTATAGAGATCTACCTATTTTCATATACGTGGTCGATTTTAAGGGGGGCCCGTGGTTTTTCTTTTAATATTTTGCTCAACTGGCTATGATTTTATTTAATATTGAAATCCAGAAAAACCGACTTGAAGGGCATTCAAAAACACTTATAATTTGGGTAAGCTGCCCGAAATCCGCTAGTGTCCATGTGGTTGATTCGAGGAGTAGATAGTAATAGGGGGCCCCGCGCTTTTCTTTCAATTTAAGTACTTTGCTGTGAGTGTGTGTTTTTTCCCTTTTATTTCTCTTCTTACTCATTATCCAAAAATACCTAGTGCAAGCTTTTTAAAAATCTCATAATATCTAGTGTAAGTTGCTCAAGCGCGGGGCCCCCTAAAGCGCGGGGCCCTTGGCATCTGCCAAATCCGCCATATGGGTAATCCGGCACTGTTAGTTACCAAAAACTATTTCAGTACAATACTTGATAAACTTAAATATAAACCCCTATACTTGACGTAGTACTGGGATGTAGACACGTAGATCCATGCACAGCCCCCCTTAGGCTGTACGGAGTAAACCCCATAGAGATCCTGCTTGGGATCAGTCATTAGGATAATTCAACAATAAGCACTGCTCAATAAGTGTCTAAAATCAAGAAGTTATCTACTTAATAGCTTGGCTCGTATTTTTTTAATCATAGATACCAACCTTTTTTTATAGTTAGATACTAACCTATTGACCATATTGATTTTGATTCAGTATCAGTGGACAATTGGACATCTTAAATTAGTAAAAGAATCTTGGAGTAAATTAAACAAAGTTAATACAAACGCCAAATTCTGGTAAGCCAGCGTCGATGGCGCGTTGATTGCACCAGTTCTCGTTAGATCACCGAAGTAAAGCAACGTCCAGTGAGGTGAAGACTTCGTGATGCTGGCATTCCGGCCCAACCCAGGCTTATTGTATATATTGTTTTTTTGATTTTTCACTGTTAAAATTATTATTTATATGTACATAATGTCCTTTTGTATCTAATAAAGAATTATATAATAATAATAATAATAATGAGGGTAGCAGGTTTGTAAGTTTCCTGCGAATGGAGGGTAACACCCCCGTCGTGATATGACCATGCAGTTGAAAGCGACGTTAAAAACAAAAAACAAAAAAATGCAGATTGTGTATTTACCAAAGAATCTGCCCATTTTGACAGAACGTGGAGTCAAACTTCAAGCTCCTGATCAAAGTCAATTTGGGAAAATTAAAAAAGAGAACATGCTGGTTAGTTCTTAATGAGGACGAGTTCGAGTAGAGACTGTCTAGTTATTCAGCAACAAAAAAATAAAACAGCTTTAAAGTAGAAAGTACACTACCAATAAATTTGGATCTAGGGTTTGATTCCACAGAAAGTACACCAACAAAGTTGATGGTGTAATGGTACTCGTCTTGAGTTGACATGACAGTCTACATCAATAATGTAATATAATGTGGGTAACTTACTATATCTTTACTTTACCATAATTATTATACTCTTTATACATAAGTACATGCATAGTGTAAACTTCATTATACGTGATCAATTAAGAGAACTGTATAACTTCAATTTACATTAAAATTAAACAGAAGTATTCAATTTCAATGGAAACAAAAGCGGATTGAAACAATGAATAAGATTAGGAATTTAGGTATTGGTTCGCAATCTCCTCCTATAAGTGATCAAGACAGCTGCTACTCAAATATGAAGAAAAAAAAAAAATCGTGATAGCCACGGGGATCGATCCAATGCTAAGGCGAGAGGATGACAATGAGGCACTTCTGGTATCTGTATAGGTAGGTATCCAAAGCACAGGTCTGCCAGGAGTTCTTGTTATAACCCAGTGCATACATTCTACAAGCTTGTACTGGGCTTCGAATATTTAGAACCAAGTGAATTTTTAATTCTAAAGGGACAAACTAAAGGGGGCTAAGTGTGTGTCTTTAGAGAGCAAGTGTAGACTTGAGCAGGGGTGATCCCCGATAGCTTTCAGGAGACTCTGATGTGTGGCACTCCCTTTTTTACTTCTAGCAGCATCTATTTCATGAAAGGCAAAGTGCCCGGCGCTTTCAGTGGGATACTCATTGTTATACACCAAGTCTTAAAAAAATGACTATCGCATTTGAGTGGCATAGTGACTTTTTGTTCAAGAGCGCCTCTTACCTAGGTCCTAGGGTCGGCCTTGGTACTATTGTATTTTGGGGATTCTAATGTATTACACCAACTTCAGAACAAGTTGAGACCTTTTAAGACACTGTTGTACCAATCATTTTTCCAAAAAAAATTACACGACGTTAACAAGTTGCCATTACTCGACTTCGGCTTGGCCACACAAATCTCACACACAGTTTCCTTATGAACAAATCTCCCCCTCCAACCTGTGATTATTGTAACCATACTCTTACTGTAAAACACCTCCTTGACGAATGTACAGAATTCTCCTCCATAAAAACCAATCTGAAACTTCCATCCATACTGTCACCCCTACTCAAAGACGAACAAACAAAAATAATATCTTTTCTCCAGGTTACTAACATCATTAAACTTTTATAAGTAACCACGCAAAGAGTGGTGTATATAACTAAAAAGTTGAAAAACACCACTTTAATATAATAGAATAGATAGATAGATAGATAGACACCAGCTTCAGAGTTCTATTCTCAATTTCATTCATTTGATGCACCGTCATGTCACGTCTTCTAATATCCAAGACATTCTTGAGAAATTATTCTTCTATCAATTAACATGGTGATCTCTTTTTGAAAATACCACGGTGATTTCTTCTTCCATTCACCTTTTCCCAAACATACTTGAGCTCTACACTCTACATTCCTAGGACTAACTGAACTGTGACAACAAGATACTGTGAGAGTCGTGTTCCACCTTCCACCTCCTGAATCTCTTATATCCGGTACCTGATTCTAGAAAATAGCTTTTCTTAACACTTACATTCTATTGTGTAGTAACTGTGAAAGGTTAATGATTGAAAAATGTTGTACTATTTGGCAATATGTGTGAGATTGTTTTATTTAGTTGTAAATTCAAGTTGGTCATCAACCTTCCCAAACTCCAGCAGTAGAAGAAAATAGGAAGTACCTAATTTAAATTACGAAATATACACAACTGACAGTGCACGTTCAGTCTGTAAATGATTATTCCCTGACTTCTAGACAATGGGTAAATCACGATTACGAATTTAGATGAAGAGTGGTATCCTAAATGTTCGTGCATTTGCTCGTAATAGGTATAATTTCAGGATTGAAATGTTCTGTAATGTGGTGTATAACTTTGTATATTATATGGACCACAGTATATTTTTAAAACTTAAAATGTGTAGGGCTGAAATCAGTGGTGTGGGGTATCTTGGGAGCAATAGTTCCAGACGTAAAACTATGCAATACATGCACTATTTCAGCAATAGTTCCAGCAATATTTCAAGTCCATATGAAGAAATACATATCCATGCATCAATAATTTAGAAAAGGCACATCATGATTAAACTCAATCGTGGACACTGTATCCAGTTGTTATGGCTTTCGCTAGCTTAGTCCTCGTTTATAATTCCAATATACCTACTTTAGAACCTGTAATTAAATTAAACTCATTATATAAGTGTTAGAATCTAATGCTCAGACTTAATACAATTGATAAAATGAGATGCTAGGTTTTTGTTTTATTCAACAGAAAAGAGTTTTATTATTTTTAAGAAGAAAAAAATAGTTCCTAACACAGACCACTACTGTGCGAAATTGATTCTTCCCGCTATTGCATATTTAGAAGCAGATCATTCCTTCACATCGAGAGGTCGACACTAGCTGAATGTTCAGGATCTTATTCCTGTGGTCCTGGGGCTAACTTCATACCACAAGAATAAAAGAAACTCCGAGCTCTCTCCAATGATGGTAACCAAACCATTCATTAGATAAACTATTAATTTCAAATACTTTCAAAATACCAGAGTATGAGAAGGTTTTGAAATACTGGTACAACAAGTGCTGCTTCTTTTGGGAGCACTTGACGTCTGTGTCTGCAGACTCTGAAGTTGTTTTAATAGTAAGTTTTATATATTTTTTTTTAAAGATGAGTGTTTCACAGCCTTTTTGATTTCGTAGCCATGAAACAGGAGCTACTGTAGACGCTTGTGGTCTGTGTTGTAGCTTGCCCATCCCGTAGTATGCGGAGTATGCCTCCCCTCTGAAGGGCGAGAAGACACAATACTTCCCTTTAGGTACTCGGTTAACACGAGCGCACCGGAATTTTTTTGTCGGCACGGGGGATCGAACCCGGGACCTTTGGCAATGCAAGCGAGTGCTTAACCACTGAGCTAATCGCGCGCTCGTGATTTTGATCTACCATGGTTGTAGGGTTTCAGTGGAAACACTGGAAACTCTAGACACTTAACACTGCGACCTAATGAGATCTATTGTGATCATTGACCAGGGTACAAGGCGTGTCTCCTATAATTAAGATCATGCAAGGCTGGTTGGGTAGTGAGGTTATCTGTAATTACGAGTCATTTGACCACAAATTTAACTGTTAAGAATTAAATATATATAAAAATTTTTTGCAGTTTGAGAAGGGGAAGTAGGAAGGGAAAAAGTGCATGTGACTCACATCCCCTCCCCTGGTGTCTGGATTCTGCTGAAGTCTTCTCAGTAGATATTCCTTGGATGCTGTCCAATGATTTAGACTCTACAGCTCAAGACTTCATTCTCAAGTACTCCATATGCTGATAAGTAGTGCTGTCAAGTTCCGACTCGAGTGACGATTGCGGTACTGACATGATGAGAGAGAGAGGGGGACTGAGAGGAAATAGTTTGTAGTAACATGATTAAAGAGAGAGAAAGAAAGAGATCACGAGAGAGAAAGAGAGAGATAGAGAAAGAGAGAGAGAGAGAGAGAGAGAAAGAGAGAGAGAGAGAGAGAGAGAGAGAGAGAGAGAGAGAGAGAGGGAGGTGTAAGAGAGATCACAAGAAAACAAGAGAGAATGCATTTTTTATCTGCCTCTAATAATTTGAATACTAGGTAATTCTAGTTTGTGCATGGCATTGCAATTGCAGTTTGCACCGAAGGCTGGGGAGTGCATCGCCTTACACACACGAGGAGGTAGAGCGAGTGCAGGTTTGGCATTTAGATCAGATTGCTGAGTGGTTAGCAGTTGTGAAAAAAGAAACGTGCAGGCAATACGTTTCTTACACTCGGTGAAGACTTTATTGTAATAATCGGGACACAAGTTGACGATCAGTCAGCGAAAAACGACTTTCTGTAATACCTAGACCTCACAACTCTATGTTTCATACCTATACACAGTACATCATGTTACCATTGTTGTAATGTTTTGAACGGTTCCAGGATCATATATATGTTTAGGGGGAGAGGTGGTTTTTAGTGCTGATGATGCACTGTTGTCCGCATCTCAGTACTCACACTGTTCACTAGGGTAAAACCTAGTGTTCGTCTATAGATTTTACCACCTCTCCTTAAAAAAAAAAAAAAAAAAAACCACTGTTCACTAGAATGAGGTCCAGCAGAAAGCACTAGAAGCAGATAGTGCGAGGTGCAACCATTATTATTACTATTGATGATAAATAAGTACTCCAGGTTCTGCACACATAGGAAAATGAAATGCATATTATTGTGTAGCTGCATGCGTTGCGGCGGCTCTAGACACTATTTGTGAGTAGATCTACTCGAGTAGGAATAGTAGCCAGGCTTTAACCTCGCCCCTTGGTTCACTACATATTCTATTTTTTTTTTTTTTTTTTTCTATCATGTCCTATTTTGTTGAATGTATGTAGTTGACCAATAAAGTGTTAAATAATAATAATACCCTGATTGCCCTTGAGCTAATCTTACTATGATTCAGGGCCGAATTATAAAACAAGATGAAAGTTAAGATCAGCCAGACTGTCCCTCAAGTCAGGCTATAGTGCGCTGAGATGGGTTGAAACTCCGACTTGAGGAGGATCTGGACTCTGGCTTATCTTGAAATCCCACGGAGTTATAATTTGACCCTTAATACAATGGTTTTTTTTTTTATATATGTATACTTATAAAAGAGAGTTTCACTCACTGACTGACTGACTGACTGACTGACTGATTCATCACTGTTTCTCCGAACTGGTAAGTCCTAGGAAGCTGAAATTTGGTAGGTAGCTTTGTCTTATAGTCTAGATGTGCAATAAGACGGGATTTTTCGAAATTCCTATTACAACACCTGCCATTGACGAAAAAGGATTTTTTGCTTTGCGGGCCATGCCTCGGTCCGCAAAGCGGGCGACAGCCCGCTAGTACCTACAATCTACATACATATACTATCGCTTTATTTCAACCCGACAAGAGAACACCACACATGACGTATGCAAACCATACATCAACCATTGAAACTGTAGCATTTTTTGTAAAATCTCCTTTATTAATAAGGAAACAAAATCTACTAATTTAATAAGCCCAATCCCGGGTCTATGCTCCATTGATCTTATTTGATCATAGAAGGTCAAAAATGGTTAATCCTATAATCACAGTATAGTAGGTATAGTAGTGCTTTATTTAGACTGTCGGCTCGAGACAAGAAGTCCCATTACGCTAACAGTTTAATATAGCACCTCTTTATTTATTGTAAATTTTTACATGATTTTACATTATTGAATATATGAAAAAATACAGCATAAATTACAATCCTATAATCATATGTATGTTAACAGTTAAGAAACGTTAGCAACCCAATACTTTTTTTTTTTGAGAGAGGCTTAGGAGAAAAATCTTTAAAAGACACCCGGAAACCATGGGGAGTGGGATTTCCACCCACTAAAAAACCTAGACAGGTCACAGGAGAAGATGATGCACCCGGAACCGTTTAATAACATTACTTCAGGTGCATTATCTTTTAGGGCTCACCATGGGACAACGTCATTGGGCCCACTACTAGAATTATAAATCCGGAATCTTCAGCCTGGTGAGCGAGCCACCTCCCAGCCAACGCCTCCGTCCCTTATCACCTCTCAGCCATCACGCTTGCCCGACATGGCATCCTCGACTGTCAATTAGCAGATTCACCTAATTCCAATAGCCGTGAACAAACTGAGCCCTTACTGCTCAACATGTGAACACTATATTTAAACATAAATAATATCGAAATAATTTGAAGATAGAACACTTGGCTTATTTAAACATAAATAATATCGAAATAATTTGAAGATAGAACACTTGGCTTTTTTGTTTTACTCATCTTCAAATTATTTCGATGTTTATTAGTTTTACCAAGAGTTGTGTATAATTATAAGTTTTTCCTATGAACTTATATATTTCATAAATAACATGTCTAGAAGACCCTTATTGGATGGTTCAGTTAGCACATTTGTGGCTGCATGAGTATAGCCATCAGCTTAACATTTTATTTGAGCACAGAAAAAAAGATATCCGATTTGAGTAATGGGGCATTTGTTTTTTCTTATCATTAGAAGAGTAATTGACACTTAACCCTCCAATAGACTCAAGGTAATGCCCTACATGTGTTTTTCCTAACCTTCCTTTAAGCTCAAGGCATTGCCCTGCATGTACCTACTCTCCCTAACCATAATAATCTTTAGGTCACAATAGATCTAATACTTGGAGGTCGGTGTGAAAACACATCAGATCTTCCATTCCGTGGCAACAAACTAACAGAACAAAAATTCTGTGAAACTTAACTCTCAACTTCTAAGGTTGGATATGACGCATTTTGTTGACCACTGGCTGGAACCCTCGCATGCTGGTCCTGGGACACATGTACTTTGTTCTCTACACAATAGTAAGAAGAATAACAAGGAGAAGGTAAAAAGAAGAAGACCAGGAGAAGGAGGACAAGAGAAATGCCACAGTACATACGGCCAGGTCTTAGGTCAACGCTCAGTAATTGATCAATGCGGGAATATTGACTCGTTTCTCGCACATTACCTGCAACGTCGCGTGATCAACCTTTCAATTCTTGACGTCCGCATTTCGTCCCTCCCTGAGGTTCTGTCAGGATCAGTGTCGTTGTCATGACAACAAAACTAGAAAGTCGACGGCATAATCCGACAGATGGTGGCGTGTCTTATCAAAGCGGACCTAGCCGGAGCGGTGCCAGGGATCAATCTGCCTGGGAGATGCACTTTGAATATTAAGTGTTGCTCACTGCCCGTGGGTGGAAGGAATGACGAGGCTTCCTAGTCACTCTCACAATCACGTGAGACATTTGTTACAACTATCGTTCTCTGCCATAAGGAATGGCATAATACCGTTCAAAATATAATTAATAATCTCTCACTATGGGTAAATTGCAATGGGACCATTTAATTACTCGTATATTATTGATTTCGTATGTTACCTATTTTTTGCGCATTTCAAGGTTAAAAAAAAAAAAAAAAATAGACAGATAGACGTACAGACAGACATAAAAGCAAAGTTTCTCAGGAGTTTACGAGTTCTGCTAACATGCGGTAAGTCTTCTCTCTAGTAGGAAGTGATGTTGGTGTGACGTGATTTGCCAGGAAGAGAGAGCACTCAGTAGGGTAAACGATTCATACTAAATTTATATCTGGTATTGAATTACCTATTATTTTTCTATTAAGTTTACTGCTGTGCTACTGCGTGGGATAGTGGTCAAGACATTTGTCAAGTAGATAATAGTGACGAAAAGTTAGATTCCTGAATTTTAATCCCTTAAGGTTTGTGTATGGCTCAGGATGTCAGCCATGTTGAAGTTGAGACCCGTTGCTGGCATTGTGAGTGACCATCAGTTGATCATAGTAATAATTATGCTGTAGAACCCCAGCATTTTACTGCTCTTCAAAGTAAAAATGAAGAAATAACTATCTACATAAATTCAAGTTGATAGCTCCTATAATCAATGTCTAACATAAGCTGACAATAAACAAAACTTACCTTTCAGCTTTTGTCAACACCTCAACTTGATAAACATTATTAATTTGACCAGAAGATTTTCCACGGCGGATGAATCTGAAACAGAGATGAAGTTTTGTTATTTTTATTTCCTTAGAAGTGTTGAACTAAGGTGTCTTAATATAAAATTTGAGCCCAATAAGATAAAAAACAATTGGCAAATTCTGAAGACTGTTCCGTTCAAGATTGCCTGTTTAAACTTCATGGAAGCAGATACCTGTGGACTTTCGACGCCGACGGTGTTGTGAGTTTCAGCCACTTCCGGTCAGCTCACTTCACTCATTCAGTTTCATTTTGAATTCCATTTGGTTCTGTAGGATCTTATGTCCGTCATGTCTCACGGATGGTCACAAAGAACACCTTTCGATAGAAATCTATTGACAGTAATCCTTATCCATAGGGAACTCGAAATTATTGATGAAACCCCACAAAGCAGCTTACTTAAGTGGAAAGAAATTCCAACTATTGAGTAGAAATTCCACAGATCTATTCAATATCAGAGAAGAGTAGTGTCAACCTGATTTTGGAATCGTGATAGTGCAACTCCTTACCGTCTACCTGAGGCAACGGGGAACCTATCTGTCTACTGAAACGAATCCTTGTGTCATGTGGGAACGATTGGTAATAGGAGAGATTCAGGAATTTCAGGATACTTTTTGTACACAGTGAATATCCCCTATCTATGTGTATTGAGGATATTTAGTGCAATATACCTGTCACAACATTAATTACACATCAATAGTATTCACAAACATCCAAAATTACAAAATGCTGGTTAGGTTATACTTATCGATTGCATTACAAGAAGTTCTTGCGTATCCTGAAAAGAATTAGCAGTGAACTAACGTGATTTCCTTGTAAGAGGCACATACACCTTTCTCATTCAGTATTTGATGCAAACATGGTACTAGCTCAGAAATGGCATGTTCCATCAACCTATGTGGATTACTGGTCTAGCTAGGCGACCACTTGACGTGAGAGAAAGAAAATGATCTACTAAATGCCCCTGCAGCTATCACGACCTGTCTCATCCCTCAGGTAACAATGCCAGTAAGTACTACCTAGAGAACCAAGTAAAACAGGCAGATTGCTGCATTCCAATGTATCCTAGCTACACTTTCTATAATCTATATCAAATTATGTCATGTATACATGCAGATTTTATTCATTCAATGTAGATGTATACAAATTCCACTCATACAAGTCCAGGGCTGGTCATATTGTACCGAAGTAATACGAAAGGTCATGGACGAGTTTACATGTTTTACAATTTGTTCTTAACCAACCAAATAGAGACTTTCATAGGAATAGAGACAGACAGAAAGGTACATGTTTAGGAAGTTCTAAACGGGAAGACGTGAATAGAAATTTGAAGGCGACATTTTGTTGCAGTCTCAGAAGAGATTAAAATTTACAGGGAAGTGGAAGAATGACTCACCAGAATGAAAATGAGCATATTTATTTAATTGCATAGTAAACAAATGCATATTTAGTTAGATCTTCTCATAATGGTTTCACCTACTTATTAGATGAAAATTAAAATGAAAAAAAAAAAAAAAAAATCTTCCTAAGAACCGGTATGCACATTCCTGCATTTGAAGCGTCAATTCTATTTGGCACTTGTTCCACATCAAGTTCAAATATTCGCAACGTCTGCCGAAACCATTATTCCTCTCACTTCTCTCTCTTCATCTCGGATGCCTTATTAGCATAATTCCACACAGAACTGAGAGCCATTATAATGCATGCAAAAAAATTTGCTCTGAACAATGTGTTGTGTCTAGCATCTATTGAAATAGCATATAATTTTATTGTACAGGCGATTTTATACAGGGTGTTACCGACGGTTGCTTCTTTAGTATTGACTACATTGACTGGCACATTATGTTTGAAACCTGTAATCAGTTACAATGTTATTAAACTAATCATTTAGTTGGTGTTTTCTCAACGAACGTAACTGTTTGAATTTTTTTCTCTAGTTTTTACTTTTCGAAAATTTGACCTACCCAGCTTTTCACATTTCTGGACGAATCATAGCCTCAGGATACCAAAAAAGTGGTTTTCAGCCATTGGTCCGTGCGTCTGTCTGTGTGTCTGTCTGTGTGTCTGTGTGTGTGTGAACAGGATATCTCAAGAACGGTAAGAGCTAGAGACTTGAAATTTGGTATGGTAATTAATTTTATACACCAGACGAACCATGAAACTTTTGGTTGAAATCGGCCGCATTCTGCGGCCGCAGGGCCGCAAATATTGGCCGCAAGCACCGCTTCTTTGAATTGGCTAAAGATACAAAAAAAGTTCGAGAACAACATTTTCTCAGATTAAAAAAATAATAGGGGTTCACTCTGATCATTTTTTTGATATCTTTAACTTTTTGGAAACCGGCCCCAATTTACCGGTATTGTAGGGGGACCCGATTGGACTAACTTTTTTATTATTCATCCTAGATGGGGGTTGTGACATATCAAATTAAATGATTTTGAAGTGCTGATCACGAATTTGGCATTGATTTTTAGTTATCGGTTACCGTTCAGTCACCAGTGGCGGAATTCGACTCCTTTTTGGGAGATAAGGAAAGTCGTGTGATGTTTACACCAGATTTTTTTCTCTAGTTTTTACTTTTCTTTTCAGGATAAAACTTCTCATGAAGCAGGATTAAAAAATTATACCTTAATCATACAAGAAGTCAACGAAAAAGACAAGATTAAACACAAAAAGCGAATTTGGACTGAGAAATAATCAGTTTCAATCAGTCCAGATCAGAATAACCTATTAATTGACGCGGTAGAGAATCCTTTTTAACACATTAGGACTTAAAGGAATTACATATTATAATAATGAGTTTGTGTGTAATACCTACTTTATAGTTCTAACGTATAAAACCTGGGGACTTAAAGGGGAGAGAACATGAAGCACGATACTATCCTTGTCTAATCTCAGTGGGTGTCAATAAAAATGGAAAAATTGATGATAATAAGAAAAAAGTAAATATTTATGCTCAGAGTAAAAAATATTGTAATTCATTTCTATTTTTTTATGATTATTTTTCTAACATACAATATTGTATACAAAAAAGAAACAATATTTCAGAAATTTGTATCATACAATGTTTCCACTGGTTCCGATTAGAAATAATGAGCAAGGAACAAGAAAGCTAGTTTACAACTTTACAGCAACAGAGTAATATTGTAGCATGGATGAGCCATGCATGGAGTGATGACCATGATTTAGTTAATTTAAAATTTGGTCCCGTAGAGAAGTGTGGGGTATGGTAAAGTAACGCACAAGTCTCCATACATTACTTTGAAGCTTGGGTAAGCGACTTGACATAATCTTATCAACTTTCCTTATCTGTGAGTCAACATATTTTTTATATCAGATTCAGTCGACATTGCAGACAAAACCTTGAAGAAAAAACCAAGTAAGACGCAAACCATTTTGCTTAGAGTTGAAATTATATTCAAAGTAGAATGAATATAATTGAATCCTTAAGCGGACAAGAACAGAGCGCCTGTGAAAGAACAGTTGTGCAGTACAACTTGGTTATTTGAGTTTATTATTCTAGCTTGGTGGTCCAACTTATCTACAAAAATTACACTTCGTGTTAAAAAAAGAAGGAGAACGCTGTTTCCTAAAAAGAAGTGATAATATGAGTAATAAATGCCTGAATTGGCTCTTGTTTCATTGCTCTGAAATTAATAAGTTCGTAAACTCTCATCATAAATATTATAAAAAGAAATAAATAAACCTCTGTTTTTATTACTTGAAAAAAAAAAAAAAAAACGTTTCCAAGATTCGAACCGTGTTCCTACGCTCAGATGACCCAGCGTGTTCAAAAGGCTTTTTTTTGTGATTAACGCCCATTTAGGCCCATATTTTTGATATTTTTTTTACTCTGAGCACATCTATGACGCCAGGCAATGTAGTCTATAGGCATCACCGGCCTTTCTCGTACAAACTGTCTAGTAGTTATTGGGGCTGACAAAAATTGCCTTATGACGAAAAAAAAAAAAAAACATGAATAACTTGTGTGATTTTCCCAAACTTTTAGTGTGTTCCCATAAGGGCTTTAGTGACATCATGAAGTTATATTTATTTTGGAAACATATTTTTCGTTACTAAATAGTTGATTTTTGATAAAAAAATAAATGACTATTTTACATCGCAACATGGACTTCTCAATGCGACAAACTACATATCAACTATATTTACCGTAATATAAGCACTGTAGTTTCTGGGAGGCGTCCTCCCGCGAAACGACTGTTTCACTTGATGAACTAGATGCTGTGCAATATGGTTTATTTCTTCACAATTAATAAGGAGAGGTAATTAAACATTACGGAGAGACTCAAGACCTAGACAAAGCAATCCGTCACAGGTCAAATGGAACATTAGTGGTTGAGGCCACCCTAAGACCACCCTTGTTGGGTTGTGTGGTGTGGCAGACAGGAGAAGCAAGGTATCGTAAGATTGAAAAGCAAGCTCATTCTAAGAACAAGAAGGTACCAACAAAAAAAATCTTGCCCGTTATCACTAGCAGAAATGTAATACATGTATATCCGGGAGGTCCTACAGTAGCATTCTTGAGTTAACCCCACCCACTTCATCACCTCCTCCTCCTCATGCCATCAACAATCTTCTCCACCTTCCTCAACACCTCTGCATCCTTCTCATGCAGGTCCTCTTTTCTCTCCTCTTGGTCGTACCCTGGCGCTCCCATCCTGTCCTGAATGTACTCCCACACCACCAGACAGCACTTGAGCGTCACATAGAACTGATAGTTGAACTCTAGCTGGGACAGAGCCTCCTCGTCTAGGAGATACCTCTGGTGAGCTGTCAGACATGTCCAGCTCTGAAAGAGCCTTTTGAAATTTTCGTTTCTGCTCAGGATGTAGAGGATGACGTCGAAACTGTTCAGGATGGAGCGCTTGGTGTGGAGGGAGATGTGGCATTCCTGTCGAATGACGTCACGAATGAAATTTTCAAGCTGAGCGGACTGTTCGAATATGGTTTCGTTCCCAGAGGGTTCTGCGCTCATTTTTCACTTCCACTTGAAATGATTTGAACACTTAATTTATTAGTATGGTGTCCAAAGAGGTACAAATATTATATGAGGAATTTGTTTTCTAAGCAATATCAAGAAAGGACATTCAGAGATTCTGTAATTGGTGAGATTTTACAAAACACAAGTGGACGACGAAAACTTTTCCATCTTCAACATTTCTCGTAGTGGTTGGCTGTTACAAAGTCAAAGTATACAAAGGCAGATTAACGGTAGATTTTCCAAGAATAATAAGAGAAGGGCGAAAATGAAACTCGAGCCAACTCTTAGCTTTATTTCTCTTTATTTTAGGGCATCTTGCATGAGACCATTTAGATTAGATCATTACTAGCTAATATAAATGTACATTTGTACATATACATAGGTATACTGTCTTCGTTAAGCTCTCAGTCAAGGACTTTCTCACCTTTAGTATTCTCAAGTCTATTCTAGAGAGTTACATCACACTAAGACAGACGAAGAAGTAAAAGAAGATGTCAACCGCCCTTGTACCTAGATGCAACTCTTTTCCTTTATGGCTTGATCCTGAGCACGGAGGGTTTTATGTGGTAACTGGTACCAGAGGTACCTCCTCATAGATGATTATCGATTGTGAAGCAATCTGATGTCATTCCACATACCCACCCCAGCCAGGAAAGCCACATGCATAAGCTTCGACCCAGCCATATCGCTCTAATGATAAATATATAACATTACCAGTGACTTTAATGTTCTCTTAATGATTCCAGAGTGGGAGACCTAAATGGCTTTGCGAATTCTTGGCAAGGGAAATGCGCCTATATGCGATTTCCTTGTGTTGTGTACATGTGAGTGGGATTCGGAGTGTTCTATACAGGGTGGTCGAGTTCAAGGGAAATCCATTCAAAGGCTTTTTAAGAGATTTAATAGAAGTATGTCTTTTACCAGAGTATCTCTAATTTACAGAAATAAGAATTGTTCATGTAGTTTTCTTAAATGTTATGATACATTTGACAAAAAATACCATAAATAAATACTTGGATTGTAATATTTTAACAAAAGCCTGGTCAAGAAATAAATTTAACTGAAGCAAGATTGATGAGTTGAAGCAAAATTTTCTTAGTTTAGCCTTTAGCTCGTTCATAGTTAGAAAGCTTCTTTCTACTGTATCTGCACTACATCTCCCCAATACAGAGATGACAAGGTGTATTAGTTAGAATTAGAGCTGACCCTGTATTCATTATTTAATATCTATATAGCAATATTATTATTTATTTATCAGACTATGATTTTCGCCAGTTCACCTATGAATAAGGAATGGTATGTGTGGAATTTGTCATTCTCAACATGGTAATTAATTGGTAGGGTGTTCCTCGTTCTTGTACAAGTCAAATATATGCATGAGACCATGTGCTACATGATTTCTGATTTACATATATTTATGTTGAATATTTGGAGCATCTCTGTCGTTAGTTGCTATCGTGACCTAATCTGTCACAAGATTGAGATCTGAAATATATTTGCTGGTTCGAAACCTACGTGCACAATATTTCAGAACTCATAAGGACCAATCCGATATACTCAAGACATTAAATTCCTCTTTCTGGCAGAGATTCTAGCCCGATGTCGAGCTTTCAGCAAACAGGACACTCCTTGCAGTGTCTGGTGAACGAGCTTTGGTAATTATTTGCCTTGCTTGCATCCATTAAACATGATTCAACCCTATTTACAAAAATGTAGAAAGAACAAGTCAAAAGATGAATCGGTCTTATCGAAATGACACATCTTAGCAGTTGGTTGGGTCATTTGTACATGTCAAACCATAGAACAAGTTAGAAGTTAGTAGGTGTAGACCTGTGGTCACACAAGTGGTTCTTCGTTTTATCAGGATGCCATACTATAGGTTAGATTTAAAAAAATCTCTAAGCCTTGGCTTGGGGTCGGGATACATTGTAGTTATTATACTCCAATGGTCTGTGCTCCCACCCTACAATTCTTCAGAATCTTCAGTTTATCATCTTATACCACTATCACTTCACTACCGACCTTAATAGTAGTAGGTGAGGTAATACATACATACAAACCCATACAAACATATTAGATACTTGGAACAACCATAATATGATGTATGAAGTGACATACCTATTTTGAGAAGACAATACCTGGTGATTTATTGGGTTCAACACCTTAACCTTTCCACTGCTCACTAGGTAAGTTCAAGTTAGTGTCCAAAGAAAAACAAGCCACTTTTATAATTCATAATACAACTCTGCTTACTCTAACTCAAGTAATCCATAAAAGGACTCAATGGAACCTCAAACCAATATTGCCTGCGTGAAAAAACCCAGCAGCCGAGTGCGAATCGCTGAGTAGGCAAAAAACGTTTATGTATTAATACATCCAATAAATACATACTCTTATATGCATGAATAGAATAGGAGGTAAAATGATAAAATAATAATAAATAAACGAAAAAAAAAAAAAAAACTAGGGGATCTCCCCAATATAAGGAACAGATAACATATTTTTTAACAAAACAAACATATAACACAGAAATTAGAAACATTGTATGAAAACATATAGGTATAATACCAAATACCAATACCCCCCTCATAGGGGGAGGCCCATGCTCCATAGGGGTGACAGAGGGCTATATTATATGCATGCAGTTAGTACATGAGCCACCTTGCACGGGCTACTGGATGTCAGAAGTTGAACTGGTTTAATCTATTGGTTATAATTACCAAGTTAAGAACTATCTCAATTAACCCTCGGTTTAAATCTCAAAGCTTCCTGCCATCTTTGTACATAAGTAATATTCTTTTGGCACTTTGAATGGTGCTCGAAATACTCACAAGATGCAAGATCCTAACTGTACAAGGTGTAAGGGTAATGGGTTTATACTTCTAGGTTAAGCCTAGAATGGGCATGGGTACTGAATTATTGGCAACAACTCTGGGGAGTAATCTTTCTCGTGTTCTTCCGTTTAGGACCTGGGAGAAGTTGAAATAAATTTAATAAATCTCCTTGAGGTTTGAGAAGTTGCTCACAGAATGAAAGTAGTCTGCCTACAGTATAATACTGCTCATGAGATGTCCTCAAGACACAAGGGTACAGCCTGGTCCATGACGCGTATGCTTAAGCTCATTTGACAGAAGAGTGATTACATTTTGTAAACTTGCTTCGCCAATAGGTAGAGTAACTTTAGGTAGTTATCATAGCAGCATTACATTGATCAAAGTTAAATTAAATTAGAAAAAACTAACAAGAATTCAAGAGAAAGTCTGACTTGGTGACAATAAACATGGGTAGACCAATGAAAACACCACTGAACTTCTTGCGCTTAGGGTTGATGTATAGATTGAGGGCGGAATTAATAGACGTTTTTGTAATACCTCTGTGGCGCTAAGTCACGGATTGCGTACTGTGTAAGATAGGGAAAACCGACACTTACCAACGACTTAAGTTATTGATGTTGTCTATTAATTCCGCCCTGAATGTCTAGAATTTTTTTTGCAGTAGTATCTTATATGTTTCTAGTAAGGAATTTGCCGCCTCATGGCTCTAGGTTGAACATCCTTCCACTTCTAAGATACTTTAAGTTGTGAAATACTAATAAAACTAAGTAATCATGTTAGAATAATTACAACGAGGGGATTTGACCAGAACGAGTGAAAAATGTTAATCCTGCGCAAGTTCTGTGTTTATGAGAACCGAGGGGATTACGTCCTGCAGGAAACCTATCCTCTGCCAAGCATCTGGGACTGAAGGGGTTTTAAACAAGATGGCTCCAGGTCGATCAATGTTACCATAAACCATCATAATCACAAGATTTAGCATGGCATTGAGTTTCTCCAGCAGAAGGAATTACATCTCTTTCATGATGGTGTACATGGCAATTGCATAGCCAGCGGAGATGGCACGTTGAATACACCAGTTCTCATCCGATCACTAAAGTTAAGCAACGTCCAGCGTGTTGACTTGTGTGAGAACATCGATTGAAATACCGTTCTGGCTTTGAATGCAACCATGGTCATGAAGGCAATCCTTGTACTGCTTCTTATTGCTGGCCTTACTCAGGCTGGGTAATAATACACCGGGCGCAGGACGACATCGCCAGCTGTTTGTTGTCAAATTACTAGTGTAGAATCGACAATAGGGTGGGCCGAAAAAAGCGAATTTTTGAATCGAGAATTTTAATAGCAAAAAAAAGTTGCAGCATGGTCAGACGTTTCCAAAAATATATCTTTGGTCGAAATTGGATGTTATCTTCCACTGCCGCAAAGCGGTTGAATTTTGGCGAAAAAGTCGAAAAATGGCATTTTGGACCCCACTTTGAGAAAATTATAAAAATAGCAGATGAACATCTAAGAAGCTCAAATTTGTTTCAAATTACTCAATATGTGTTCTAATTTTATTTTTAGACTAAAAATAATGAGCTTTTTGAGCTCTGTTCTGTATACAGGGTGATCCAAAATCATGAAATACCACTTTTTCATGTGACTTATATGGGGTATATTATGTTTATATTTATTGAATTATTTGAATTAATCCTTCGATATGGGCAATTAAAATCATCAAATAATATTAAATATATGATAGTGCTGGACAGTCTGGATGATATTTGCACTCTTCAGATATACAGGGTGGTCAATTTTTTCATAAATTATGCTGACTTTTTTATGTAATTAGTTCATGGTTTTTTTTGTACATGACAACCATGTGTATATTATGCTAAGCACTTTTTAGGGACATAAAATATAAATAAGGATTATAAAAAGGATAATAAGACAGTCTCTTATACAAAATATTCCGTATGGAGCCCAGGTGATTGATGGAAAGTCTTGGGTGGAAGGAAATTTTCACCCAACACAGTGCACCTTGGGAAATATCTCGTAGTAACATTGGAGTGGCAGCATAAACAATAGTAGATCAACAAGTTATCTCTACATAATAATTATAATGATATAGTTGATCGATAAGGCGGCGCACTTGTAACCTTTAACCTGGAAGTTGGTGGTTCAAGTCCTGGATGCAGCGTAGATTTAGTAACTCGATTTTGAGTAGTTGTGATATCATGAAAGTGATTAACACAAGTAAAGTAACTTTTTTTAAAATGATTTAGTTGTTTGCTAATCAGTAGAAGTTCAGTAAATTTGCTTACATTTCTTTAGACACTAAATACAATCTCTTCCAATGATTTTCCACTGGGCACAGTAGCCAAAATAGATGTAACGTTCCCTCGTTATTCAGCGAGAGAAAAGCCATTGTTTCAGGTACATTTTTGCCTTTGAGCTACCAGTTGTTGTTGTTAATTTGTTACCAATACCCAAGTGATTTGCATTTTTCTAATCTGAAGGACTTACCTACTTTATTTTTTTATGAAACCACAATTGACATGAAAGACCAGCATAATATACATATGATATATTTTATGAACCCATTTGGTTATTTTTGCCAAATCATAACTTTTTTCCCAATGGAAATAGGTGTAATGTATATGTATGTACATGTACAACCTCAGAAATCCATTCGCCATTATAAGCCATTAAAACTCTTAAATTGCAGAGAGACTCAAAGAACTAGGTCGGAAAGATATCAAAAGACGCGATATAAAAAAAAAAATCGTTGTTGAGAGGGTTCGGGAGAGCTTCGTCGCGTGGTGTAGCCACCTAATACACAATTACACATGGTAGCTCGACCTTATATAGTTATTTTAATAATAATAATGCAGGAAATAGAATGGTCAAACTATAAGGTAAAATTGCAACAACGATAAGGGAATACGTTCCCTATACAACATAGTTCACAAGGTGCATTGTGTTGGGTGAAAATTTCCTTCCACCCAAGACTTTCCATCAATCACCTGGGCTCCATACGGAATATTTTGGATAAGAGACTGTCTTATTATCCTTTTTATAATCCTTATTTATATTTTATGTCCCTAAAAAGTGCTTAGCATAATATTTACATGGTTGTCATGTACAAAAAAACCATGAACTAATTACATAAAAAAGTCAGCATAATTTATGAAAAATTGACCACCCTGTATATCTGAAGAGTGCAAATATCATCCAGACTGTACAGCACTATCATATATTTAATATTTGATGATTTTAATTGCCAATATCGAAGGATAAATTCAAATAATTCAATAAATATAAACATAATATACCCCATATAAATCACATGAAAAAGTGGTATTTCATGATTTTGGATCACCCTGTATACAGAACAGAGCTCAAAAAGCTCATTATTTTTAGTCTAAAAATAAAATTAGAACACATATTGAGTAATTTGAAACAAATTTGAGCTTCTTAGATGTTCATCTGCTATTTTTATAATTTTCTCAAAGTGGGGTCCAAAATGCCATTTTTCGACTTTTTCGCCAAACTTCAACCGCTTTGCGGCAGTGGAAGATAACATCCAATTTCGACCAAAGTTATATTTTTGGAAACGTCTGATCATGCTGCAACTTTTTTTTGCTATTAAAATTCTCGATTCAAAAATTCGCTTTTTTCGGCCCACCCTAATCGACAATTAGTATACGTTTCTTCTTAAGTGGTCAAAGTAATTGCATACGTAAATGTACTTTTATTACGGACAAAGGTTTGTGAGCCTCTTCCACACGAGGTGACTAAGGTCAGCTGTCAGGGACTATAGCCACCGCCCCTCACTATAAAACTTTCACTACAGATACCTCTCATATGAAAAGCACTAATAGGGTTCATTCGGAAAATTTTCATCAGGCACAACACTTTAAAAGTGTCTGTACTTACATATATTTTAAAATAACGAAGGTTATAGAATCACAAACGCACCACATGTTTTTTTAAAACATGGCATTTGGTCGTAAATCCAATGTATGTAGGTATTTGTTTTTAAAACAATGAAATAGTTCTTTCCAATAGATGTCAATTTCATATTGGTTCTAGTTCCAGAGTGACTTATAGGGGACCCATAATGTTTAGGAAACCTATTCAAACAATTGTATATTCACCATACAGATCTGAACAGTTGAACAATATTACAAAGGGCAGGTTTAAAACAAAGCATGGTTCTCCGTAGCTGTGAAACGTTGCTTTATCTCGTGTAAAAATACAGTAAGTTTAGGTAGGGGCTTACAAATAGATTCTTAAATGAGAAAGAAACTTAAAAACATGTTCAATGTACCTCATATCTAAAAATTCCGGGAAAACTTTTAAAAGTCATAACTACTCGGAAAGTCAGAACTACTAAACCAGACTTCGATCAGGTTCTGGTATTATTACACTTTCTGTTAATACTTCAAGATCCGAAAAATATTGTGATTATATTATTTTGATCTCAAAACTACAACATTGCCTTTGTTTAAATTAAGCTATTAACTACCTATGAAGTATTGTCAACAAGGCAACAGCTATTTCGGGCACAACTGACCTTTACAAATCCCAATGTTCTCAAATCTCGCACAATCCATCTTGTGTCACCGCCATCAGTCAAAGGACTTGGGAACTATGTGCTAATGTCACCAGAATACCCGAAGGACCTGCGGTATTTGGTCATTGGGCACCGTGTCATAATGTGCCAGTCAGCCCGAGTGACGGGACAGAACCAGTCCAGAGAGAATGTTCTGCTACAGGGTGGAACACATCACGTGTTTTTTTTTAAGCTTTATTAGGAGGACAAAGTACAGGTAACAGTATAAAATTAAGAAGAAGAAGAAAAAAAAAAAAACAAAAAAATGACAGAATAAATAAGTAAAAAAAAGAAAATAACAATAATGTCCTACCTAAAGAGCGGGGTTATTGCCTGTGGCAATCTATTTTTAAAATTTTGAATTTTGCCTTTTTTGGAGTGGTCGGAACTAATTTAGGCAACGAAAAAGTTTTACATGCAATTGACAGATCAAGTTACATTTGGTTGCGAAAAGTTTCTCAGTATTCTAATATAGGTAGGTAGAGTTTTTCCTCACTATTTTTAATATTTGGTTATTGCATAATTTCTATTGATAAAACAGTAGCGATAATAATTTATCAAGTTTTACCACATAAACGTAATACTCGTACATAATTATGTACTGTTTTTATGAGCGCACGATTAGCTAAGTGGTAAGATCCTTGCTTACTACAGTTACTACACGGAAGGTCCTGGGTTTGAATTTAGTATTTGCAAGAGGTGATGCCACCCTGTAGAAATGAAACCAAACTTATAATAACATTATCCTGAGTATTTATCAGAGTTTTATCTAAATTTATGCACAAGAATGTGAATTTAATGTATTTGATTTTTTTACCTCCAATATTTTATTGTGAATTTCATATACCTACCTATCTCTCCTCGACATAAACTCATACCTTCCCCTCTCCAGCTGTATAAACGGACCTGTTTCTTACACCAAGTCTCATTGAAATCATTGCTGAGCGATAATTTGTATGCTCAGATAAACATTAAAATGTATAAAAATGTTCAACATAAACGGCCGTTTACAAATTTATTGCTGTGGGTAGTTCAACCGAAGCCTAGTTTATATTTGTGAATGTCCACATTGGAAGTATTGTTTTTCTGATAGAAGAAATAGGACTTAGGATAAGGAGTGATATAGAACATAACATTATTTATTCTGATATTTGAATGTAGGTATCCTTACTATTTGGTGGAATCATAGTCTGGATGTCAAAGTTTTCAGATAATTAAAGATGAGCAAAGAGACTGGAGTGGATTGTGAATCACCAGCTGGTTGGAGGAAATTCAACCTTAACCTCCCGGGGCCCCCCACATTATTTTTGGTAGTGATTTACTAGAAAACCAGTACACCCTGTACATCGATATGGTCTTATCAGTGATTGATCATAGAGGTAAGCTCCTGAGGAATGTTCTAAGTACCGGGTAGCTAAGCTCAGAGAAAGTACACACAAGGTTCAGGATGGGTGTTATTTTGAGAGGGCCCATGGGGCTTTTTCATGAGAGGACTCCACAACCTACTTATGTTGCAAGGTTACAACATGGTTCATTTTGATGATGGGGCGCTTGTGAGCGTGTGTGTGTGTGTGTGTGAGAGAGAGAGAGACAGAGAGAGAGAGAGAGAGAGAGGGAGGGAGAGGGAGAGAGAGAGAGAGAGGGAGAGAGAGAGAGAGGGAGACAGAGAGAGAAGGGAGAGTGAGTGAGAGAGAAAGAGAGAGATCATTGGTAATAATTAGATTTTTGTTTAAATTGTCTTCCTAACAAATTCATAGCTTGACTATAATTACGAAACTCAGATGACCCTAATAAACCCATGGACCAAGGCATGAGTCACGAGTGCACGACAGTTGTAATGATGAAACCTTAGGACAAACAAGATAGCCAGTGTGTCAGCTTTACTCAGTCATATGTATGTCATAATAATATTACTGAACCATTATCATTACAATAAAAAGAGCTTTATTGATTAGATAATCTCTCGTGTGGCTTTGCTCTTCAGTGCCAAAGCCAAAACCCACAGCGAAAGTATTTCAATTCAACTATTATGACAGAGAAATCGACCTCCATCCAACCTAAGATACAAATTAGGACCCAAAATGAAAATATTTAAAAAGTCAAATCAAAGTCAAATCAAGTTGAAAAACAAATATTTGACTTATTTTACTTGCCGTATCCATCATGGTGGTGGAGGGATTTATGGGGCTAATAACCCCCCTGGACGCTCAGAAGCTGTGATCTAGGGTCCTTTCATGTCCTGTGTAATGTGTTGTGTTGTTTAAATACTATGAACTGATTGGATTCTAAAATGTGCATACAAATTAATCACTAGTGAAAATTCTTGAAAATATAACTAATGAACTCTGTCAAAATCAGTAATGCTCTCAACTACCAATATCATCGGAAATGCTCAATTTGTACTCAGTAACATCTTGTTTTTACTTTCTTACCTATAATAAGGAAAGTATTTATTCTCGAAAATTGACCTACCAGCTTTTCACATTTCTGACGAATCATAGCCTCAGATACCAAAATGGTTTCAGCATTGTCCTGCGTCGTCTGTGTCTGTGTGTCGTGTGTCTGTGTGTGTAACAGAATCTCAGAACGTAGAGCTAGAACTTGAAATTTGAGGTAATTAATTTATACACCAACAACATGAACTTTGGTTGAACGCCGCATCTGCGCGCAGGCCGCAAATATGCCGCAAGCACCGCTTTAATTGTAAAGATACAAAAAAATTCGAGAACAACATTTCTCGATTAAAAATAATAGGTTCACTCTGATCATTTTGTATATCTTAACTTTTGAAACCGCCCCAATTTACCGTATTAGGGAGATTACTAACTTTTTTATTATTCACAAGGTTGCTATAATAATGATTTGAAGTTGATCACGAATTGGCATGATTTATTCTGTACCGTTCAGTCACAGCGAACACCTTTTGAAAATAAACTTGTGTTACACAGATTTTATAACCGATTATATTATGTAGCTTAGAAAGTGAAAATTGATAATACGAGATAAAGTACCTACATACTGTATACATGAAAGTATAATCCTTACCTATACATATGTAAATAAATTATTACCTATATAAATATCGAACATTTTTACAAAAAAATATGTATGCTATTAAGAGCTGTGACTGGCTCCTTTAGTCTTGAAGTTTGAAGGTCTGTCTCAATTGGCTAATTTATTCACATGTGTGTGTGTACGAGTATCAGATAGGATAATGCCAATTTCTTATGCAACCTAACATTACACCCCTGTTACTATTATACAGGGTGTGACAGTTTTTAAGATAACACGAATAGAAGCCAAATAAAAAATCTTAGAAGCCAAATAAAAATGGCTTAGGATGGGTCCTCTGTATAAAAAAAAATATGAAAAATAAAACAAAATGATTTATTATTATTATTATTATTAACTCCAAGTCGTAGTCGTTCAAATCATACTTAACCAATTACCAAGGACTTATCTACAAATCCTTATAGTATAATAATAATAATAATAACTTTAAAAGTAAATCCGGCGTTTGTAATAGGTAATCTATACCTCTTAGACAACAGAAAGTAAAGCAAATATCTTAAAATTTAAATGTATAAAACGAAATTTTCAAGAACTTGGTTTCAATCAAAATGGAGAACCACTATGACACAATTTTTAGTGGATGTGCCATAGCTACTGAAATTATTTAGCCAGGAGTTCCACTGCACCTCTCGTCATGTTTTTAATCTACTAGATAGTCTATTACTTAAATCCAATAAGTAACTTTCATCTAACATACATATTAAAAAAAGCAAATTCAAACTTTTGTCGAGTGGGGAGAGAAAAGTAGGGACTAGCAGAAAAGTAATTTAAATTCATCAGCCGGATATTATAAAACTGCAGTTCAGGAAACAAAGGGGCCTGCATTGGTAGATCGGTTATATTTTACTAATTTCCTGTTCATTCGATAGGAAATTGGAATGAAAAACCATCTTCACACTAGGTAAGTAGGTATAATAGATAAAATAATGTAGTTTATTAATATCAACCAAACTTTTTTTAAGCCTTAGAGATCGATTGCAAGAACAAAATAATGCCCTCAAAGAAAGTGCAAGCATTCGTATTCGTAAAGAACAAAACCTCTAACGTGGAATCGATTTTTTTAGTTTCTAATATCAAATTCAATGATTTTGAGGTGCTGATTGCGAATTTGGCATTGATTTTTATCTATCTATTACCGTGGAGTCATCAGTGGCGGAATTTGACTTCTTTTTGATGGATAAGGAAAGTCGTGTGATTTTTAGACCCAGAAGATTCACTATTCAGTGAACTGTTAATAGTTCTTGTCAGCTCTTTGAATATAAGTAAAGTAATAATTGCATGTAGTCTTCATAGGATTCAGATACAACTAGCCAGGATACTTGTCTTGTATTTAGTAAGTTTGCTTGAAGGCTAATTCATATGCACCGCAGTGGAGCATTTGCCTCTATTTTATGCGATAGATAACATGGTAACATACACCTATATTATTAACGCAGAATAGATAGCATAGACAACATCTTATGTAGTTGGTAAAGGAACAAATGGTAACATGTAAGACTTTTCCCTTCTCTCAGGAGACACACATGTTCCCCCTATGGCATTCAGAGATCAAGCTCGCCGGGAGGCGAGCGCTCGTCAAGTAGCGCCAGCCACCCGGCCTATATTAACACGAAACAGAGTTTATATGTATTTTGTTTTATTGTTTTCGCCCACTTAACGCTAACTTTTATCAATTTTTATTTCAAATTCGTAATGAGACGCGAAAATAGATTGTGTTTCACGAAAGCGCGAGGTTCCTACGTACAGTTAAAGTCGTTTACTGGCCACGCCGAAAATCTTGAATTTCATGAAATTATTCATACGGGTTTTTTTTTTTTTTTTTTTTTTTTTCAGACCAATTTTCTGTCAAGGGTACAGCAACGTGTGCTTATCGTGGAAAGACGTGAGATACGTTTTTGAAAAGGGAATTTTCATCTCTGCATACCTTTTATAGTTTCAAGTATTTATTTTTTATAGGATAGGAGATATGGCCTTCTAAAATAAAACGGGAAAGTTGCACAGAGCCGCCCCTGGTTATCTTGGAGCTGCGGTTGTGGTATTTTTCGAAAGGCCTTATCATAGGAAAAAATATAAAAATATAACTAAAGTATTACACTGGACCAAACTTGAGTTATACCCTTTGAAAGGAATACTTATTATGGAGCCCAGAGCCGTCTATTATTATCCTAGAGTTGTATTTCTGGTGTTTTTAGAAAGGTCTAGTCAAAGGGAATGAGATCACTTAATTTCAGATGGTTGAAACAAGTAGAAAAGTATTTAAAGCCATCTAAAGGATTATCTAAAATGAACCCTGGAGCCACGCCTATTTATCCCAAGTTGATGACTGAAGGTTCTTTCTAAAGGTCTAATTACGTAGAAATATACTACGATGTAAATAAAATGTTAGAAAAATCAGCGACAGTGTGAGACATAAAAATAAAAAACTGAAATAAGATTTATGAGAGTATCAAAAAATCTTCGCCTCACATAGAACTTAAAATATGGGTGAGATCCAATCATCTTTGCTACACCCAAGCTGCCAGCAGACTGAGTTATCAGTTAGGGAATAATAACGTTTTATAACTTCATTCAGAGATTTCTACATCAAGAGGTAAACTAGGTCTATATTATGAGAAGTGTATAAAGTATTGGCCAGTAAGAGGAAAAATATTGATTAAAATAGATCAAAACAATGATAAATTATATTATGTACCTATTGAGCAGTCTCTGTGGTCGTCGACTGGTGTAGGTAAAACACAAAGTTTGCAAGGTGACCTGGGTTCGAATCCCGGCTAGGTATAATTTTTTTTTACTCTGTACTTTGGATGTCCGGTTTTCTCGTGAGAAAAAAAAACAGTAGCTGGTAGTTTGCGTCAACCTCCTATGACCGTTTAATTTCGAACGAAGTGAGTATGGTTTAACTCGATCAACATTGATTTGTCACAATCTAATTATCCATCTACCTATGTATGTAACATTGTAACATGATATAAGTTGCATTTTTTTTCCAATCGAGCTGAAATTTTCAGGGTATATTCCATGGATATATGCTTGCTTATTAATTTATAATTATTAAATGTATTATCTTGTATAATGTCTCACTTCTTCTGTTTATACCTACCAACTGATTATGCTGAATTGACACCATGTTTAGTAACTCGAAGTTAGGCAAATATATGGGTCAACATTTCTTAGAGCCATAGTAAGAGGCAATTTCGGAACATACAATAATACTCGGCACTTTCATTTCCCTCTTTATTTTACCAAGATCGAATTTCCATCTACCTACCATGTACTTAGGTACATATTATAATTCAAATTGTATTGTAAACAAAACCACTAAACAAAGTTGTCCGTTATTTAACGAGTTCATAACTAATTTTTCAATACAAGGTTAAAACACTAGTTGATTATTAATGAATTATTGTTAATGGATTTTAAGATTAAATAGGTATGTTTTTTTCTTCATTATTAGTGGTTGAAGTTCCACAAAAGAAGCACCAATTTTCACACCAACCTCATTTTAAAACGATTGTGACCAGTTGATTGTATTTGGTTTTAACGTCCTGATTTGAACTAGTCAGGACGGGGGGTTTTACCCTGCATTCGCTGGGAATCGTTCCAGCTACCTACATTTAACTCGCCCAGCCTGGGTAGATTCCAGACTTACGTGTTTAGAGGGGAAAAAAAATATTAGAAAAGTCTGGAACAACTGGGAATCGAACTCGAAATGTCTGAACTACGGGCAGTAGTTACAACCATTACGCCACGGAGGCTGGCCACTGACAACTGACAGTCTAAATAAAGCATTTATTTTGATCAATGCTTTTGTATTATGAATCGTAAATTACATAAATCTCATTCAAAATTTACAAATATGTACCTACTTTATAAATATAAATAAAAAAACACTGCTAATTATGGACACAATACTTCCTCGTGATTGTTTCACATTGTATACACCTGGCAATTTTGATTTTTTCGACTAAATCACTTGTAAAACCGCTTAACCGATTTTCTTCAAATTTGTTTTATATAATAGAATACTATTTTTTCTACATTCTAGTTATTTTTGTTCACAAATTCATACTTAAATTAAAAAGGTGCAAGCCTTATTTTTAATAAATGTATCTTTTTATTTCTTGATTGTGATGATGATTATAATAATAGTACATTAACATTAATAATAATTTTAAATAAAAATAAAATCTAGCTTACTAGACTTTTAACCTGGAACTTGGAGTTCAAGACCTCATTAAAGGCTAACCATCAATTCGGTATTTTATTTAGTTTGGTTGTTAGGTGGTATTCTAATGACAAGACTTTGTCCTCCACAGTTTTAAATAATTTAGACAAATCTTATTACTATACTTACTATAGATAAGGATAACGTACCTGAAAAGTACCCAAAAAAATACGGGTACATTTACAAAAGTACCCGCACCGGGTACATAATAAAATTAGGTACCCGTACCCATACCGGGTACAAAATTTTGCTAGGTACCTGTACCCGTAGCGGGTACAACACTGGTGACGGTATAACACACTGGATCCGCATACCGTACTGGGTACCGATTTTATGAAATACTCGGTATTACACACTGGGACCGAGTACCGACGTATCGTACGTAGTAGGCGGGTACCGTTTTTATTAAATACTTGGTATTACACGCCGGGGCCGGGTACCATACCGGGTACCGGTTCTATGAAATAATCGGTATTACAATAATACCCAAATACCCATCTCTAGAACTGGGTACAGCAGAGAGAGGTACTTCATTATTCCGATATTATCTATGAATAATATTCAGGCTGTCGGTGTCCTAATATTTTTCTTTTTGTCTCGTAGAACCAAGTCTTCTATTTGAAACTTCTTTGTCAAACAATTGGACGGCTTAGGGAAATGTACATTATTTAATTCAGGTTATAAAATAACCTCCTATTCTAATCTATTGAAACAGTTGAAACTAAAACACCCAACAAATTTTGTGAATCGAGATTCGTCTCCTGTAAACATTCTGAATGCAAAATTGTGAGATTTAGTTAGTGTACGGTGCTTTTGTACTTGGTTCTTGAGTGATTACTCGAATCCACTATTCCATTTACATCCGCTCGCAGAATCTCAAAAACCAAGTACAAAAGAACCTCGGTAAATACTCAGTACTTTTATGTAATCGATTACTGAAGTACCGGTTCTATGAAATACTCGGTATCACCCATCTCTAATTATTGCCAACAATACTGAAACGGGGTACTTTTCTGTTAATGAATCTAGCAGTGGGTTTCAAAATTTGAAAAGATCAACAAAATTGCTGAGCGCTATCTAGTGCCACTCAATAAGGAATACACCTGTTATCTCAAGATTTCTCCTCTCTCCAGCAAGTACCGTGAAATATTCTTTCAGCATCTTTTCAAAGTTTTTTTTTTATATCATTTATTTTTCTCCTTGATTTAAAAGATCAACATCCTTTAATTAAAAGTTTTTTTTCTTTTATCTGTTGATTGTTGACCAGTTTTTATTTCATCTATCATATGAAAATCAATTAAATCAAAAAGTAGTGATATCCCCCAAAAAACACTTCGTGTAAAAATAGTCGTCAAGTGTTGGAATGATTAAAAAGAACTGATATCAAAAACGTCAATTTTCTATGTTTAAAGAAAATATTTTTCACGTAATAAGTCTCTTGATAATTCAACCAAAATAATAGCCTCACAACAACAATACACCTTTGAGCAAACTTCGATTTGGTATTTTGAGAATTTAACCAAAAAATAGCCACACAACAAAACAATGCTCTTGTAAGAACAATCTTGCATAATTACAGAACCACGTCCTTGACTGCACACTGTTTTGTTCTGAAATTTATGTGAAGTACGTTGCTAACAAAACAGTGTGCAGTAGTCAAGGACGTGGTTATGTCATTATGCAAGATTGTTCTTACAAGAGCATTGTTTTGTTGTGTGGCTCTTTTTTGGTTAAATTCTCAAAATACCAAATCGAAGTTTGCTCAAAGGTGTATTGTTGTTGTGAGGCTATTATTTTGGTTGAATTATCAAGAGACTTATTACGTGAAAAATATTTTCTCTTAAACATAGAAAATTGACGTTTTTGATATCAGTTCTTTTTAATCATTCCAACACTTGACGACTATTTTTACACGAAGTGTTTTTTGGGGGATTATAATATAGGTGAACAAAATTCCAAATTGGAAACAGATATCGAGATATTAGATGCCTGATAACTGGCTCACCTTACATTCCGTCTCTAGCTAATAATACCTCAGCCACTTCGTATGCACATAAATGTATGATTATTGAGTCGCATATAGTATAATATAAATGGCATATATGCAAATGTGCATGTATAAAAATATTGACATAATAACATATTATGTATATGCAAATATATATTGACATGTTTGTATTTATTGTTGGGTATATTATAGTCATCATCTTGACTGCTGACTGGCTGTAATTACATATATGAGACGCAGATGTACACTACGGACAGGATGGCAAGGATTTGGAATGTTCTGGGAGAAGGAGGAAACTGAAATGTGAGGTGGGTATGATTTTGAAATGAATATTTCTTATTTTCAATTCAATGAATTTGATGAATATTTGAGCATGCACTGTGGTAACAAGTCCTAGTTATTGAATACTAAGGACAATAACACTTGATGGCTTTGCTTGTTTTACCAATAATAGTTATGTGTTGGTAGTAGGTACCTGTGATAAATATAAAATATTAATTAATGTCTAGATATAATATCTGAATAAACATTTTGCGGTGAGACCAACACAATTTTTGGTCTCCTGAATTTGGTATAATATAGAGGTTTGAATTTTGCATGTTGAAATAAACTTGTACTACTTCTCAATACTTCAGACATAAAGAAACACAACTCATTTTGTAACATCTTTATTATGATAATGGCTGATGCCACTCAGTGTACTTTCACATTGAAAACTATACATTAATTTAGAAACAATGCTACCCCACCTGAGGTGAACCCGTATTTTTAAAGTTATCGTATTTGTGTTAATTACTTTCGTGTCATCACAACTACTCAAACTAGCTTTACTAAATTTACGCTGAAACCGGGACATGAACCACCGATCTGCAGGTCAAGCTACTGAGGTCGGTTATATCACTTCCAGTGCGTAGTGATGGGCAGTAGTCGCTGAACTTTGAAGTATCTGAAGCACATGAATGTTGATAGCTGATTTGTTCCTCTGTAAACGTGTCAATTTATCTGGCTGAGTTATGAAACTGGGAGACTAGCATGACATTAAGTCAACCATTACAAGGGATATGGAGAAGGTATACAATGTTTCATACAGACAAAGGTAGAGGCCATTGTAGATATTGACCCTAAAGGTTCAAAGAATCAGCCCACCCTCCTGTATATATAGCAAACTACGCTGGTATGTGACTTTTCTATACAGTTAACACTAGATTGTGTTGTAGTGTTATCATTCAGAGTTTTATTGAAATCGGTCCAGAATTGGCTTCTTACTTCTTCAAAAAAAAAAATAATAGTGAGTGTTAGGTGACAGATAAAGGTTCCTCTAGATTGGATGACTCTGAATAACTATTTTAATGATGTAAGAATTGATACAAGTACATAGTATCGACATACAAATAAAGTCGGTCAACTTTACTTGTCATATTTCCAATTTTTACAGAAGAACAAAATTGAGATTTTCTAATATTTTTACTCAATTGTATTGGTTTGTTCTCAACTAAGCCGACAAATATTTGTTCTGTTAGGTTACCTTCTTAAGGTATCACTTACCCAAAATAGTTCCATTTTCATCGAGATTCTTTTTCAAACAAACTGTAATAAAACATGGATTGGGTCATTTTTGCTCGTAGGTGCTTGTCCCTTTATGCTTCAGACTTGGTCATAATTTGACGTTTCTATGGACATTTTTACCAATAATGCAATTCAACTTGAGTTTATATTGACATTATATTTTGTAATCAAAGTCACTGATTGTCCATCATTGTGTTCCTTGATATTTATTTGTGTGGATGATTCTTTACTTCTGACAAAGTTTTTTAATGTTAGTCTGATGGGTCACTCTGAGCAGAATGTGTTTGGAATATTTTAGAGCAATATTTTAATGGTGGATTAGCCTTGGTTCATTTGAAACATTAATAATTCTACTTAAGCAAAAATGTGTATGCTTTCAGTTATTTCTGACACTATTTTGATAAATGCATTACTAAAAGTGCAATGTGAGAATATTCTTCCTCTTGGAATGTTTTTCTCAATTGCAGGCAAAATGAAGACTTTTCAACGTATACACACAGAACAATAAGTTAATGGTGATATTGGCCTTCCATAGTCTTTTTTCCAACAGCTGAAGTCATTACTTTAAGTCTTACTTCAGTAATAATCACTTATAACATTGCCTTGACAGTGAGCTTAGAATTATCTCTAATTTGGATCTACTGTATCTACATTTGGTAACACAAATAGATAAATAATCTGTATGTTTGTATTTCTTAAATATTCAATTATTCATGTAACATTAATTCAAAGCAAACAAATGTTATAGATAACATAAAATGAAACATGAAGAGTTGGATAAAACTTGAAAGGTCGACCTAGACAATAAATTAATATTATCTAATGAAATTAAAAAAGCAGATACTACATACCTACCTAGTAATGATTAATTCTATAAATAACTATTGAGCACATACCCCATCTACCAAGCAGTCCAAGCTTAAGTGAAGTAAGAAGTAGAAACTTGTCAAATTCCTACATTTCTTTCACTTTATCTCAAGACTCTGTCCGTGGCTAGAACTCATTTCAATTTCTTCAACACAGCTATAAAACTGTGGACCTACTCCAGGTGAAAGAAACAACAAAACAACTTACATTTGTAAAGTGTTAGGATTCCAAACAGCAACAAAACGTCCAATAAAGCACTCAAAATAGCTCCACAAGGATATGAACAAAGCACTGATTTCTATTTTCAAAATATGATTTACAGATTTACACCCAAGAGAAAAAAATATACATTCCAAACGTTTAGAAACCTGACGAACGGTGAACACAACATACGCTGGTTTAGAAGAAACTGGCAGCCTGGCTACAGAACTAACTATTGACCTCTTGGCAAAACAACTGGTTTGGGTGCGCAGTAGACGAGTGCGCAGTTTGAGCCAAATAATAGAATATTATATTACAGGTATCTACATAGCTGCTACCTGTATTGCTCTAATTAATTTGTAAATGTACAGTTTTTTTTTATTTATTAATTATAAAAAAATGATATCCTAGATTTATTTGTTAAAAATTATTAACTGCTACTTCTTTGGATAATTTGATGTGAAAGCATTTTAGCATTCAATGTACAGGTTATTGAAATTATTATGAGTGATTGTAAATTATAAGAGATGTATGATCTCATGCAAAAGAGAGTTTAATATGAAGTAAACTAACTTCAAGCTTCCAGATGCTCAAATACCGAAATGTGGTTATTTAGGAAAATTTAAATGCTCATTCCGTGATTTGTGTTATGTTCGAGAACCTGAAGTCAGCCTTTGAAACAATAACAGAGAGACTTAAAAGAAAAGAAATGCTCAAACCCCGAAGAGTGGCGTAAGAAGTTTAGGTCTGAAAAGTTTATAAATAACCTGGTGCTTCCTGGCTGTGTTAGATAACCGAAATTGTGATGGCGGATTCGTGCAATTCTTCTGAAAGTCTTTATCTTAGGAATCATCGGTATTTTTATCTGGAACGTTCCGCCACTATCCGCCCAAAAGCGGCGTGCAGTTGTGGCTTTCCGAAATAGAGGAATCTAAAGTTTTTACAAGACTCTTGCTATCATAACGAAAGTACATTTCCCAGAAAAACTCTGTATTTCCTGTAGGAAAAACACAACTGCTCGAATCTGTTAGAACTTTTTGGCGGATGATCTTAATTGCCGAAATTTAGCATTTGTATGGTACCACATCAAGATGTGTGCCTTTTAAGATCTTATACATAACAGAGCTCCCTCCACTGTGATGTGAACTCCTGGATCAGTTTGATCCACTAGAACAATTTTAGGGGGACAGTTCCTAGTTTGATTTTTTCGATGACTGATTAAAGACCTAAAAAGCACCAAAGATTATCCCCGGTTTATGGGTTGTTATTTCTCACGCATTTTCACATTACTTTCATCTTTTAGAATTTAGATGGAAATACTAAAAACCGCTGTAAATGCTGTATGCATATAGGAAAAAAACGAATATTAATTTCGTGGTTTAGTGCAACGATACGTGACTTCAGATTACAACCAAAATATATTGACCACCTCGTTTTATGGTAGGTGGCATCTCTAGCAATCATCTGTTACCGTGGACGTGGAAAATGATCACATTTACATTTCATAATATGTGACTTAAAACTTCAAACGGACATAGGGCAGACGCACACTGACTTGGAGTGTGATGTCTCATTGCTTAAACCTACGAGAAGAAATTGCATTTACTGTGAATAAGTAAAAGAAGAGTTATTTATACAAAAGACAAAATATCTGTAAAAATAATCCATCATTAATTTCTCTATGGAAAGGTGACTGTTTGGTGTTCAACCCGTTAGGTATGTATAAAATATTGAGATGTTTCAATATTTACTTTATACATACCTATGTTTTATTGATCGTTCGTGATGCATGTTTTATATCTTCTGCCAATAGCTCATGTTGTGTTCTGCAGAGAAGTAATTGATACCTTCATGAATCTCCTATGGAAAGTGTCACCCTAGCCCATAATTAATTTCCTGTGATTGTTTGCTTGTAGACAAGAGGAGAGATGAATGATTCGCTATTAACTCGTGAGCTTGGCTATATTTATAATAATTTAGTTCTTACACACATGGCATAGGTAATACAACAACTTATTAATAATTTTACCCTATCTTATACCCATATTAATTTTACCTCATACAATATGATGATGCACCTACCTAATGTATTGTGCACAGAGACTTAACTGGCTTATTATTGGGAAAGTTGTTCATGTATTATAATATGAAAGCTGGGCACCAAACATGTATTGGTAGGTGATACTTATAATATTATAATCAATGCACTATTTCTAGTATATTTAACCCAGACGGATAAATCTGCCCCTTTTGGGTTTTTATCAATTTAAAAATATTTTTAAACACACACATGCACATTGCACATACACCTATCAATACTCGAAGTCTAGTGGTCTGCCTCTTAAATCGGTTTAGTGCAACGATACGTGAATTCAGATTACAACCAAGATATTGACCACCTCGTGTTATGGTAGGTGGCATCTCTAGCAATCATTTATCATCTTCAGCTACCTCATGTTCCCTCAGGCCTCTTCAATTCCCCGGAGTCTCATCCCAAACACTTGAGTCATTGTCCCACGTCTCAGCCCAGACGAGCGTGACTAGCCACCTACCTCTCTTGTTATTTGTTTGTTTAATCCTTCAATAACTGATCTGGAATCCTCCTGATCACCTCCCCATGTCCTGATCCTTATCAACTCGTAGTAATCACACTGGAATGCCGTGATGCTCCCAGCCCCAGGGAACATCCATAGTGATAAAAATAAATATTTGCATCCTACGAGCTGCAGAGATGCATCAAGGCTCCAGCCTCTCTCTTAATGTCATTCGAAGAAATGCAGAAAATCGAACAATGCCAGATCGGAGAAGATTATTTAAATTGCGCTCGTTTTGCAATAAACCGATTGCAATTGAGCTTGGGGAATTTTTAAATGGCAATAAAATATTTGAGTGTTTGACTTTGGAGAAGCTGTCGGCGCGACAGATGGCTCACTTGTGAGGATAGGATTAGAAATAGAGGAGATACTCACAACTCGTAGACAACTCTTACTTGTGTATTGAAATTAATAGAAGTTTTTGTTCAATTTGACAAAACTGAAAACCATAAGTGTACTCTTTTTCAAGAACTTCTTCTTTATCTTATGTATGCAAGAATACAATTTATAGCATTTTCATTATGAAATTAATGGCTTTTGCAAATTTTCGGCGTGTTATTTTTTTTATTGTTCCTTTTTTTATTACAGATATTAAAAACTATTTGATACAGATTGCGGCCATGCTAAAGTTAATTCTCCCTCCACAACGAAAGCAGGCCGGGTGATGCAACTCTAAACGTTCCAAGTACTTATTTTAATAAGTAGATTTACTATACCTTATAGGTATAAAAAGACATTCGCAATGCACTAAAGTACTTAAAATCTTTGACCTGTTACAAGCTTAAATTAACGGAAAATTTAGTAAAAACCAACTAGTTACAGACCTGTTGATTCCTGAAGTTTTGCGTGGCGTGATGAGCTTGATAGTCGTAAGAGCCGCCATTGTGTTAAGTATTAAACCTTTAGCTGCCTGTTAGGAGACTGTAAAAATACAGTAAGTTGAGATGTTGGAAATCATAATAAAATTATGGAATATTTCATTGATCTAATTTATTACCTACCTAGTTATCAGGACGAAGATTCCATGCTTCTAGCCTATTCTACATGTACCTAGAGTTTCTTTCTCAACCGACCTCAGTATCTTGCTCGCTAAGGCGGGGGACTTGTAACCTGGAGGTCGGTTGTTCAAGTCCCGGACTCAGCGTACTACATATAGTAAAGCGAGTTTGAGTAGTTGTGATATCACAAAAGTGATTAACACAAATTTAATAATATAACTTTTAACATTTTTTTTCCTTCAACTATAGTTCCTTTCTAAGACATAGTCCCCACTACTATGACATTATGATTAGAATGGTTTAGTAAGGGGTCACCATCATCAAACACGATGGCGCCAGTCAATATGAAATATGATGATGAAGGAAGTAACTTTATCATCAATTAACTCAGTGTAAGCCAGCGTCGATGGCATGTTGAATACACCGGTTCCCTTCAGAACACCGAAGTTAAGCGACATCCAGCGAGGTTAAGACTTGGATGGGTGACCATTCAAATTCTAATTCTCGTGACGCTGGCTTTTCCCGGCCCCACTCAGGCTGGGTGAGGTCAATGTGAGTAGCAGGTTTGTGAGTTTCCTGCGAATGGAGGGTAAAACCCCCGTCGTGATATGACCATGGCAGTTGAAAGCGACGTTAAACCCCACTTAAAAAAAAAAAAAAAAAAAAAACTCAGTGGTAAGATCTTCATTTACCACGGGAAAGTTCCCGGGTTTGAACCCGACAGAAAATTACATTATTAATTTTTTATTACAGTGGTTTGTATAAGGGACACCTTCCGGTGCGCTCGTGTTAACCCAGTAAACCCAAATTGGGAAGTATTGTATCACTTCTCCCCCATCAGTGGGGAGACATATTGAGTACTGTACGGCATAAGCAAGCTACAAAACAGACTACAAGCTTCTAAACTCCAAAGTTTTTGTTGTTTCATGGCTACGAAATAAAAAGGCTGTCAAAAAACACTCATCTTAAAAAACCTAGAAACTAAAATATTATAACCTCTATGGCATGTTGGAAAGTAGAACATAAGTTCCCGCAGAACTCTTCAGTCAAGTAATTCTCAGCGAGGTAAGATCTTGCTAAGTAACCTCTCAAATTCGAACCCTCGGGTTGCTGCCTATTCCCAGCCCAACATAGGCTGGGTGAGGTTAATGTGGGAAGCTGGCGAGTTTCTAATGGAGGCTAAAACTAGATTATAAAGAGACGTTTAAAAATAATAATCAAATAGACAGGTCAGAAACTGTCGGGAGTAAAGTCTGTGAATCGATTTAGAACGTACTGTCATACATTGTATAAAGTGGTCAGGAAAAAGCTTAATGTTAAAAGCGTAGATGTGAGCGAATGCATTTTTTATAGCTCTCAATTTTATGTGTTTCTGTTAAAATGACTGACGTTCCCAGAAATCATTGTTGACTGTTGGGAGGGGCACTTTGGGATCAGAAATATTAAGTATACAAACATGTCGACCTCATTTGACATTCACATTGGTGTGATGCTCTAGCGTGATCGTTGGTTGAGTATCATCTACCAAGCGTGTCAACAGAAGTTGTATACGGATAAATTGTGAATTTTTTTAGTTAAATTTCGTGATAAAAATATCAACTCTAGATACTATGTAACTGTAGGTGCAAAAAGTTTTTGTAGTATAAAAAATTCTTCCAAGCATAAGAGTAAATAAGTATCTATCTACCTATGAATTATTATGACGTATATACTTAATGGTATGTATATGATAAAAACAGTGGAAATGGAGATACCACCCCACTGATATTGCTATGTTAATTATTAAAAACTTTTTAAATTCAGTTGAACTTGGATAAAAGAGAAAAATTCCAGATCAAATTTATTCCTCTCGAAGGGAAAAATAACCTCTTTATAAGAGAATCCTAGATCTCCTAACTATCCAGCTTCGCCTGTACGAGGTATTACATTTAATTATTTAAAGTATGTAATTAGCTTCCTATACTTATCAATTAAACTTGAACTATAATATTACCTGGACTGTAATATTACCTTGATTGATATAATATTACCAATATTACTGCACAAACAATTTAATTATAACCGCAGTATTTTGAGTGGTCATCGGGCTGTGCATGTCATGCTTTTACTTTTAATATTTGTATATGTACTTCAATAGGCAACAACCTCTCTAATAATACTGTTTTGTTAAACCAGTGTCCTTGCATGATCTTAGACAATATCAAGTAAATTTAATGCTTCACTATTATGGAGAACACTCAGTCTAAATAGTTTATACGTTCAGTGTCTGCATCTTCAACTGAATGTCAACCATAAAACAGATCCACCTTGCCATAATCAAGTTCCCTGAATGCTTACGACTTGCTTGTTTTTATTTTTTATAATGCGTGGTAAGAGACATGCAACAAATTCGTCTTCTCATTATACGTTTATACTTCTATAAAAATGTAAAAATTGAGTGTAATAAAATTTAATATTTCACTACTGCAAGTTCTAATTCACAAAGTAATCTTCTCTCTTCCTCCTCCACATTCCTAGCCCAGCTTCTTACCTTCCTGGGGTGGTTTTATGGTCTGGGTTTTTGTTAGTAACAATTTTATTATTTATCGAATTCTTATTAATAAAGTATTCATGTGAAACGAACCTTATTATAATAGGTGCCACCTAATTAGATAAGATTGCCAGTTTAATTTACTGTAAGTTTATTTTATTTAGTGGTAAGTTTATTTTAGAGCCATTTTACAACCACACAATGAAGTAGTAGACCCGACTGTAATACATTTCATTATTACGGAAACCCATGAAGAATTATCAAGGGTAGTGCCTGGACAGTGGCTGAAGCTTGGAGCTCTCTTTCACGAAACCAATGATTGGGACAAAAAAAATAAATAAAAAAGTGGTGAGGACAATGTTAAGGCAATACAGTGAATAGTGTATACTGTACAGTGTACATACGTATTTACATAATTTTACAAGAAATAGCAACCAAATTTTGTGCGTGAAGAAGGGCGGTCAGCTTGATGCAGCTTTAGTGGATGTGACATGTTTTTTGTTGTTGTTTATTTGGGTTTACTTCGGGGGTTACATACCCACCATTCGCTGGGCAAACAACCTAGCTACTCAAATTAACCGCACCCAGCCTGAATGAAGCCAGCAATAACCTGCAGAACAAGGATTGTCATGATTACCATGGACGGATTCGAAACCAGAAGGGTTGTAAAAGCATATCCAGTAATGAAATGTGTAATGGTATTCAACGAGCCATCTGCGTGGGCTAATAGTGGATGTGGCTCTTTTTTTTTTTTTTTTTTTAAGTGGGGTTTAACGTCGCTTTCAACTGCCATGGTCATATCACGACGGGGGTTTTACCCTCCATTCGCAGGAAACTCACAAACCTGCTACTCACATTGACCTCACCCAGCCTGAGTGGGGCCGGGAAAAGCCAGCGTCACGAGAATTAGAATTTGAATGGTCACCCATCCAAGTCTTAACCTCGCTGGATGTCGCTTAACTTCGGTGTTCTGAAGGGAACCGGTGTATTCAACATGCCATCGACGCTGGCGGATGTGGCTCCTTCACTTTACTTGACACATGATTATATTGCGCCTGGTATTTATTTCCTATCTGCAATGAGCAATGTTTATAATTATGAAGGCGGATTTATCGAAGAAAAGAATATTATTTTTTGAGATTTGAGTTCATGTCGTGCGTATCATTTTGAAACTCCGCCTAAATGTTTGTCTCACACTTACTTACTTACTCCCGGGGCCATCTAAAGGCTAGTAGACTTTCTGTCTCCAGCTTATTTTGTCTTGACTCTTGAGCCTCTTCTTCAAGGGTGTTAACTGTTAACTTTTTCTATAGGTATCCTTCTTCACTTGATCCCTCTATCTGAGTTTAGGGCGACCTCGTCCTCCTACCATAGGGTTCTGATCAAGCTGTTTCCTTCTCTTCTCAGCACATGTCCTAGCCGTCTCATTCTTCTACTGCTTATACTTGCCACAATATCTACTTCTTATCCTTGCCACAATATCTACTTCTTATACAGGGTGCGGCGCGGTAATGTCCCATTTTGAATCGCTTAGTGTGAAGCCGCACTTCGAATTAGACAGTCCAAACAAAGTTAGAAGATGCACAAACTACTAATTTTTTCGATTCAATTTAGCTCTATAGTCAAAATGATTTTATCAGAGCAACAGAAAGCTTATTGCGTGGAGAGTTATTTTTCGAAAAATAAGTGTATCGTTTGCAGTGCAGCGGGAGTTTGACATTGCACACAAAACTGTAACTCGATCTGCATAGAGGGGGTTTTCATGAAGTTCCCTAGGGTTGTTGTCACTCCAATAACGCATATTTTGTTTATTAACACAGCCTGAAATGTGAAAATGGGCTTCATCACTGAAGAAAACTATCGCATCTGGAAGTAAGGAGTCAATCAGGGTTTCACATGCATTTTGTCGTTGAATAAAGTCTCGCTCGAACAATTCCTGCACCACTACCATTTTGTAAGGATGAAAATGCAATTCTTTATGAAGTATCCTCCGCAATGAACGGTCTGATATGCCAAGAGCACCAGCATGCTTGCGAGCTGAGCGCCTAGGTGACCGCAATATCGCCTCACGTACTCGTTCAACGTTTTCGGGGGTTGACACAGTCTGTGTTAATAAACAAAAGATGCGTTATTGGAGTGTCATCAACCCTAGGGAACTTCATGAAAACCCCCTCCATGCAGATCGAGTTACAGTTTGGTGTGCAATGTCAAACTCCCGCTGCACTGCTACGATACACTTATTTTTCGAAAAATAACTCTCCACGCAATAAGCTTTCTGTTGCTTTGATAAAATCATTTTGACAACTGAGCTAAATTGAATCTAAAAAATTAGTAGTTTGTGCATCTTCTAACTTTGTTCGAACTTGTCTAATTAGAAGTGCGGCTTCACACTTTGCGATTCAAAATGGGACATTACCGCGCCGCACCCTGTACTTGCCACAATATCTACTTCTTATACTTGCCACAGTATCTACTTCTTATCCTTGCCACAATATCTGCCTCGTTGAACATGGTTCTGATTTATCTATTTTTCCAAATCTCCATGATCCATTGTCACACACACTGGTCCATAGATTTTCTTCGGAATTTTGTTTTTAAAGGTTACAAGTCTGTTTTCAGAGGATTTCGATAGACCACATTTTCTGATCCATATAATAACACTGGTTGTATGATAGTTTTACAGATTCTTCTTTGTTCTTGACAGTATCTTTTTTGACATTAAATGACACTTAGACAGTATCTTAGTCTTAGTAATCTGAAATAGCTTGTTAATTAATTTTGCCTATAGTGCAAAAATAAAATGTACTATCGTCTCACTTTATTACGTGATGTGACAACTGACAATGAAACTTGTGGGGTTTGGGCCCATTAAGAACACAAATGTTTTGAAGAGCTCAGCTAGGTGGAAATGTTTTTAGAATGAGGATTTCCCTAGAATTCAGCGTGGGGATGCAGTGCTAGGTTACTGAAAGAAATAAAAATATTAGAGCCAGCGTCGATGGCATGTTGAATACACCGGTTCCCTTCAGAACACCGAAGTTAAGCGACATCCAGCGAGGTTAGGACTTGGATGGGTGACCATTCAAATTCTAATTCTCGTGACGCTGGCTTTTCCCGGCCCCACTCAGGCTGGGTGAGGTCAATGTGAGTAGCAGGTTTGTGAGTTTCCTGCGAATGGAGGGTAAAACCCCCGTCGTGATATGACCATGGCAGTTGAAAGCGACGTTAAACCCCACAAAAAAAAATATTAGAATTATTGTGCCTGGTATCTATTTTAAGTATGCAATGTGCATTATGTTATAATAAGGAAGGCGTTTTTCAATTTTGTTTTCTATCTTTGTATTGTTATCAGCTAAAACGTGAAGGGTTTTAAAGGTCCCAAAATTATGAGTGATATCAAAATCACCCGTGGTGGTAGCTACCTATTTCGACAGATTTTTCACTGTTCTAAAAATAGGCTAAGACTTTGAATTTTTTGATATTAAATTTTCTAACTTCGACAAACTACCTAATTGTCATAGCTGTATGGATGGCGTTTCTAAATAGTCAAATCATGTGGGTAGCAGGTTTGTGATTTTCCTGCTAATGGAGGGTAATACCCCCGTCGTGAAATGACCATGTAGTTGAAAGCTACGTTAAACACAAAAAAAAAAGATTTTGATTCCAATTAATCTTTGCTTTTGTGTCTTGACACTAGAAGTTGTATTACTTTCTGACGGAATTTGGTGGTTCTATTTATTACCGTTTCAATTTGAAAGTCATTTATGCCGTGTATCAAAAACAACCTCTTGAAAGTCATAATTTATGAAGTCTTGCGATATTAATCATATGGTTACACCAGTGTACCTTATTTTAAATTTTACTGTCCTTATCCTTAATTTTCTCCAATGCGTCACAAGTTGAGTGAGAACTTTGAATATTTTATTATTAAGCACCTTCCTTCTTTTGTAATAATGTAACAAAAAATACCTTCTTAATAACAAACATGAAAACTTACTAATGGAAATATTCATGTTAAAACAAAATCAAGCGCTGAAAACTCAGAAGCTATTAGCCCTTTCATTACTTGATGGTCTTTTTTATTGTACTAATCGAGAGTGGTCCCGGGAATAACCAGCATCACGAGGCGAGGACTGTTTGAATTTGAACAGTCAACCATCAAAGTCCTAAACTCGATGGACGTTGATTAACTTCAGCGACAAAACGAGAACAGGTGTATTCAACGTGCTAAACAAAGACGCGACGCTGTTGACTGGGTTACCCTATCTTAATCACCTAATATCAGAGATTTTTTTCTCTTCAAATAATTGAAGTAAAAGTGCACAAGACAGAATAAAGAAATAATGGAGTTTTCTTTTTCCTCGGATCGTAAAATGTATTTTGAAATAAAATTTAAAAATAACTTTGCAGGGTAATGAAGAGCAAAGTCCTGTTTACAATGTCAGAGAAACAATCTTGCGTCAGTGTTGAACTCTGTCTCGTGAGGACAATTGAGTTATTTGTAAATAAGTAGCGATTCGTGGCGGTATTACATTTGAATCAAGTATCTAATAAGTGATGATTGGATAGAATAGATTGGATAGAATGGGTACCCTACCCAGACTATTTCAAGTACCCAGAAAATAGATATCAAAAGAGTCATCAATACAATGTGATAGTGTCTATTCCCGTAGCTCAGTAGTCAAGGCGTCCGACTGGTAATCCAGAAGTCGCGGGTTCGGAACCCAGCCGGGACATGATAAGTTATGTTCCCATTTTGGTACTTTCACCACATAATAATACGTATTGCTGGAATAATGAGACTCGTCAGTCTGAATCGGCTCCCCGAGGAGTCCAGGTAGCCGGTGATGGGGGTGATCATAACTTGAATTTAATATCAAATTATCCTTGATGGTTGTTCAAATTTAAAAAAAAAATCTGACCTCACTGTGTTAATTATTGTGCAATTGCGCTTACTTGGAATCGTCTGCACAAAAATAGTTTTACCAGGAAAAAGCAGTAATGTGAACACACCCTAAAAATTTTCTTTAAAAAAGTTGACACTTACAGTTGATTAATGGATTTCCAATATTGAAATCTAATTAAGAACGAAAAAATCGTACTTTTCCAATAAAAATTGGAATGAAAAAAATCAGGGACACATGGAGCTTAATGATCCTGAATTTGGCGCTTACACTTTTAATTTTGAAAATAAAGAACAAAAAATAATAACCTTTTTCTTTCCATTTTTTCGTGTTTTAAAATTTACTATCCTAATACAGCTGAACCAAAAAGGTTCTCATGAATTTTATTTGTAAGAATACACATTTTCATTAAGCTTTTTAGACATCCCCGTGTATGTCACTGATGGCAGATTTCAGTGTATGTCACTGATTATGTGGTCAAAATCCCAAATGGGATGATAACTTGTTATGTCCCGGCTAGGTTTTGAACCCGCAACCTCTAGATTACCAGTCGGACGCAGTGCCGGATTACCCATATGGCGGATTTGGCAGATGCCAAGGGCCCCGCGCTTTAGGGGGCCCCGCGCTTGAGCAGCTTACACTAGATATTATGAGATTTTTAAAAAGCTTGCACTAGGTATTATGAGTTTTTTAAAAGCTTACACTAGGTATTTTTCGATAATGAGTAAGAAGATGAAATAAAAGGGGAAAAAACACACACTCACAGGAAAGTACATAAATTGAAAGAAAAGCGCGGGGCCCCCTATTACTATCTACTCCTCGAATCAACCACATCGACACTAGCGGATTACCTACTCCAATTGCGGATTCAATAGATGCCAAGTTCCCCGCAGTTTTGGGGACCTAGCGTTTCGGGCAGCTTACACAAATTATAAGTGTTTTTGAATGACCTTCAAGTCGGTTTTTCTGGATTTTAATATGAAATAAAATCATAGCCAGTTGAGCAAAATATTAAAAGAAAAACCACGGGGCCCCCTTAAAATTGACCACGTATACGAAAATAGGTAGACCCCTATACCAATTGCCTGCGGCTTTTTATATAATATATATAAATATTATATAATTACTCGTATTTGAAAAGAATAATATTGACGGACGTGATTATCGACTTTGGTAATCTCTGCCATCAAACCCATAAAGTGTCTTCTGAGTGCTCAGTGATCGGCTTTATAGACATCTTAACCAATGATCTTCATTATAGTCGCCTACGACGCTTTTAATGTTTTTTTTTTTCAAATATTTTTTGTATCTATTTCCCGAGTACTTTACCCCATTACTTTGCAAAAATTTAGCCTGCGGCGCCGTCAAATTTACTTATCATGATGTTTTGGATTGTTTTTCAAGACGTGCAATTCTAGTATGTACCTTTAAAAGAAAAAAAGGTCTTTGGGCATTTTCAAAATGCATTTCGAAAACGTCGTTTTGGATACTATTATAAATTAGTGCCCAAGACACTTGGCTCGGGTTTTAAGGTTCTAAAAATAGTATTTTAGAAAAAACTCAGTACAATTTTGGGGCCCCGCGCCTTGAAAATGCCAAGGGCCCCGCGCAGCCTTAATCCGGCACTGGTCGGACGCCTTGATTACTGAGCTACCGGGACAGTAGAACGTGGGTCGCCATGATAATCATGACGTATGAATTCGAAACCAGAACGGCCAACAAATCCTCACCACGTTGGACTTAGTATTACAGGTTCAGTATTACACTTGCAGTTATCGACGCATGCCATAAACACATTATTACTTCCGATAAATTTCTAATGTAAGTTGGAATTATTGCGTTCGTTTTGTTAAAAACAAAACAATTTTTTGCTCCGATTTCAATTTTTTTCATATTTCTGAACGTTTCATAATAACCTCCTGAGCAACTTTGGTTATGTGTCTGCCTGTCGATGTCGGTCTGTTTTTCTTTTTCTCCTAAATAATAAACGAAATAAAGACAAAAATGCCTATTTAAAATTATGTATGTAGGTACGAACAAAAAATTATAATTAAAAACTGTACTTACTATCTTAATAAATTATTTCATATCTTTATGTTAAACAACGACATAGAATGAAAATTACGCTGAAACTTTTCATGTAATATTTTTAATATAATCATGTATTATTTAGGTACCAATGGATAGTTTATCCAACTTCCTCGGGCTTGCTCTTTTAAAGATATGTTTCCCGAGTAATTTTATTTTTATAACCTTCTAAATTTAGGATGGTTTCTTCTAAATCTAGAAGTATGTATTTATAAATTTGAGATAGTACTCTGATTGATAACAAGCAACTGATTATTTGTTTTTCCATTCCTATACTGTTATACAATTTTTCATATAATTTTAATAATTTAATACCATAACTCATGAATAAAGAAACTCTCTCTCTCCACTCTCCTTAGTTTTTACATTTTTTATCGAGTCAATTCAATTTTCTTTCATTTTTTTCTCATCTTTACTTCCCTAATCTGAGATTAGAGGATCCTAAGAATAAAAGCGAAACATTGCAATTGCAACTAGCCTTATTTAGGGTTGATTTTTAACATTTTTTTTAGATCAGTAGTAGATAAAAGCTGTTTTCATGGTTTTCTATTTCATTTATTTATGGAAGGTAAAAATTTGCTTTAATTCAAGCGGAGGTTTATTTGTTTGACCTCCGAAAAGTTTTTGTACCCTCTAAACACTAAAGAACCACTCCTGATCTTTATACTTATGGCTTTTGAGTTTTGAATAGGTCTAGTAAAATATGTGGTTAAAAACCAGCACCACATAAGGCTGGTTACATTGACCACAGTCATTCGTTCAACAATATAAATTGACCCAAAAATAAATTATAGTCGTTGGTCAATAAAGAAAAAAAAAAGAATTAATTGAGGTACATCAAATCAAATTCAAAGGCAAACAATTTGGAAATATCTATCCTGTGGTTGAAAACAGTAAACACCATTGTTTCAAATGAAATGGTTTTTGTAAAAAATACATCGAATATTATTGAATTGAATAAACTATTTTATTGGAATCATTGGTTACTTCAATATATGAATGAAAAACTTGAAATTTTTACAAAATCTTCACTGCTCTCCTGGTTGGGAAATCAATTTGAAAGACACACATCGCCGAAAGCTGAAGCTATAATAATATTAATGTAATTTCTCTTTCTTCAATTTGAGAATATTAAAAAGAAAGCGTTTTTCAATACAGTTTTTCTTCTTTTGTTTTTTTCTTTCTGAAATTAAAAATTCAATATCTTGTTTCAAAATTTAATATCAGTGTATTTTTTTGATTTCTTTTTCTTTTTCAACGTTTCAAAGATCAAAACCATCAAGTAGGTATATTATGTATTAACAACTTTATTACTATGAAGTTTCTGGGCCTGTTTACAACAAAATAAATACGCGTCGGCATTATTACTTGCTTGAATGTAATTTTTCATTAATTTATGATTTATTGCTGAACGAGCTAAAAATAAATCCAATAAATAATGTTCCTATACTTACCTTCCTACTTCGTTGGCCGATATTTTTCAATGTAAGTGAAAAATTCGACCATGGTTACTTTCCTTAACCTGCTGTCCCCTTGGAACGTTCAAAAATTATTAATTTCTTATCGTAGAAAACTAGAGGAATATAGAACAAAACTTCAGCCTCTCAATTTTTGTCAAAGCAATCGGTGAGTCTAAGGGTCGAATTATAAACAGGATTAGTTAATCTAAGTGGACTCTAGCACATAACTCGGGCTATAGGACATAAATAATAGGACTATAGGCTATAGGCTATAGTCTATCCCGGTAGCTCAGTGGTAAAGGCGGCGGTCTGTCTGGTAATCCAGAAGTCGCGGGTTCGAAACTCAGCCGGGACATGACATGTTATCCATTTGGGATTTTTACCACATGATAATATGTCTTGGGCTCACTGCTGGAATAATGGGACTTAATAGTCTTAATTGGGCAGTATAAATAAGGCTATACCTATTATTATTTATTTTTATTATTATAGTGGTGCTGTGATGGATTGAAAATCCCACTAGAGGGCATGTTAAGGGATAGTTAACTAATCTTGTGTTATAATTCGGCCTTAAGTGTAATACGCTTTCTAATGATGTTGTGCTGGGATTAATTGTAGAACCAGATATTCGGCAAGCATCATGTGCTCCATGGCGTGAAGCAAAGCTGAGACCAGGAGGTTCAAGGAGCTAACACGAACAAGTCTCTCGATAGTAAGTAGAACGATATCAGGAATATATGAGGTAAGTTTATAATACAACCCCCAAGCACTTGCATCCCGCACATAGAGGCATAAAAAATAAATATGGGATACTTGAACATGGAACATAAAATCCTAAGAGGACACAACAGGAGAGGAACAATAAAAATAAAAATACGCCATCCCAAACATCATGAGCAATAAAATGACATGAAAGATAGTACAGGAATTTTTTTATATACCTACCTTGCAAGAAAAGGTACCTAAATATTATGTCCAAATATGGGATGAAAAAGTTACAGGTTGTTGCTACAGCGAAAATATTTAAACTATCTCTGAGCTGAACGCTGATGATATTTTTATGTAAACAATTATTGTAATAATAATAACGATATGTTTTTATTCGTTCGGGTAGAAAATAGTGGCAGCAGCAACAGAAGATGGATTCTCGAGGGTTAACTGACGATGCAAATTCCAGAATAAAATCTACAGAAGCAATCGGATTTTAATTCTCACCCTCAAGGAACTTTTACTTGAATACTCTGTTTCTAGTAGATTTCTTATTTGAATCGGTCCAAAGAGAAAGAACCTCAGTCCAAAAATCGATTTTTTGGGAAATCGAAAAAAACTGATTAACTTTAAAAGTTCTCATTTAAAAAAAAAATTAAAAATATGTGGCTAAACTACTTACTATAAGATATGTACAACCAAAATATTTTGATTTTATATGTAACACAAGACAAGATATCAGCACTTTTGTGTCATGGACTTAGGTTCTTTCTCTTTGGAACGGTGGACTGAGGTTCTTTCTCTTTGCTTTGTCAACTTTAAGAGGGATGATATGACATAAAAACCATATTTTAAAGGAAGAATTAAACATTAATTTGTAAATAATAATTACTTTTTGTATTTGAGAGTTATTTCGGAGAGTCCTGATAAAGTAAATCAAATAAAAAACGTAAACAAATATCAGCTGATAACGGACATTCGGAAGAGAAAGAACCTCAGTCCTGGACTGAGGTTCTTTCTCTTTGGAACAAAACAAATAACACATCGAAAAACACGGAAAGGGATCAAAAATTAGGTTGTTTATGCGTGGATCCAATGTATTTATGTTCGTAGAATTCAAATCTGACTCTAACTCAAAATCGTAAATTTTGGACTGAGGTTCTTTCTCTTTGGACCGATTCATTTGCATTTATAAATGTTTATACCTAATTGTAAATAAAGTTTGATTAAATCAAGTGTTACTCTACTAACTTTCTTTAGGTAATATGTACCAAGTACCTATACCTAAGAATATCTATTGTGAGGGCGAAGTTAATAATCACTTTGTAATGCCTCTCTAGCCTCAAGTCCAGATATTGCGCATATTGATTTGCATGGGAAAGTGTAAGAACTACTCAAACTTGTGCTATATGTGGCACTAAGACTTGAACCATAGAACTCCAGGTTAAGTGTCTATTGCTTTAGAGATAAGGTTGCTCCTGTCTCATCCTACCCTAACTACTGACTGCGCTCCGTTTCCTCTTTCCAAGATAGGACAGCTACTAAACTTTCATCGAAGAACACTTACTCTAAAATACTCTAGCACTGTTGGATAAATCCACAAGGATAAGAGAATCCTTAACCCATAAGCGCCCAGTGGTACCATATGGTACCAACAAAACCGTTCCAAACATTGTCTTATCTTGCAGGGACAAGTTAGTATATTCGGTGTTCTGTTTACGTTAAATGATAGAAAAGAGTATGATGCTTAGAAATATTGTTTGGTTGGCGAGTGATCTTGGACAGAGACGGACGTCGGAGCTCCGAAAATTGGTGAAATTTTGCGGCCATGTCTTCGAGCAGAATTCTCTTTGAGTAAGTACTTTCACTATATTTTTTTAGATATTTAAAAAAAATATATATTCTCAAGAGTATAAAGATATATTTTACAATCACTTTTAATTAAATAATTTTCCATAGCGCCTGTGAGAGGGCTCCCTTTTTTGTTGGTACCATATGGTACCACTGGGCGCTGCCCGTGTCATTTGAAAAAGTAATTTACTTCATTGCATTTACTTGCGTTTACTTCATTTTTGACTTTATTTATTTGTATTTCATTATTTTATTTATAAAAAGTTAATTTTTATTTGTGTTTTTCAGAAGGAATCTTACTTTGGCTGATGTAATCGACCTGCTCGACGGTGAGGATCTTGCTTACAACGCAGCAGACATCTATGTTGAACCACCCGAACCATCAGTTTTGACGCTTTTGGACGCATCAGTCCAAAATGCTTGGGGTCTTTACCGCCAAATTCACTCAGAAGACAGAGTCACTCAACTGGACTTCCGCAGAAATATCGTTACGAATTATTTAACAAGGTACTCTGAACCATTTGGGAGGATTGGCCGCCCCGTGCGCTGAGAATGGCGAATGCAGCCAGATTCGACAATATTGGTCATTTAGTCGTAAGTACTACAAGCAATGCTCGTCGTCGATGTGTAGCAGCTGGTTGTTCTTCAAGAGTTCGTACTATGTGTAAGAAATGTGATGTAGGCCTTTGTATTGCATGCTTCGCCCCCTACCACACTGCCTAATATTTGCCATTTAGTATTTTGTAACTCCTTCTTGTAAAAGGGCATAATAAGTTAGGAGACAAATTGATAAGCTTTTGTTTTATAGTAACTCCCCTTTGTTAATATTATTAAAATAAAATAAAAAAACCTTTGAAACAGTAAACAATTAGTACGATTTTATTACTCTCTCTCCTATTTTTTTTTGATACGGGGAGCGCCCAGTGGTACCATATGGTACCATCAGAAAATTGGCCATATCTTGGAATTGGTAAAACTTTTTACTAAATTTCTTTCTTTTTAATTGCATCCAAACAATATTTGCAATCTGAAAACTAGTGTTTCACATTGAAAATCAAAACAAAAAAAAAACTCGGGCGCTCGTGGGTTAAAGAAATTGTTTCAATACCAAAATGTTAGAGTCATTCTGTAGAAAAGAAATTCAAGTTATTAGAAATACAGCGATAAACTTTATTGGAATGCCACCTGACCAAATTCAAATTTCAGAAAATAGAAAGCATACAAACATGCTTAAATTTTACGGTTTTTATACTCTTTGCTATTATACATTGTTTTTATAGCTCAATATTTTCCAATATGGCGACAACCTTCATGTTCTTCTAAACATACGTATGTTTCGCTTGCGGATTTATTTCAATTTATAGGATTGTTATTACAAAGGTATGCGCGTCATTTACTTTTATGACCTTGTCTTTATTATTGTATTATTGACGAGGTAAAATTTCTCATTTTATATTTCACTGTCCACTTCTTTTTGGAGCTTTTTGTATTGAAAGAAAAATTAAAACTACTTACCTGGCCGGCTGTTGCAAAGACAAAGGCTAATCGGAGTGTTAACTAGAGATCCTTTTTGTTGATTAAAAAATGGACACAAAAATATGGATACAAACGAGATTCTAGAATCAGCTCTTTAAATTTTGACTTTAATGTTGACCCGACCAACAATAAGCTACCAATTAAAATTGTATCAACTAATGTAACGAAAATTCAATTTTTAACTCTTTTATAGTAGAAGTTTAATAATTTAAAGTTTAACAATTATTGTCCTCCTTAGAATTTAGAGAATATGATTTCGTTAGTAAAATTATCTACTGCCCTTGCATCATACTAAAGTTCTAATATCTACTGGTCTTTCAAACTATTCATAATAAAATTATTTCAATTGAATTCTTTAAATGTGGCGTGATTTACTGCATACCTACCTTCTTATTGAAATATTTGAGAACAATTTTCCTGTTGGTAATCTTCTTCTTTCACTTTGCCTTTCCACAAATGTACTTGGGGTCGCCATTGTTCAACCTCATGGTTGATTTTGGTTGGTTGTGGCACATTTTACGGCTGGATGCCCTTCCTAACGCCAACGATTCTATCTGATTTAACGTCCTGATTAAAACTGGGGTTTTACCCTCCAATCGTACCAGCTACCCACATGAACCTCACCTAGCCTGGATAGGGCCTGTTGGTAATCTTCACTATTGGAATTTCTAATTAATTATAATTTTGTATTTATGTATAATTCCTACATGATATGACTGCTACGACCAACCAACAAAAACCAATAGAAAAACATACTCATGTGGATACAGTTTGAGTACTTTTCATAGCATGATATATTATGGGGGACTGAAAGGAAAGGGAGGGTAATGATGTAAGGGAGGAAATAATGAAAGAAAGAGAGAGGGAGAGAATGGATTGTAAATGACATGCAATATTGGTGTGAATATAAAAAAATATGAGCCGGACACATGTGGTCAAGTCTTGATTCGTTTTCAATATGCGAAAACTATGTGGAAATCCTTTGCCTCCTTTCTGTTATTTTCCTCTTCAAAACTGGAACGTACTCTGGTTACTTGCTGTTTCTTCACTATTGAAACTTAAAATAAATGAGTTAGTTGCACCTATTTATTACTTCAGATAAATTTCTAATACTAGAAATCGGAAGTATTATGTTCGTTTTTGTAAAAAAATATTTTTTTGCTAATTTTTTCATATTTCTGAACGATTCATAATCTCCTAAGTAGGTTTTGTGTCTGTCTGTCGGTCTGCTAAATACATTCATTGTAACCCGCAAATCTCAGAAACTACTGAACAGATTTCAACGAAATTTTGTAAAATAGGACGCGTATTGTAGATCGTTCCTTTTTAAATTCATAAGTTCGCACTAGACCTCTAATTTTTTACTTATACGCTTATATCTCGTGAACGGTACACTCGATTTTGATGAATTTTTTCATGTATACGCACAGAAGTGTTTTACATAGTTATTTTTTAATAAAATATGATTGAGCACTGATATTTAAGAAAATCCCAAATTTTGGACAAAAAAGTGCAAACATAAGGTTTACGAATTGCTGATACAGAATTTTTTGTTTAATCTATTAGATTCTAGAATGTAGTAAAACCGTTAGTATAAAATTTCAAAGTGTATACAATGTGAACCAAGAACGAGATTGAATTGTGTCCATAATTGGGTGTATATTATATTTTTTCATCTTTTTAAACAGGACTTTCAGCAATCTTGTTTTTGACAGTTTTTAACCAAGTAAAGCTTTTCCCCCTATAGTATGATCTTCACACTTGGTTTGGCGAAGGCGCTCGGCAAAAAAAGAGACTAATCAAAATACAACGATGTTAAAAAAAATGAAAAAGATTTACAAGATTCAATTCATAGAATAAAAAAGAACCTAAAATTCATTGGGTTGGCGGCAGCGGTTGTCTGGTATGAACCCAAGTTACCCAAGTCTGTTCTAATTATAGTTATAGGTACCTATTCTCATTAATGAAGTCTATGGTTCTTAAGAAAATCTTCTAATAAAATACAGTTACCAAGTTTCCTAATCATTGTTACCTCAATGGAACATTTTAAGACAAGATAATTTGAGAACAGGCCCAGATGCATGGAAGAGTTCAGCTGGGGATGCGATGCAATGTTATTATTTTGTTGGGGTTCCTGCTTTATTTTCTATAATATAGAAAAGGATTTGATATTCAGTTTGCACTATTCTAAATATCAGTGTTTCCTAAAGTATTTAAGATTGCTTAACTTTTTTTTGATTTTTAAAAAGTCAAACTTACCTAAGCAACTTCGGTTTTCATAATTGTGATGTCACAATATCATTCAATCTCACTTAGCTAAGGGCGAAATTAATAGACAAAATCGATAACTTAAGACATTGCATAACATCGGTTTTCCCCATATATTACAGTAGCTGCCTAATCCGAGACTTAGCGCCAGAGAGGTATTACAAAACCGTCTATTCAATTTGCCCTTAATCTTTCCTGAATTTGAGACTCGAACCACGGTACTTCGAATCCGCCGCCTTATAGATTGAGCTACTGAGTATTTTTTTGTAACGAACGTATCTCGAAAACTAGGTACCTACTATTCTAATAAAATTCTGTTCAGTATTAGGTTCGTAATTAACTAAATGTACTATGAAAAATATCTATTTTGATTGGTATCTAACTATGTACCAGGTTTTTACTTCATGTAGAAGCGACAAACAACCGTCTCACATCCCAAAGAGCGAGTGTCGCAGTGTGGGTTAACATTGTAATGATTCTTATTCAAAATTTATTCTTCAATATCATCTTGTGGATACTATTTGTATGATAATCTCTACTGTCAAGGATCAGAGAGAGATTAAGTACTTTTGGGCAGCCATCACTTCAATAGAGATAGCCAGAATTTGAATTGGATTTCATAACCTAATGGACGATAGTTTAGTCACCCCTGACAAGCTCTGTGGAGCAGGAACATGAGAAGCGAGCATTGGAAAGGAATACATCTGGGAAATAGAGAAAAAGCTCAGAAAAGTTCAGCCTAAGACGCCACGTGATTTGAACTCATAATAGGGAAATTTTCTGTTTTGATGTAATGGTATGGAGATTTCTCTATAGCCAGTGCTCAATACTCGGAACCCTACTCCTCTCAGTAGGAATAAACCGCATAAAGGATGAGCCTAGCTAGAACTTACTACGTCTGCGCTTGGTGTTTCAGCCCGAGGCATGGCCCTATATTTATTTTTCCTACCCCTATTTTACACAATAAGGCATTGCTGTACATCGTTTTGGGCCACCGACTTTCAACAGGTAATGGAAAGTAATACAAATACCCATGTAGACGACACACCAGTCCCACTCCATAGAGTCATGGAAGTCGTGGGACAGCATGGCTTCACTCTTGGTTTCCAATATTAATCATGCATGATAATGATGGCTACTCATAGTACTCATGTTGTCAGTGCCGGATTAAGGCTGCGCGGGGCCCTTGACATTTTCAAGGCGCGGGGCCCCAAAATTGTACTGAGTTTTTTCTAAAATACTATTTTTAGAACCTTAAAACCCGAGCCAAGTGTCTTGGGCACTAATTTATAATAGTATCCAAAACGACGTTTTCGAAATGCATTTTGAAAATGCCCAAAGACCTTTTTTTCTTTTAAAGGTACATACTAGAATTGCACGTCTTGAAAAACAATCCAAAACATCATGATAAGTAAATTTGACGGCGCCGCAGGCTAAATTTTTGCAAAGTAATGGGGTAAAGTACTCGGGAAATAGATACAAAAAATATTTGAAAAAAAAAAAACATTAAAAGCGTCGTAGGCGACTATAATGAAGATCATTGGTTAAGATGTCTATAAAGCCGATCACTGAGCACTCAGAAGACACTTTATGGGTTTGATGGCAGAGATTACCAAAGTCGATAATCACGTCCGTCAATATTATTCTTTTCAAATACGAGTAATTATATAATATTTATATATATATTATATAAAAAGCCGCAGGCAATTGGTATAGGGGTCTACCTATTTTCGTATACGTGGTCAATTTTAAGGGGGCCCCGTGGTTTTTCTTTTAATATTTTGCTCAACTGGCTATGATTTTATTTCATATTAAAATCCAGAAAAAACCGACTTGAAGGTCATTCAAAAACACTTATAATTTGTGTAAGCTGCCCGAAACGCTAGGTCCCCAAAACTGCGGGGAACTTGGCATCTATTGAATCCGCAATTGGAGTAGGTAATCCGCTAGTGTCGATGTGGTTGATTCGAGGAGTAGATAGTAATAGGGGGCCCCGCGCTTTTCTTTCAATTTATGTACTTTCCTGTGAGTGTGTGTTTTTTCCCCTTTTATTTCATCTTCTTACTCATTATCGAAAAATACCTAGTGTAAGCTTTTAAAAAACTCATAATACCTAGTGCAAGCTTTTTAAAAATCTCATAATATCTAGTGTAAGCTGCTCAAGCGCGGGGCCCCCTAAAGCGCGGGGCCCTTGGCATCTGCCAAATCCGCCATATGGGTAATCCGGCACTGCATGTTGTTCTGCTATGCTAGTTCAGTTAGGTCATTGAGTTTCAGAAGCTGGATAGTTTTTGACATTTTCATGTCTTTGCTCTGGCACATAACCAAAATTATTATGTAACGAAATTATGTAACGAAATTATGTAACGATATTATGTAACGAAATATTGAATTGTAAAGGGAGAGAAGAGGGAAAGTGTGTGTCATGCGCACAATGGCGAAGTATTGAATTGTAGAGGGAGAGAAGAGAGAAGGTATGTGTCAGGCGCACAATACGAAATTTGGTCAGTTGGGTTTTGGACCTTGAATAGTAAAGATGAAAATGTCCCAATGGTTGCAGACTCGTATGCAAGCGTTTTTTTAAACAAAAATTTAACATCGTTTTCAACTGCATGGTAATATCAATAGTCACCGTGGCAGAGTGAGTTAGCGCGCTAGGCATTGTACGCATGGTGACCTGGGTTCGATTCCCAACGGGGCAGGAATTTTACTACCGCAGAGTTAGCGTCGGGGATTATAGAAACAAAAAGTTGAAAGAAATAATTAGGAATTCGATTTAAAGAAATATTTATCAACTTATTGAAGATGGATGATACCCCTCGTGATAATATTCGTTGTTGAAAGTGATGATGAGTTGAGCCGGTTCAGTTGCGATGTCGCATACTTTAACATTATAAATTACTAGCAGTTAACCCGTGCTTCGCCACGATGGTTTTAGGCACTTTTAGGGCTCTATCTATGGAACGGTTTAGACTTTTGCAAAATCCTTTCTTATTGCACGTATTCAGTATGCAAGGAATGTTGTGTCAAAATTTCAGCTTGCTAGGTATTACGGTTTGGGCTGTAGAGCGATGATCAGTCAGTCAGTCAGTGACTTTGACATTTTATATATTAACACTTTGAGCCCATGAATACCATATATGACCCTCACCCAAAATTTCACTGTAGACTTGTGTACTCTATATGGTATTCAGGACCTTCCTTTACTTGGAAGACATGAGTACTCCCTATGGTATTCGTTTCTATGTGTATCTCATAGGGAACAGGTTCTTGTGGTCCTTGGGAGCAATGTATGAGTGTTGGGTTCTGAAATTTGGGTCCCTCGTGCTCACCCGCCGATCCCAGCTCTGGGGCTCAAAGTGTTAAGATAACTCACTGCGAGGATGGTATCGGTATATCACGGACTGAACTGCCACGGTCTATGTGGGATGGGAAATTCTCGTCATCAGAAATAGAAAAGAAATAGGTATTAGGAAATATAAAATTAGATTAGATATGATAATAATTTAATATTTTGATTTAGATATTATCCTCGATCCAACAAGAATTTCAACATGAGATTTTTTCCTTCGGGTCTGATGCTTTTTTCCCGTAGAGATTTGACTAGACATATTTCATTATATTTAAAGCTCATGTAAACTTTCTAGAAAACATTGATCAAAATGTTGTCAGTGCTCATATTTTATTTTATTCTCTTCCTAAATATTTGGTCAGAACTCTTATTTTGGCCGAAAAGTATGGCTTACATATTTTTTTCTTGATTCCTTCCTTATGTATTGTGTTGAGCTAGATGAAAATCAACATTATATACAACATTGTGATACCTATAGGTTTAATATAATTGTAGTTAGTATACTGTTAAATGTCGGATGGCTGCGTTCGTATAGAGAGCTGTGATAGAAAACACTCGTAAATATAGCACAAATAAATATTCCTCTTTATTAAATCACAAAGGAAAACAACTAGTTAAATAGTTCACAATTGCTTACTAATTCACTAAACTTCACAAATAGCAAGGTACTTTCACTATCGCAAATCACTTCGCAAAATAATTAACCGAAAACTAGAAAATGCTAGCACATTGTTCTTTCAGATTCTAGAACGAATCGCGCCAAGTTTTGATATCTCTCTAGGAACCACTGAATTTGTTCTCACAAGACTTTACTTATTTACTATAACATCCAATAGATCGCGCTAAGAATTTCATCTCAAACAAGATGTTTACAGCATCTCAAAATTGGTCAAAAGTTGTTGTAATAAGTGTTAGTAATTCCATGCTCAAACAATTTTAAGGTCTGTGATAGTTTTATACACCAAATAGAATTAATATCCTTTATAGATAAAACATAGGTACCATTTTATAAAAATAAGCTTGCCGACTCTTAAATAGAAATGACAAGTTGGCAAGTTAAGGCTCGATTATAATTTATTAGAAAAAAACAAAGAAATTTTAACCATTCTTCTAATTTATGAGTTTTTTTTTATATAATTTAATTAAAATTTAATCAAAGAGAGTGTCAATGGCATTATAAGTTTGGAATATCTAAAAGGGTTGAGATATTAAGGAATATCCTATTATAAAATATTAAAGGACAGTAATGAGAACGTCTTTGCGTCCACTTTTTTCTTTTAACAAGATAAGCTGGAATATACAAGCACTATAAATCAAGCAAGCTCTTGAAATATTAATTTAAAAAATACCCCTTAAAAATCAATGTTTCTGGATTGTTGGACTTTTTTTTTTTTTTTTAAGTGGGGTTTAACGTCGCTTTCAACTGCCATGGTCATATCACGACGGGGGTTTTACTCTCCATTCGCAGGAAACTCACAAACCTGCTACTCACATTGACCTCACCCAGCCTGAGTGGGGCCGGGAAAAGCCAGCGTCACGAGAATTAGAATTTGAATGGTCACCCATCCAAGTCTTAACCTCGCTGGATGTCGTTTAACTTCGGTGTTCTGAAGGGAACCGGTGTATTCAACATGCCATCGACGCTGGCTGTGTTGGACTTTAATGTTAAAAAAAAATGCGGAAAGTTAGAATACTCAAGTGAAACTCTATAGGAATTACCCTTTCTTTTTTTTTGTGGGGTTTAACGTCGTTTTCAACTGCCATGGTCATTTCACGACGGGGTTTTACCCTCCATTCGCAGGAAACTCACAAACCTGCTACTCACATTGACCTCACCCAGCCTGAGTGGGGCCGGGAAAAGCCAGCGTCACGAGAATTAGAATTTGAATGGTCACCCATCCAAGTCTTAACCTCGCTGGATGTCGTTTAACTTCGGTGTTCTGAAGGGAACCGGTGTATTCAACATGCCATCGACGCTGGCTATTACCCTTTCTTTATTAAAAAAAAAAAGATGAGTGGATTCACAGCCTTTTTTTATTTTGTAGCCATGAAACAGGGCCACTGTAGACGCTTGTGGTCTGTGTTGTAGCCTGCCCATCCCGTAGTACTTATGCCTCCCCTCTTATGGGCGAGAAGATACAATGACAATGAGCTTTATCTATAAAATTGTGAAATCAGATCATCAAAGACGTGTTCAATATTATTCTTTTTTATGGTGGATGTGCCGCCATGTTACATCTGATTCCTCCACATTGCATAGTGAGTACTGAATTTAAGGCGTCCATTCAACATAGAAACATTATAGAGTTAGAAATTTAATTATTATTAAACCTTGCTTTTGGGCGAAAATCATAGACCTTGTTTGAGGAGGCGCCGAATTGAGGGCCGTTCATCTTCTTATGGCCGATTTCTAGCCCAAAGTGCTTGGATGAATTACCGAGTTACTGCCCAAAAAATGCGAAGCTACTTGAAAGACTGAAGTCCATTTGTACCGAATTTAGGCCCGGTTGACCATTTTTTTTTAAAAATAGTACATAGTACATAGGTGGTACAGTCAAAACAGAAAAAATCACATTTGAACTGAAACATAACCTTTTTTATATTCAATATTTTATTAATGTAGGTCACGTAAGGTTGTAGGGCAATGACTTGGGTGTATTGTATACTGTATACTATACAGGGTGTTTCAGAAAAGTGTGCATTAATTTTAACCACGTATTTTATGTACCATTTTAGGGGGGGTCAACTCTATAACAAAATGGGCGAAAGTGCTTCATAAGGGAGATACACATCTCTAAAGGTTCTTTAAAAAAATCTTAGATTTTGAATTACGCCTTACTTGTTAGAGTTATTGAAACGCGGAAAAAAATTGACTCCCAATACAAGATGACGCCGTTATTTTGATGTGAGAATTGAGGTCATTGCACTTTCAGGGACGGCCACAGGGGGGTTAACTGAAAGAAAATAGGCCATACTTTTTTGGTGGTTAATCGAATTTGAATTTGGTTTTCGCCAAATGAATAACCATGTTATTTTACACGGATAAGGTCGGAATAACTTTTCTCTAAAAACAAGACAAGTGCCTCAAATTTGAAATTGATGATTTTTCATTATGCCTTCGTTGTGAACGGTCCTTTAAGATTGTGTTAATTTTGGGATGATTTCAGCCGGTATTTAGTTGGAAAATAAAGCCCAAGATTTTCTCTTGTGCCTACCACCTACAAAATCCAAGATTTTTTTAAAGAACCTTTAGAGATGTGTATCTCCCTTATGAAGCACTTTCGCCCATTTTGTTATAGAGTTGACCCCCCCTAAAATGGTACATAAAATACGTGGTTAAAATTAATGCACACTTTTCTGAAACACCCTGTATAACTAGTATTAGGGTTGGAAAAAAACCTATAGGGCTATGCTTCGGTTCAGGACAAAAAATCATAGTACAAATCATTGGCAATGGTGACTTTTACAGGGTTCCCGTTTACCGTAAAAAAAGGCAACCAGCCGTTAATGTGGAGTGCCAGAAGCAAATCACGACTATCACAAGAAAGAGGTTGAACAACGCCGACCCCAATTAGGGTTGGGAAAAGGCACGGTGGAGGAATTATGTTTAAATAAAATAAATACATATATTCATAACGAAAACTTCGGTTACACAATCTTTACTTCCATGTTTACATAAGGTAAAGATCAAGCTTGATAAACACTTTGGTGAGCCAATTATAATATCAAACCTGGCACCAATTGCAATAAATCATCAGGTATAAAATAAAGCGTTCAGATGAAGCCACGCTTGTTAAAATAATGAGGTGCGACACCTTCCACCTTGCGTAACGTCCATGAAAAAATAAAATAAAATAATATTCAGCTAATTACACGGCGAAGTGTATGAGAAGAGCATTACAGCTCATTAAGGCGAAGTAAATCAGAGGGCCTGACAATGTGTCGCTATTAAGAGAGAGGGAATCAAAACCTCGTTAAGATGGACTACAGGAGCGCGTGTGATTGGACAGGAGACTCCAGGGGGGCGGGTAAGGGGAGGAGTTAGAGTGGAGGTGAAGCTATCCTGCCTCAGGACAACCAGAGTATATCCTTCCGTTGAGTCCTTCGGGTCTAGAGTATCCTGACTCTATGATAGTTTACAGTGTTATCACGAAGAAATTGAGAGTGTCTTCGGTGTTACTTATACTTTTGTTCATAAATTAATTAAATTACAGTGTTATAACAACGCAACGGCCTTAATTTTAGTTTTATTTTTCCAATGAATAATTTAATATGATGTACTGTTGTGGTAGTATAACAGCATTTAAAATAGTCTCCTTCACTCGTAGTATATCAGGAACTAAGTGAAAAGCAGAGTTATCGCAACAAGTGTTCACAACTGATTTATTACTCCGGTTATTTAATCACAATCAAGTGCTAGAACAATAATACTTATTTTAAATTTGTGTTAGTGATCGAACGACGGTGTGTCACAACGTGTTCTCAATAAGTGTCCCCCTAAGGAGCACCAGTGACGTCACGACGGCGTCGCCCGACCTCATGAGTGACGACTCGCGGGGGTCCACCCACTCCTCCCTGCTGTCCCAGTCTGACGACACGCCCCACAGGATGATCACCCCCATCACCGGCTACCTGGACTCCTCGGGGAGCCCCCCCCTGGCCGCCCTCCACTCCATGACGGAGATGAAGACGAGTCCCGGCGGCAACCCCCACGGCATAGAGCAGATCCTGTCGCGGCCGCCCCCCGGCCTCCCCCGCTCCTTCTCCAGCGTGGCCGGCATGGCGGCCGCTGCTAATATGGCGGCCGCCTCCTACTTCCACCACAACGGAAGCAAACACCCCGGCCTGGCCGACTTCACCTCAAGGTCATCCATCTACTGGCCCGGCCTGCAGGGACTCGTCAGCAACCCGATAGCGTGGAGGGATAGACTAGCTAACTGTAAGTACCTACTGCTCTCTTAAGAAACACAATGCCACTAGCCGTTGAATATAAGTAAAATTATAATACCCAACTAAATTGAATATTAGTTTAAAGTAAGCTAAATGAGACTTTCTTTAAACTGCTAGCAAAAAAGGAATCTTTAGTCCCCACACCGGCAGCATATAAATATTAAAGTACAAATATTTTGTAATTGTAATTGCCTAATTGTAATAAACCTACTAAAAGTAAAAAAGTTAAAATATGATTCATAATATATGTATGTGGTAAAGCACATGGCTTCTATGTGGGTAGCGCAGCATTTATAAGAGCCTCCTTTACCCTTCAAATTATTATATCTTAGTATATAAATGTCAAAGTCACTGACTGACTGACTGACTGATCATCACTGTTTCTCCGAACTGGTAAGTCCTAGGAAGCTGAAATTTGGTAGGTAGCTTTGTCTTATAGTCTATAGATGTACAATAAGACGGGATTTTTCGAAATTCCCACTACAACACCTGCCATTGGCGAAATAGGACTTTTTGCTATCACGGCCATGCCTCGGCCCGCAAAGCGGGCGACAGCCCGCTAGTCCTCTATAAGTCTACACTACACATACTCTGGTTATACTGACCTTAGTAGATTGATCGATAATAAGGCACCGCGAACTTGTAACTTGGAGGACGGTGGTTCAAGTCCAAAGTTAAACAAACATTTATTTTAGTAAAGTGAGATTGAGTAGTTGTGATATCACGTTTGCGATTAACACAAATATGATAACTTTATACTCTGATGGTTATGCCGACACTGCTCGTTACTCATAAAAGTAACATACTCATTTGTCCTTAGTAGGTATGAGTGGACCCGAACTTTCAAAGTACCTACACCAGCCTCCGTGGCGTAACGGTTGTGACTACTGCCCGTAGTCCAGAGATCCTTAGTTCGATTCCCGGTTGGAGCAGACTTTTCGCACTGAAAATTCTGTCCCCTCCGAACATGTGAGGCTGGCGATTCCGGCCCCACCCAGGCTGGGTGAGGTTAATGTGGGTAGCTGGTACGATTCCCAGCGAATGGAGGGTGAAACCCCCGTCCTGTCTACCTCAAATCAGGATGTTAAAACCAAATAGAATCAATGGACATGAAAGGAGCCTAGACATTGGATCTGGGCGTCCATATAATCCTCTCACCACCGTGATTTAGGTATCTATACCTATCTCACGGACACAAAATTATTATTAAAGTACCTACAGTGTACAAACATTTCTAGACAGTGGGATTCGAATCAAGTGGCCCGTTCCAGAAGCACTTTCCACTCTCCAAATCTCCGTTTCAACCGTCACACACAATTTTATTGCTTATTCCATTCAAATTAACCAATCAGAGTGCGTTGGGTGACAGTTGAAAGAGAGATTCGGGGATTTAGAGAGTGGAAAGTGTTTCTGGAATGGGCTACAGGTCAACTGCGTGCAAGTTTAGTTCTCTCCACCACTTGTTCAGGGTGACTAACTAATAAACATACTAGATAAACAATAGAATACCTGGTTCACAGCAACTAGGTTGAAACAATAAAATTATTATATGCCTAAAGTAATGTAAACATTGCTCATTCAAAGTACACTACTGCACTGAGTGCACATGCATGATCTAAAACAGTGATGAAAAGTGTAAGCAGCTCATTTAACAGGAGAGACATGGTACCTATATTACTAAAAAAAAACTATACATGTAAGTTGTAGGTAGGTATGTATATCTAAATTGTTCTCCAGAATACTATTTAGTAAAGAGGTCCAAGTCATTGACTAGATATAGATAGGATACATGCCTTTATAAAACAAAGTTGTTTTGCACATTCTATTCACATAAGCATCAGCCAACATGAATCTATGTATGTATAGCCCAGGCAAATTAGTGCTCTAGCGTCAAAAAATTGCTCAATAGCTGGAAATCGTTTTAAACCCTTAAAGGGGTCCTGAATAATGTGTATATGAGTTTGCGACGGATTTTAGGTTGTGCTTCCGAGTTTAGGGCCTAAATAGTGCAAATTTTTTGCACTTTTTTTAAAATTGCGCTTATAACTCAAAATGTATTTATTCTACAGAAAATTTTACTCAGTTCTTATCTAAGGAACATAAAATTATGCGTCTAATGACGTTTGAATCATTAAAAAAAGTTAAGCCGTTCAGCCACAATCGCTCCTCAAAGAAAGGTGGTTTTTTCAAACATAGCTCAAATTTTGAAAATTCTCAACTTTTAACGCCTGTAAGTCAAAAAGGACTGCACCAATTGAAAAATTTAATAGAATCGAACTTGTAGAAAATGTAATTTTAAGTAAAATACTGTTTGAAATTTGAAATTTGCTCACTCCAGTGCTGAGATATGAATTTTAAAACCGAAAGAGTTCCTAGAGCCAAATTTTCGCTAAGGCAGTGCAACGCAAAAAACTTCGTCTGAACTCTAAAATTATCACATTCTTACAACTTTTCAAGCAAAACTGAACGTTATCTACTGAATTCAGTCGAATAGGTAGTTTAATATTGAGAAACTTGCACTGAATTTTACTAAGATCTGTTTACTGAACATGTGATTTCAAGACAGCAGGCACACTATGGAGAATGTAACTTGTTTTATATGCGGGAACATTGTGCAAGAAGGAGCGGATAGAGGAATATTAAAGGAAAAGTCACTTCGAACGTTTATTGAGGCTAGCAGGAGGAGGAATGATGGGCATCACACGTGGTTACAGACTCAGAAATCTGTTATACTTCACGAGAAGTGTCGCAAAGGTGTCTACACGAAGGAGTCAAACATTGTAAAGGCCGAAAAAGAAGCAGGAAACGGAAGCCGTGTGACAAGAGGCCGTGAGGAAATACCAAAATTCAACTTTAAGGAGCTCTGCTTCTACTGTGGAAAAGATGCCTCTGAAAGCTTCAAGGTTAAACAGAAAAAGCTTCCTCTTCATAGACGTGAAATTCAGACACAAGAAATAATGCAAAAAATTAAAGGTTCTGCAATTGCCAGAGGAGATGAAATGGGGGCGGTGGTATTGCGTAAGATGGCAACTGAATCAGACCTCGTAGCCTCTGAAGGCAAGTACGATTCTTGTCGTGGTATGTTCTTTAATTCACGCCCATTTATGGATCCTGATGCAGCTCAAGGTATATCTGGACGAGGGGAGTGAATTAATGTAGTAACTGGGGCTTTGAAGCCGAAAGACCTAAGTTTCCCAGTTACTGGGGTTTAACGAAGAAAAGGCCGCTGGTTCAATAACGCTACTACGAAAGGTGTAGGTGTATTAAAGAGTATTAAATTTACACGGAAAGATAAAAGGAAGAAATAAACTACTACTATGAAATGAGATTGGATGATCTTACCTTGAGTACTTGTACCAAGTACTTACGCCTTTAGAAGGGGATCAAAGGTGGTAGATCGAGGAAGGAGAGAAGACGTACCCTGACCACTGGTTGTTACAATCTGAACGAGGCATCGTCGTTCCCAATCTATCGTACCGAATCTCTGGCTTTCTTTGTAAGATCATATGATATGCCTATCATCTGATATCGAAGTGTTATCTCTAACAGTTAGGGGCGTAGAGATCGAGTGATATGCGCGGGGTAAGTTTGGAGTCAATTCAAACTGGAGTCACATGGCGTGAACAGGGAGAGTTCGCTCAACCCCCCCCCCCCCCCCCCCCCCCCCCATAGCATGGAACGTATCATGGCCTTATCATCACTAAAAATTCATTAACTCAATTCGTATATGACAACGCCGATATAAACATGGATACCATTGATGGCCATGAAAAGTGGTTCACTCCTAAGAAGTCGTTAGTACCCAGAACCAGAACCTCCATATCTTTTCCACAGTAGAAGCAGAGCTCCTTGAAGTTGAATTTTGGTATTTCCTCACGGCCTCTTTTCACACGGCTTCCGTTTCTTGCTTCTTTTTCGGCCTTTACAGTGTTTGACTCCTTCGTGTAGACACCTTTGCGACACTTCTCGTGAAGTATAACAGATCTTTGAGTCTGTAACCACGTGTGATGCACATCATTTCTCCTCCTGCTGTCCTCAATGAATATTCGAAGTGACTTTTCCTTTAATATTCCTCTATCTTTGCCTTTAATATGTTGTAGTTACTGTAGCCGAGTGAGTTAGCGCGCTAGGCATTGCACGCATGGTGACCTGGGTTCAATTCCCAGCGGGATGGGATTTTTTCTGCTCTGTAGCTCTGTACTTGGATGTTCGGGGTCCACTCATACTTCGTGAGTCGTGAGGAAAAAAGAGTAGCTGCTTTGATATGAAGCAGCGACCAGTGGCTGAATCATAGGCACACAAATAATACAAGATATTGTAAATTAAACTGGCAAAGTTCTATGATTCTGCGCTACCCACTAAAACTGTGACATAACAACACAAAGAAAATGCATTTTTATTATTATATTATTATAATATTCCTTCTTGCACAATGTTCCCGCATATAAAACAAGTTACATCCTCCATAGTGTGCCAGCTGTCTTGAAATCACAACATGTTCAGTGAAGATCTTAGTAAAATTCAGTGCAAGTTTCTCAAAAATTTAAATTACCTATTCGACTGAATTCAATAGATTACGTTCAGTTTTGCTTGAAAAGTTGTAAGAATATGAGAATTTTAGAGTTCAGATGAAGTTTCTTGCGTTGCACTGCCTTAGCGGAAATTTGGCGCTAGGGACGAAAAATCATATCTCAGCACTGGAGTGAGCAAATTTCAAATTTCAAACAGTATTTTACTTAAAATTACATTTTCTACAAGTTCGATTCTATTAAATTTTTCAATTGGTGCAGTCCTTTTTGACTTACAGGCGTTAAAAGTTGAGAATTTTCAAAATTTGAGCTATGTTTGAAAAAACCACCCATCTTTGAGGAGCGATTGTGGCTGAACGGCTTAACCTTTTTTAATGATTCAAACGTCATTAGACGCATAATTTTATGTTCCTTAGATAAGAACTGAGTAAAATTTTCTGTAGAATAAATACATTTTGGGTTATAAGCGCAATTTTAAAAAAAGTGCAAAAAATTTGCACTATTTAGGCCCTAAACTCGGAAGCACAACCTAAAATCCGTCGCAAACTCATATACCCATTATTCAGGACCTCTTTAAGGGTTTAAAACGATTTCCAGCTATTGAGCAATTTTTTGACGCTAGAGCCCATTTTAGCACTAATTTGCCTGGGCTAGTAGGTATGTAACATAGATTATTAGAGAACAAGATAAAAACTTACGCTTTTCAGTGTTTTTTGCTTGTGAATACAGAATATTTCATAAATGCAACATATAGGTTGTTCGGAAGTAAGGAGGTAAACTCCTTTTTTTGTTAAGTAAAGCCCAAATCAGGTACCAATATTATAGCCTCATGCACCTAGCATAATATGTGAGTCTGAGATTAGCCATCATCACGAAGGTTGAAACCTGGTGGTCAACCTTCAAGTCCAAAAAACAAGATACCCCATATGATATTCAGGTGTAAAATGCACATCCACTAAAATTATATTCACATCATCCGTTATAGTATTTTCCTGATCATTACTACGTTGTTAAATAATGTATAACTATCTTTTTTAAAACTCTCTTCTCTTTACACATGAATCCCTTTCAATGGACAATGTAAATGCCACTTTGACATATAACTTAAACGTATTAAAAAAAAACTTGTAAGTAAGTATATAGGTATTCCTAAAACTTAGTTAAGAACAGATGGGCATGGCTAGAGCCTAGATTCTTTCCACCACACACCACCGTGAGATAGGTAATGGGTATTTGTTCCTATCTTACTAACAGGAAATTATTATTATTATGAATACCAACTGGGCGAAGTTAATGCTCAAAGCATTTTCCAAATTTCCACCACCTCAGAGTCTTACTAAGTATTACGTGAATGTGGTTACGTACTCAAACTCCATGTATTAGAATCCGCTAGATTGTCCAAAGAACATTACAAGTCTTTTTTTAAAAAAGATGAGTGTTTTCGCAGCCTTTTTTTATTTCGTAGACATGAATCAGGAACGTCTACACGCTTGTTGTCCGTGTTGTAGCTTGCCCATCCCGTAGTATGCCTCGCCTCTGATGGGCGAGAAGTGATATAATACTTCCCAATTAGGTGTTGGGTCAACACGAGTGCACCTGAAGGTGCACTTGTATTCCCCTTCAAACAACTGTAACCATATTAAGAATACAATTTTTTGTCGGTACGGGGGATCGAACCCGGGACCTTCCGCATGGCAAGCGAGTGCTTACCACTGAGCTAACCCCATAACGACATAGACTACCCATTGGTTAGTCTTTGACTGCTCAGCCTGAGTAAATCATCAGCTCTTATTCCTCAATAATGGAGAACCCGACTCCATGTTATACCAGGGGAGAATAAGCTAGATAATGTTGTCATGAAGTGCTCAGGCATTACAAGGCAAGGATAACATAGAGTTATTGTAATCGAACCACTCAAGCGCAAATATTATGGAAGATGTTAACGTTTTCCTGAGTCAGCCATTTTCTTTTCTGTTTTCATTCTTACGGCCAAGTGAACACATTATTAAGTCTGCACCTTTAATTATTACTGTAGAGTAATGCAGGGTATAATGGAGGCGAACTTTATTATTAGTAAGAGGGCTTAGGCCGTTATTATGTGGGCGCAAACTACTTATTACTGTTTAGCTTTTTTGAAGATTTTCTAACATACTGTACTCCTGTGGGCCCAGGCAAACAATCAGACATGACTTCATTTCATTTTAGAGGAGATGCCAGTGCTATTATTATTATTATGATTTCATAAACCTCGTATAATGCTAAACACACGTATTCACACATAAATATTATTAAAAAGACTGTTTCTCCTATTCCTCCCCCGCCAACATGAGATCAGCAGTCTTACCTATGTTCATAAATTTGAAATACCGCAGTGGAGTAACGGCCAAAATGTTAAGTACACTTCTCCTCCCAATCTGTATCGCCATTTGTACCGAAATCTGCTACATTAAAGTAATATGAAACGCTTTTTATTGGTCAATAATTCTTCTTTTAATTTGACTCTCTGTTTCTTATTTTTATTTATTTTCAATGCCATATATTTCTGGGTTCCTTTATTCTGGGGATGTTTTATTTATTGCTTGAATGTGATGTGTTCATGTTTGAGGCTAGATTTTGGTTTTAGTAACAAATAACTAAAAACAAATTTTAGTAAAAATACAAATAACATAAAAAAACCATTTATTTGTAATTTCTTACTTACGCACTCTCTTAAATCAACTAGCTGCATCGCGGAACTTTGTGTAGTACAGTTTTATCGCCCGTGAGTCCCGTGTCTGACTGGCTGGGGTTACATTTGAAATTTTAGAAAAAATAAAAATAAAGAATAATACACATCTATTTGTGAGTGTTACCGTTAAAGGGATTAGATCTTTGATCACCTCTTCCTTAATTTCTCTAGTACAAATTAATTAATATTTGGTGGTAAAAATAAAACCGAAGTCTCAGTATATCACACACAGATCATTGTAAGTATTGATTGAGCTGTTGTTTCGTTCAAAATGAAACAATTCTTGCCTGGAAACTCAATTAGGTAGGTGGTGAAGACAAAGACATAACTTTATAAAAGCTTTGCAAAGGGACAAGAAAGAAAAGGGAGATAATTGAATAAGTTTAAGTTAAAGGTCAAAATGGCCTTTATATTGTCCATTGAAAGGGATTAAAGTATAAAGAGAAGAGAGTTTTAAAAAAGATTTTTTTTAGTCAGAGGGGAAAAATGATGGTCTAGAAAGTTACTGAGGGGATGGGGGGGCTCAGGCTAGTAATAATAGCATTCACCGCAGCATGTAACAGCTTGCAAGCTGCTAAGAAAAAGGGGTTGCAAAAAAACCTTTAACATAGCATTTCTCTTTTACTTTTATCAGGTCTGAAAAAGAAAAACAACATAATATCCTTTATCATGTTATATTGGCTTATTTCTTGCTAGAAGTTTATTGATAAACTTTCTGGAGGTTCCACAAGTCAAGTGGGGCAATGTCCAATAAATCTGTTTGGTCTATGCTCAGGATTGTCATTCGACACCATAAAATTATTAAAAGAGAGTGATAAAGTCTGATTGAATGGACAAACTCTATTTATCACTCTCCCATAATTGTATTAATTGTCTTTTTATCACAACATGATCTCTAAACTGAACCTTTCAAATCAGTGCTCACCTGCTCACCGAACCAATGGCTTATTATTATAGTCAGAGTTTTTGACACATCAAGAAGCTCTCATACTGGAGACCGGGTGTCAGGCCTGATTATCCTGCCTCCGCCCTCTGTCACCAGTCTGTCCTGATGATAACGCTGCACAAGTCCTATCACCTATACAATCGAGAGGGGCTGAAATTGTCCATTATACAAAAATTAATGATATCCCGTCTGAAAACAAAACCCCAAAATTATCAAACTGGAGGTGAAGGGGGGAAGCGCTACGGTAATTAATGATAGGGCTTTGCTGTCTCTATTAACATGTATCATACTGGACGGTTCCCTTCGATACCCCCTCTCCTGTCTCTATACTCTGCCTCTAGTAGAGATGATTAGGTATACCTATACTATAGATTATTCCAGAGTAATTAGTCGATTAATAAAGTTCTTGTGGGAGGAGGTGGAGAGGGAGAGGGAGGAACACACTTCATACACCCACCTGTGAGTTGGAGAATATCGCTATGGAATAATCAGGTACTTTAGGAAATATTAAAAAGAGCTTCAAGAGTTTATTTTGTGCTTCCATTCTAGACCACAGAAAACTCGGTTATAGTAACTTCTGTTAAAAAATGAAAATAAATATGTTTTAAAAATAGTCATTACCAAATGAGTGATCATTATTAATCACTTTTTTACGACATAGTAAAATGATTTTTTTTAATCCACTGTGTCAAGCAGAACTCTTTGCAACATTTTGTTCGTGTTAATATTAGTTGTTCGTTGATCCAAGTAATGTTAGAATGAGGAACGAGTGTGACAAGTGAACTTGGTGTAAATCTATCCTTTATCGGTATGATAAATGGTGTTTAAGAAAGTCAATTACCTCTATTTGACAGTTCGGTACAACCTGGCAACAATTCATTAATTAGGTTTCAAGTTTCCAGGCTTGTGGTTCCGAAATAAATGTCTCTTAGTGTAGGAATTACATTGCATCGTAAGAAAGATTTCAACGAAAAACGAGAGCATTAGAAATGAAATATTAATAAATTGAAAAGGGTCTTAATTGGGCATAAAAATGGTAGCATCTGTCCCTTCAATTAATCAGAGAGACGGCGATATTAAGCAATGGATAAATGTAAGAAGATTTGGAAGTTATATTTCGACAAAACCCCTAGCCCCTGGCGAATCTCCTGTTTCTTCTCTCCCCAGTGTTATTTCTTCAACTCTGTTTTGTTCTGGAGAAAATGCCATGCCTAATTATGATTTCAGAAACATCGACATTGATTTCTGTATTAAAATGTTCAGGGTGGGTTCATAGTGTTTTTGTGAACTCAACTAATTTGTAGGGTCTTCCCAAAAATATTGTTACGTCACTGGTGGTATCTTTAAGCTTTACCTGAATTTTTTTTGAAAGCATGAAAAGTATTAAAATAATTATTTTTATTTTATAATAATTTGTAATTGTTAAAATATTATCCCACAAAAAACTACCGTTAAAAAAAGGGCCAAGTTCCAGAACTCCTATCCAAAAAGGTTTCGCCAATGAATGCAGTGATATCTTATTTGCGGCCAAGTTATCTTGGTACTAAGCTATTTCTTTTATTAAACCCCGTTTTCGGAGTTCCTCATTTGGTATGTTTTTAACTGCAAACTATACTCTAACTTGGCCAGTGTTGCTCCTTGTGATGGTTATATTGTTATTCTGTACCTATACATATAGTCGTAATATTCCATACAACCGATGGCATAAAACTGGCCAAGTTAGAGTATAGTTTGCAGTTAAAAACATACCAAATGAGGAACTCCGAAAACGGGGTTTAATAAAAGAAATAGCTTAGTACCAAGATAACTTGGCCGCAAATAAGATATCACTGCATTCATTGGCGAAACCTTTTTGGATAGGAGTTCTGGAACTTGGCCCTTTTTTTAACGGTAGTTTTTTGTGGGATATCATTACTTTTTGTAAATGGTTCGTTTCCCAGCATGTTTCATTATTTTTTATTAAAAAATTCAATATTATTAACTTTATTATGCTCCCTAAAACGACACCGATTAACAGCAGAAATAGTGCGAAAGTGCCGGTTTTTAGATTTTTCCCTATACTTTTACAATGAACCCTAGCACCATACTAAATTTCAGTTTTGTAGGTAGTAGGGAAGTGCCTCATAATTTATATGCATAATCGAGTATACTTCCTCAGTAAAATAACACAGTTTAACAGCATGATAAGTGCGAAAGTTCCGGTTTTCAGATTTTTCCCAGTACTTTTACAATAAACCCTACCAGTATAAAAAATTTCTGCTTTTTAGGTAGTAGGGAAGTGCCTCATAATTTATATACATAATATAGTGCTCCCTAAAACGACACCGTTTAACAGCAGAAATAGTGCGAAAGTGCCGGTTTTCAGATTTTTCCCTGGATTTTTACAATAAACCCTACCATCATGCAAAATTTCAGCTTTCTAGGTAGTAGGGTAGTGCCTCATAATTTAGATCCATAATCGATTAAATATATCCTCCGTAAAACGACACCGTTTAACAGCCTGATAAGTGCGAAAGTTCCGGTTTTCAGATTTTTCCCAGTACTTTTACAATAAACCCTACCAGAATGCAAAATTTCAGCTTTTTAGGTAGTAGGGAAGTGCCTCATAATTTATATACATAATATAGTATACTTCCTCCCTAAAACGGCACCTTTTAACAGTTTTTAGAACTTTTTCAGATTTTTCCCTGTACTTTTACAATAAACCCTACCATCATGCAAAATTTCATATTTCTAGGTAGTCGGGAAGTGGTTCATAATTTAGATCAATAATCGATTATATATTTTCTCCCTAAAACGACACCGTTTTACACCATGAAAAGTGAAAAAATTCCGGTTTTCAGATTTTTCCCTGTACTTTTACAATAAACCCTACAATCATGCAAAATTTCAGCTTTCTAGGTAGTCGGGAAGTGCCTCATAATTTTGATGATCTGTCAGTCAGTCAGTCAGTCAGTCAGTCAGTCAGTATCAAAATCGCAAATTTCAAAATTAAATTCCTCTGAAAGTTTTTTGCATAGAGTCTTTAAATTTTTAAAGTCTTTTTAATGATATTAGGACAATCTCTGTTCCAAGTTTCATATCTCTATGATCAATTGAACCGAAGATACGAGGGTGTGAAAAACCGGGTGAATCGGTTCGTGTAAAGATACACTGCCGTGCTTGCTGGAACTTGGCCTGGCGCACTGCCGTGCGCTCAGATTACCTCGATCCCATCTCGGTTATAACATTTCTATACCTGTAGTGAAATTCAAGTCTTGTTGTAAAGGTTTTATGAGTGTAGGTATTTTTAGAAAGTCAACAGTAAGAGAGACGATTACACTGAATTAATTGAGCACTGTAAAATCATAAAATTCACAGCTTCTAATGTCATAAAGGCATAAAGATATCATTCTATTCTCAATCGTGGTTTAACTTGGTAAGAGTCTATGAGAGTGAGATCTTTTAAACCGGAGATTTCATTCGTCTTAATGTAATCGTTCAGATATTATAAGATAAGGTTTCTAGTATGAGATGAATAATATTCATAAATATACCTATTACCTGCTATGAACTAAAAATAGATATATGTACATACATTATATTGTATAACTAACCTTTGTACCTATAAATACCTAATAACACGAGTCTGATTTCTGCTTTGCATTATACATAAAACATAATATCAGACTGTTCAATTAGTCTATTATGTACTTAGTCGACTATTTACAGAGAGCCTACATGATTTAACACAGACTTAATTCTAATAGCATATACACAATATAAACATACCTTATCACATAATATATGATGTACATACACCTATAAAAATTATGTGTCGAGTTACGACGTGAAGAAGGTTCTCTCCTCTTGATGAAGCTTATTTATACATTTCTCCATCATCCGCCATTTTATTTCCTCTTTTATATCCTTAAATTTCCCCCCTATCATTTAGCCTCCCTGTTTGACTAAACTTTTGAAAATCTCTTTTACTTTCACACGCAAACTCAACGATAAAATGAGAAGCTTTTGTCCCGGAGTCTTTGCGAAGCAAATTCTGGTGGAACTTTGTTATGTAATGCTATGTCAATTATACATTCATAATGTATTGGGTATCTAATACCTGTAGTGAGATATCGTGAGGAGTTTTGCAATAACATCAACAGTGCACTGGTAGTTAAGTGGTTCACGCGCTAGTCTGGTAATCCAGGGAGTGTAGGGATCCGTTGGTTCGAATACCACCCAGTGCACGAATTTTTCCTCATTAATTTGAGTTTGTGACCACATAATAACAAGACTCTTGAGGGTTAGGTGGTAGAAAATGCTTTGAGCATTAACCTCGCCTGGTGGTTACCTTCCACTAAAGAGTATTATTATATCAATAATAATAATAAATATTTAGGTATGGTATTTATATTTATATTAACCTCCGCTCTGAACGCTTCCCTAGCTCTCAAATCCTCCAACTCTGTTGAGGGTTAACAGAGGAATGCGAATAAAATACCAGCGCTGAAGTAAGGGTATAAAAGATTGCTATCAGCAAATCCTCAGGGGTATCGTCAAATACGGAAACATTGCCATTTGGATTCAATATGGCGTCTTTTACAGCTTATTACTTTCAGCATACTATTATAAATGCCTCATCAAAAGTATATAGATTTTCAATAGCGCCATTTCATTTGCTAGTCCCATGTCGTTCACAGTTTATTGCTTGCTTCAAGTTTTATACCAGATAGGTCGTGAAACATTTCCATGGCGTTTCTCAGCTTGTTTTAGTACCTAAATAAGTCCTTCCTCTCAATACTCAGTAAGTGATTCATTCAGTATTCAGTAGGTATATTATGTATGCAGGCACTTTTACAAAACCTTAGACCCATCAATAGAAGAAGAAGAGTACATACAGGCATACAAGTATACAGTACATATAGTAACACATGTTGTTATATTGTACCTATACAAGTTGTTTAATACTTAATCTGTAGGTAATTAATGAAAATTAATGCATAATTATGATAACCTCAAGCATAACAATATTCTAGGTTTGTGACTTTAGTGTGTTTGTCATGGCACTAGCTGAAAGCTGATAAAATTAGCCTTAACTTAGTACTGGTGTAAGAATTTAAACTGACTCGACAGGAGAGTCAGCCTGGCTTCCTGTGAACATGTCCTATCCTGTAGAACTGTAGGTAGAATATAAAACAGTCAATGATGATATTTATCTGTCCCTGTTGTATCTACTAATAGAGTTCCTTTTTCTTTCCCCGCTGGGAAACTAAAGCTCCTTTCTTTTTGTCTCTCTATATTCTACACGATAGAAAGTAATCAAATATTTTATTCTTTTTTTCGCTTTCATATACCTCAACCCATAGTCCTTCTCGATATTGTTGTTCGTGTACTATACTAGATAGTATACAGGGTGTCTTCACAATCAATTCTCAGATTTCTATTCTTGCTCCCAACATTATTTACCTACATTTCATCTAGACCTGGTTGTCAGTTTCATTCAACTTAAATACAACATATTGAATTTTCAATAATTAAATTTGTATATTATTGAAATACAGAACCTGTAATCTGACTTGGTAAAATAAGTTTCGATGAAATGTTTTATGTTTAGTAAAAAATACAAAAAGTGTATATTTAAGTTGTCTGATATAAATGACTTGTAGGTAATTGCGTCTGGGCCAAAATTCAAAGTATTAGAGAGAAATTTGCTCTACATGACTCCATCGACTTTGTATGAATTTACGCCCTGACTTAATCTAACAAACCGCATATTCCTAGAAAATGTCTTAAAAACAACACAGATGAAGGTCATCATAAACAGGACTGATCATTATATATTTGCTGCTAATCATACCAAGTTTTGTAAGAGTAGCCAACTTTCAGATCTAGCTACTTTTCATTCAAGAATAATAATTCAAAAAATATTTAACTTTATCTTGATTATATGCAGTGTCTTTATTTTATTTTAGCAAAAAAACGATTACCTATGCATGTTTTCAAATCTGCCTTGAACTTCCAACTACCCATCCGTCGTGCACTCGTGCTGTGCAGATTCAAAAATCTTAGACTCCATTGACGACAGCCCAATGTCCATTTTGGCTGTCACATACATATAATAATATAACCAAGACACCTTGTATTATATTCCCTTCGGATTTTATTTTTTATAAACTTGCAATACTCTCCTGGCAATAGTTTTCTAGATAGCGTTTCCAGCACATATCGACACAGTATATGAATGGTTCCATTGGAATTTTATTTCAAGATTTTGCTTTCGACTTCATATTATTGAGAAGAAAATCCAATTGAAAAGAAGAAGAAAATGATGGCTCAATTATTTTGGATCTAAACATGTTTTCGAATGGGAAGTTTTTCTGCTTAAAAAGTAGATGATATACTTATAGATATAGCTGTGAAATGGTTCTGTATTATTATGGTTCTTATACGATTCAAATAAAATTGTAAAGTATAATCTAGCTTACAGATCATCTCAATTAAAATTAATAAGTGTTCACATCATGAAAATGTGAGAAATCTAAAAATGAATTGTCAAACATCGAAAGGATGTCAGTTAGTAGATATATCATATAGGGACAATATTGTTTATAGACCTCTCTTTAAATAAATGTTTATTAAAAAAATATATAATATAAATATCATACTTTATTATTACTTATTATTATATCATTGAAACTGACTGAAATTCTGTACTGCTTTTAGATATAGTCTCCATCACTCCATATATAATATTAAAGCTCACTCATCATACTTCTTGCTTGGATTTCAGTAAGCAATTCCGACAAGGACGGCAAGAAGAAACACACCAGGCCAACATTTAGTGGACAACAAATTTTTGCCTTAGAAAAAACGTTCGAACAAACCAAATACCTAGCAGGTCCCGAGCGAGCGAAACTGGCGTATGCCCTAGGCATGACCGAGTCACAAGTCAAGGTAAGCTAGGCCTTTCTTCATATTTATCGTAAGTAGAAAGTAGGTGCTTCGGTTATCTCCACCACATAATTATTGGATGAATAATATCAGATCATTAAAAAGAACAATTTCCAAGCTGAAATTCTATTGTAATTATTGATTTATTATGTTTAATGTTCTTCCGAGGAGTTAAAGTGAGTTTCATATCATTCAAGCAGCATAAACAGGGATTCTTCGTGTGATCCCTTGCGCTATCCCAAACCCCAAACTCATCATACCTCTGTCATGTAACAAATCCGCCCAATCTTCTCCTTAAGTCCTTCATGAATATGAACTACAGCAGGACTTAGCAATCTGCACGCTATCTTTATGCTAATCTTGTAGCGACGCTAGTGTGAGCACAACTTTAACAAGAAATTGATCAGCTTTTAATACCTCTAAACAACGCCCGCCGATGATTTAAAGTAAATTACGCGCGACAAACTTGTAGCCCGCACGTGTCTGTGGCTTATAGCAAGGGTGGTTTGTTTACTGTGGAAACCCCTTCATTTAAATAGAGAGGAAGAAAGCCCACCAACCCTTCAACTTTAGCTCTCCCTAACAAATGAAGCTTTTAACCATTACTTCCCTCGCGTAATAGAGCGGGCGAGAAGTTAAATGCTGTGACGAAATTTTAGTACACAATATTGTGACGGACGGACGCTTGGAGGATTGATTTTAGTAAATGCGACCGAGATTACAACGACTTGTGTTTTGATTGAATTGGATTGTAAAGTTGAAATTTTTACTCATGTGTGTGTAAAAATTACACTGATCTAGATGGTCTGCAGAATATTGCTCTAGTTGTGTATCTCACAGGAAATGTATTCGTCTAATATACTCTATTAGTTTTTATGTATTATGTTTATAGTATGTAAACTTGTAAACATACATAAAAGCGTCTTATGGGTAGTTATCGAGATGTTGACTCCACTGCTTTTGAAGAGAGAGTCTTCAAAAGAGTTTCGCATTCTGATAACATTGACGATAATGGCGTAAATTGGGGACTATATTTTATTTAATAAGTATGGATTGGCATGCACAACTGAAGGTTGATCGACTATTGTCATAGTATACAGGGTGTCCCACCAAACTTGGACACCTCAAATTACTCGGCCCCTGAAAGAGTTTTTGAAAAATAAAAAAATCTAGGGTACATGTGCTAATTATGCGGTTTCAGTTATGAAATTTTTTTTATACAGGGTGGTTCAAAAGTCAGAAATTGAGGTGTCAACTTTCGATTTTTAAATGGATCGACCTGAATTTTATTTGATGATTTTACTTTTAAATGATTCCTGAGTACTTTTTTAAACAAAAATATTACATACAGGGTGGTTTTTTTTCGACCAATTTTTTTTCTAAATCTTGAATAACTCAAGTTCGGTTAATTTTTTCGATAACAAGAAGAGAATGTGTCTGTGTAATGAATACACGCACTTTCAATTGGCATCAAAAAATTTTATACAGGGTGGTTCACAAGTGAAATAATGACTTGATTTTTTTTAAAACCGAGTTTTTTTAATTTTTTATTTAGGATTCATAATTCTAGTCTAATTTTACATATTTTTCGTTAGTCATATCGAAAAACAAAACTAAAGTGTTGTACAGGGTGAGACATAATTTTTTTGTAACACCCTGTATATGGGCAGTCAAAGAGATGCAAAATTAAATATAAAGACTAAATATGCAAGAAAAACTTTGATTTTTAATTAAACTAAAAAGTTATGGTGTTTTAACTAATATTGTCGCATGGACCACCCTGTAGATATTTTCTTAAACTATCATGTAGGTACTCTAAGTTGTATAAAATTCAACGAACACTTCGAATCATGTGGGAAAAAAAAGTAAAAAACACGAATTTGAAGCCATTTTCGATTTGGTGTCCACACTGAATGATTTCAAACTTGAAATAAGAAGTAGGTAGGTGTAGACACAAAATTGAGCACGGCTTTTTGAATTCATTTTTTTTCTTTCAGATTTGGACTCCTCGTTGAATTTTAGACAGTTTCGACTACCCATATGATGGTTTAAGAAAATATCTACAGGGTGGTCCATGCGACAATATTAGTTAAAACACCATAACTTTTTTGTTTAATTAAAAATCAAAGTTTTTCTTGCATATTTAGTCTTTATATTTAATTTTGCGTCTCTTTGACTGCCCATATACAGGGTGTTACAAAAAAATTATGTCTCACCCTGTACAACACTTTAGTTTTGTTTTTCGATATGACTAACGAAAAATGTGTAAAATTAGACGAGAATTATTAATCCTAAATAAAAAATTAAAAAAACTCGGTTTTAAAAAAAATCAAGTCATTATTTCACTTGTGAACCACCCTGTATAAAAAATGTTGATGCCAATTGAAAGTGCGTGTATTCATTACTCAAACACATTCTCTTCTTGTTATCGAAAAAATTAACCGAACTTGAGTTATTCAAGATTTAGAAAAAAAATTGGTCGAAAAAAAACCACCCTGTATGTAATATTTTTGTTTAAAAAAGTACTCAGGAATCATTTAGAAGTAAAATCATCAAATAAAATTCAGGTCGATCCATTTAAAAATCGAAAGTTGACACCTCAATTTCTGACTTTTGAACCACCCTGTATAAAAAAAATTTCATAACTGAAACCGCATAATTAGCACATGTACCCTAGATTTTTTTATTTTTCAAAAACTCTTTCAGGGGCCGAGTAATTTGAGGTGTCCAAGTTTGGTGGGACACCCTGTATTATGAGTCTGGAACATAATCATATAATTAGGAATTGAAATTCTACAAACATAAAATATTATAATATGAAAATTGTTTTACAAAATCATTTTCATACTTTATACTCCTGTAATACGCTCTGAAAATTAAGTCACTCCAACATCTTTAATTTTTAAGTCACAAAAATACGATGATGGACACTATGAAAAATATTTTGATTCAATTCCTAGTAGGGTAAAGGTTAAACTGGGCCTATTCATGTCGTACATTAATTTAATATTAACACAATTTAATACTATTCTTTTCTGAGTTATATGTCTAGTCTGATCGTGAAAAAAATACTATTTAATATTGACTTGAAAATAATTTACTTGTGATCCAGATATATTATAAGTGAAATTTGAAATACATATTTGTCACTATAGTACGATCAGTATTGTAATAACAAAGTACAGTACACAACAGTTCCTATGCAATTCTCAACACTGAAGAGGCCATCTCGACAGAAGGAAAACAAGCCGAAAAATATGAAATTATGAATCTCCCCGGGAAAGATGTCACTTGTAAATTTGGTGTAATTAATGGCTGCGCCTCGGCACATCTCAGTGTAAACTTAACACGAAATAAAACAGAGCTCTCCCGTTACAAATGGGAGCGACGAGTAGACAAGGGAGGGAATTAAGCAAGTTTTTAAACCCTTAAAATGTTGTCTAAACCTCGCGCGTGTAACTTTCCTTAATTATGTTTCATAATGAGGAAGCTAGCTTGTACATAGCGAGCACTAATTACTTGTATACAGTATAATACTGCTATCATTAGTAGCTATTACGGTACATGATGTCATTTCATTGTGAAGCTTGCAAGATTTCTACATTTTAGTTTTGTTGTATTCATCAAGTGACTCTTAACTGTAGGTATATCTGTAATGGATGCTAAAATTCTGCAACGTTCGATGTTTCTTTAGTGGTTTTAATTGAGTCTTAAATAATTCTATATTGTATAATGGATATAAATATATAATTTGTATTTTTATAATAAGTATAATGGATCACTGAAATTTAGAAATATGTACCTAAATTAATGAAATATGGGAACTTTGCATTCAGATTACAATTCAGCACCTGATTGCATTCAGAAATAACTTATTATTTTGTTCACATCTCAGTTCGACGGGACTTTTCGAAAAAAGATTCGAAAATATTTTAGTCTTAGAGTATCCCCTAGAATCGATACTGAAATTTTCTATAAAAAAAACTTGTACACCTCGTTTGTATAATTGTACAACATAAATATTGTGTGTTTGTGTGGTGTGTGTGTGTGTGTGTGTGTGTTTTTAAAAACCAAAGAAACACAATTGAAATATATTTTGATTTACGGGTAGCTCAGAGATGTAATTACAAAGCAATAAAATAAAATGGGATTTTGTGTGTCCTTTTTTTACAAGGTATTTTTGAATAGAAAATGTGAAAAATCCTGCATAACAAACTTAATCTCAATGGAATTTAATTGTCACTATTGCAAATCATATCGTTTGATTGATTTATTTTTTAGGTAAACATGTTATTATATCTACAGTATCTACACGGTACACATGTATAAGGTTTTCATTTGATTACTATATTTTTATAGTATTTGTTGTTTCTCTTGTGTTTCTCATCCAGGCGCGGTCGGTGAGTAAACGATATGTTGCCTCATAAACCAGGCTAAAATGGCATTTATAGAGTCGTTCTTTTAGTATCTAAAAATTTTGAGTTTGTTACCATGCCAATCATAATAATAATGCATTAATTATTCCAGCAATGTGTGATAATTTTCATTGTGTCCGAGATAGGCTTTGAGAAAATCCTTTAATTTCTTTTGTGTCGGTGCTGCAGTGCCTGCAGTTCCGCAACTCCTTAGAACTGTTCTCACATCTATTATTTTGTATTTTAAAGAAGGAGATATTGTGACTACAAAATTAGCAATAGGTTCTCTCGGGTGGTATGAAGTCAGAAAACTATGAAAACTGTCGGTGGACACTGGATACCTATCCACTCACCTCCTATAGGAGATGTAAGCTGTAGGTCTAGAAGATGTGTGAGAAGCTGTAGGATAAGCAAGGTCTAGATCCCTCAGGACTGGTGTTGACGGCTAGCTCGTTTACATTTTTATTACAGAGATTTGTGTGCATGTAAGAGGGGTTTTTTATTTCAATTATCTTAGTAATCCTCCAATTATGGGCACTATATTCCCGCACCCCCGCAGGTTCTTGGTTGCCATGGCAACACCTCTTTTCCTCTTTCTTTTTCCTTATGATATTTTTCTCCTTCTTCTTCACTTCACCATCTTGTATCTTGTAAACTACATGTTTTACATCAACCCAAACCTCTCTCCCTAGCATCCCATCCTTCTCTCCCTCCCCTCTCCCCATACTCTCCTGTTTTCGCCTACTCGAGTCTTCATGATATTCATCATTTCCTTATTTTTCATTTTCGAGTGATTTCATACACAAGTTTATACGTTCAAATTTTCATAAATATTGTTCCATTGTATTTCTTTATCACTTTAGTTTTATTTGAAGCTTCGCTATTTTCCGCTATTATTGAGTTTATATCTTGTCTGAATGAAATCAATGTTCCAGAATATGAATTATACCCTTATTTATCAATATAATACAAGAATTTCCATATTTTATGCACCATTTTTTTGTTTGTTCAAATTGGTTTGTTAGTTTTTGCCATCTTTGCAATTATTACTGTAGCAATATAGGTATACATAATTAGGTTCCTAATGATTCTAAGGACGTAATTATAAAAATCGTCATAGCTGCCACTTTAATTTTGGTTAAAAAATATGCAATTCTGTGTTAGATAGGTATTATGTAAATGAATCCCTTATTATTACCGAAGTGATTGATTCAATTTCAATGAGGGTGCACACTGCTCATCTTTCAAATTGAAAATCCTTTCTTCTGTACGTCTGTACTTTCCTACATTCTTTATGTTACTCGATTTCTCAACTTCACAAAAAACATCTCCATGATTACCAAACAATCTCTCTTTTTTAATACTGTCTTTTTTTTAAATAATAAGTAATTGGCACATTCTCTTGTACTACGAGTATATGTTCCTATACGAGTTTATAACTCGTTATAAAAACAACTTATATCTCGAAAGAAGAAATGACAATGCCAATCCTTGTGTTAGATGAATTTCATTGAAATGCTTTGAGAATGATAATATTAGTAGAAAAAATAATTTTTTGTAAGGTAATAAAATAATTATGTTTAATGTGGAGGAGATCAGGGTAGATTGTATTATTCATTACTCAAAAGTTGTATAAAAATTGATACTATAAAATGAAAAAAATTCCCATGTGAGAGATATAAAATAATTTCTGCTGTTAAAATATAATTCATATTAGCGTTAAATGAGGGGGAAAATTTGTGAGCATTATTATAAAAATAACTATTTGAATGCTATCTACCTACTTACGTTTATAAATTTCATGAATAGAGTGGTATTATTATGTAACTGAATCATTACAGGGCGAGTTAAAAATCTGTGTCTTAGTTCTCTGTTTGTTATTCAACAGAATGAATATGGAACGATAACTATTAATCGTTTCACACCACCCTGTAGCTCATAAAGGGGAGGGGCTCCTCTCACAATAGATAGCACCATTACACTCTGCATACCATTGTTATTTTAAATGGGGTGATAGGATACACTGAATTGTGCTGATGAACTAATTATTATGCAATTTTTATTTTATTTTTTATTCAGAGCAGGCAGATGAGAGCTGGCCTCTTCCAGAGTGTTAGTTGAAACTCAGAGTTTCTCCTCTCAGTTCTTACAAAACATAGAAAAGCTGCAAAATAAGGACCACAAGGGTCAACGAAATAGGTTAACACTAAGTTAATATGTAGTTATCTAATAATATTCAAGTATCATTAATTTTTTTAGGATATAATTTTAATATGTTTTTCGGGTAATTATCATCTATGAGATCCTGATGATCATACTCTGCTATGGAAATGAAATACTTACTACTATTTTAAAGGTAGACTTAATTAGTATAGGTATATTCATTACGTAAGATGTGTACACTGTGATCCAGGGTGGTAGGTAAAGCACACTTTTATACATAAAAAATACTCTAAATTAGAACATGTTATTCTTTATAATATTTTCACCAGCTGACACAAAGTGCTCCTTCCTGATGTTTTCAAATTTTCTCTCACAACTACTTCTCGTCTTCTCCTTTATTATTTTTCTCTTCAAATTTATCTCCTCCAGTTGGCCTCATTTTATACCTCATTTCACTTAGGTGCTTTATAACATAATTTTTATCTACATTCTCTCTTCTTTTAATTTTATTCTTTAAGTTATTATTATCTTCATTTATTGTTATTATATTACATAAACTTTGTACACTGTTCTGCTTCTTCATCTTTTCTCGGCTTTCCTTCTCCTCCATTTCTTTACGAATTTATGCTTTCGCATTATATTGTTTTTATTATCCATTACTTCGTCTTGTTTATTACTCTTTTCCCTTTTCATTATTTTAATGTTGGTAACAATGTTTTATTACATCATTTTTAATGTTTTTATGTCTTCTTCTACTTGTATTATTTATTATTTTATTTGTTTAGGTATCTGGAAAGTTTATTTAAACTTTTCGGGAATTCATGAAAGCATTGTATAGTCTTCGTGCATCGAATCTTACGTAAAGTTTTAGTCAGTATTTTTTTTTTTTTAAATATGAGTGTTTCACAGCCTTTTTTATTTCGTAGCCATGAAACAGGAGCTACTGTAGACGCTTGTGGTCTGTGTTGTAGACTGCCCATCCCGTAGTATGCCTCCCCTCTGATGGGCGAGAAGTGACACAATACTTCCCATTTAGGTGCTGGGTCAACACGAGCGCACCGGAAGGTATCCCTTACAAACAATTGTAACCAAATTAAGAATACAAATTTTTGTCGGCGCGGGGGTTTGAACCCGGGACCTTCCGCATGGCAAGCGAGTGCTTAACCACTGAGCTAATCGCGCGCTTGTATGTTGTATGTTGCATAGATTTTTCAACTTCGTGAGTTTGAATGACTAATCTCTTGAGCAACGTCTATCAGTCTGTTAAATGCATTGTAACGCACAAATCTCTGAACGGATTTGAATGAAATTTTGTAAAAATATAGGAGACATATTGTAGATGGTTTCATTTTAAATTGATGAACTTTGCACTAGCGGTTCTTGGAGATAGAAACCATGTGCCAGACTTCTATATTTTTACTTATACGTGAACCACACACCTGATCTCAACGCATTCTATATGTATAATTATGCGTATTAGTCTTGACATAGCAAAATTGATTTTTTTTTAAAAACAAAATTTGATTAAGTCTGAAACTCTGATATTTAAGAAAATCCGAAATATTGGAAAAAATGCAAAAAGTAGGTCTTCTACTTATCGATACGGATTTTTTTATATGTATATAGAATTCACAAACTTGAGGAGAATCCGTTAAAAAATTCTGGAGATACAAGTGATTTAGTAAAAAATGTCAAAAGAAATATAGCGATAGTGAAAAGTTGACCGATTATGAGGAAGTATTGTGTCCATAATTGGCAATTCATTTTTATACTTCACCCATGGCTAAAATAAAAATGTATTCAACATTTTTTTAAATATTATTATTAATATTTATGGTTACATAGTTTATGTATATTTTTTGCTACTACGTCAATAGGAGATTAAAAATTGTATTTTTATTTATTTTCCACTCCACTGTTGTTCAATTGAATACTCAATCATATCCATCTATGTCTATTTCCATGCATATCATGGAAAACCCACCTTCAATCGTTATGGGAAATAAATAAAATATAAATACAGCCAATCATATTTTTAAAAAAGTCACAAGGCTTATACCTAGAAAGAATCGAGGGTAATTTATAGTGATGAAAATCTAGCTAAACGTGGATAACGGGGTACCCCTTCCACACTGCGAGGGTTAACTGTGACAAATGACCCTCGGAAACATTCAACTTGAAATAACATTCATCAATATTTGGACGTCTTCTATACATATATGTAGATATTTTGGACAGTCAGGTTTTGGCGATCATCACACTGGCTTCTCTTTATACAGGGTGGAGAAAATAGTTTGTAGCAAAAAAAATTGATAGTTATATTTATGGACTCTGGGTCTCAAACCCTGAACTTTTCATTTTGCAAACTTGCGGTGTGCCAATTCACCATAGATAATTTTTTTTTAGTTATGAGTGTTGTGACGCATGAATGCTATAGTCACAATGATTCATCAATTTTTTTTTTTTTTTTTTTTTGTACTTTCAAAAGATTATTTTTTATTGAACAAATTCTTTCATCTTCATAAATAAAATTTAAATGTAAAAAATAACTTATTAATAAAACGAAAATTAGGAACATGGCAAGTTAAGTGGCCAATTATGCATAGCATGTGTTAGGCCACTTTTTATTATAATTATATTATTATTTAAAACTGTCCTTGTAGTTTAAAAAAATAAAAAAAATATATATTATAAATTTTGAAAATGTTAAAAAATGTTTTCATGTTATGTGTGGAGTGTTTTTGATTGTTATGTCTGTTTTATTGAGTACTTATACATTCAAATAATTAGGGAAAAATTGTTATTTTAAAATATTTAAGATTTTATTTTTATTATTGTTAATAGACAGCCATTGTTTCAGTCTGTATTTTAAAATTGTTAAAATTGGATTGTCCTTTATATCTTCAGGTATCTCATTTAAAATTTTGCTACCTACGTATGAAAAATGTCTTTTTGTCAGTGATTTGTGTTTGAGTGTTTGTATCATTTGTCCAGTCTGTCTTGTGGTGTATGTGTTAGGGTTTATAGTCCAGGTATGTTTTTTCTTTATTGCGAAAGTACTTGTTTTGTAAATGTAAATGTCATCTAGTGTTGGAACGTTAAATAGTTCGTATAGTTGGTCAGTATGAAAAAGTCTGTCTTTTTTTAGTATAGTTCTGAGTAGTATATTTTGAGTCCTTCTAAGTTGAGTCTTTATATTTTCATACGCCCCTCCCCAAGCTGTGATACAATATTGTAAGAGTGATTCAACTAACGCGAAATATACTTCGCGAAGTAGTGTATCATTACAAACTTGGTTTAGGTTGTAGAAAACATAAGTCAAGTATCGTAGTTTGTTTTTAAGTGAAGTAATATGTGCTGTCCATTTTAAGTTTTCGTCAAGTGTAACACCTAAGTAACGTAAGTAACGTAAAATGAAATCATATTACATATTAGGTACTCGTATACACCACACATTATTTTTTTTCTTCACAAATGTCCCTTGAACCTGCTCAATCTCTGAAGGTAACACTCAATGTATTTAAGTTTCTAACATCAAAATATTCCTACATAATATTTTTAATACGTTACACTGTCAATAGTCATAGTGAACTATAGTGAATTCGGAACTATAGGATGTTAGGGGCCAGTGTAACTTAGGGCATAGTGTAGCTGTAGACTGTTGTAATGAAAACTCTACACTGTATTCAATGCATTTTATCTTGTTTTTTAAAAACCATTTACATAAATATTGGCTAAATCCCTGTCTAAAGCTGTTGCCTTCTGCATTTATTTTATACCTATGCAAAAAATAAAATAGCATCGCATAAAGTTAGAGATTGCTTATCAAATAAATGTAAAAAAGTTGAAGGGGGCTTGTGAATTTTTTGTTATTTAAGTTGTTTAGAAAAAAAATGGAAAATCTCGGAATACTCGTATTGCGAAGAATATATTTTTGGTTTATTTGGCACATCCACTGTTATTGATAGAAAATACGAGTATGTACCAATGTTTTTGTTTTAAAGTTTGACTATTGTTATTTTTGCGACTAAATTTTAAAAAAATCGAAAGTATGTGGTTCGTTTTTGCAAAAATAAATATTTTTTTGCTTCGATTTCATTTTTTTTCTGGGCGTTTCATAACCTCCTGAGCAACTTTGGTTTTGTGTCTGTTTGTCCGTCTGTTTTTTTTTTCTCTCGTAATGGTAACAAAGTAACAAAATAACCTACATCTGATATTTAATTTTAATTTAGTGGCTACTTTTAATCAGTATTACAAATAATAATTGTAAATTTCATAATATTTTTAGATCCAATAATATCTACTTACATATATTTTTGCGAGTTATACAACTGTATCAAAATAAATGGCAAATGTCAAAAAAGAAACAAAAAATTTGTTGAGCCGCCAAATACATAATCGGTATTTGAACTTGCCCACATAAACTCCATGTGATAGAGACCACTATCAGATACACAACCATTGTGTGGAAACAGTCTAATTCTTTTGATTACACTCTTCCATTTCAACTTTTTTATCAGTAGTTTTTTAAATTTACTTGTAAATCTGATGTTAACATCTATTAGCTCTCTGTTTTGCATTGAGGATTTACATGGACGCATGCATGGCATACTGTAAGTCACATAAACTTTAACTCCTGTTCATGTAAATTAATTTATACCCAGCATCCACACGTGTCACATCAATGCACAACACTATATGTACCAGACATGAAGTAGATAAGATTTCTGGATAAGGGCTTGTCAGAATATTTTAATATGTGCGACTGCATTTTTTACAATTTTAAATTTTCTTTTGACTATAATTTCATTGTAATCACAAAATATTGAAAATTCTTAAAATTATGCATGCGTGTGTCATGTAATGGGCTGATGACTCTAACTCAGAGATACCACCCTGTAACAATGTAACATCCGTGTTAGAAAAACAATGATTAAAAAGTATGATACTATCTTCATATTTTACGGTGTCACCAATGCAAATTAATTGCATTTTCCATTATTAAAAAAAAAAAATTAAGAAAAAACTTACCAGTTATAAAACAGAAGAAAGAACACTACTAGTTACCTAAGTTAAGTTACCATATTTGTGTAATATCACAACTAATCAAACTCGCTTTACTAAATCTTCGCTGAAATCAGGACTTGAACCACTGATCTCCAGGTTACAGGTCCGCCGCCTTATCGATCAAGCTACTGAGGTCGGTAAGAACACTGGCGCTAGTCTGGTATCTAATTCAGGTAGTGAAGGGATCCGTTGCGCGTTGGTTTGAAATCTTGAATCCCAACCAATGCATATATTTCTCCTCATTTATTTGAGACTTGGAACTTTCTTTAAAATGTGCGTCCATCTGCGAGGATGTTTGTTTCCCTTGAAGTGTAATATTAAGAGTATAGTTTTGTAGGTCTTAGTTTTCTTTTTTTTTTAATTAAAAAAAAAAAAATTAGAAGACAAATTTAATTTTTAATGTCACCCTTTCAACACTTAAAGTTAAAAATAACATGGAAAATTAACCATCATAAAATACCTAGTACCTCATACACAGGCTGGAGATATAAATAGAAATGAAAATGCCTGAGCAGAATATAAATCGCCCTCCTGAAATCAATTACAAAGATTAAGCCCTGGTAGAACCGGCAGGGAATAGGAAGAAAGATATGCAAGTGGAAAATATGGAATGAATTAATGGTCATTATACAATTATATTATACACATATATTTATGAAAATGTGGATGTGAAACCAACAGCACGTGAGCAATATATGGACGAGATAAATGCAAGATATAGAGTCATAATTATTAAATCAAATGATAATAATTAATATCCGTTTATAATTATAATTAAATTGGAAGGATCTCAGACGCGAAGCTCAAGCTTATGAAGGTAAAATCACCACGCATGATGTATCATATAATTATGAAATGTAAACCTACATAACTTGGCTTTACACAAGGGGTGGATGGAAAATAAAAGCGATGAAAATTAGACTGTTAATCACGAATGTTGGTGAAAAAAATCGTTACATTTCTGTTAAACTTTCACAATGAATAGTGCTAACATTCTCCACTGGAAAAAAATTACAACTCCTGAAAGATCTTTACTTGCAGCCCACAGCGTCATCAAGTAATAGCTAATTAAACAGAAGTGTTTAATTATGTAACCTCAATAATCTGCTGCTGAAGTGCTGGGTAATGGTATGGCCTCTTTGCTTTTATAAGTACCAGAACCAGTCTAATGTAACAGCTGTGTTTTCCTATGTCCATAAGAAACTCATGAGAACTAATTCAAATTTAAAATTCTTTCACTTTTTCTGACAGTCTTCAAAATATTATTTTGAAAACTACCTAAATGTTATGTAATTAATATTTTTCTTATAGCTCGCAGATATTCTCAAGCCCAAATATAAAAATTAAAATAATAATGAGGCATTAACTTCCAGGAAAATCTTATCATCTCCACCACTGGTTGATTTGAAATTTCCTAATTGAAATTAAATTCCATAAATCAGGGACATGACCCCCCACTACTTCCCAACTCCCGGTACCTCACGTAGCCTGGACAAAAATGAACACTAACCATCATAAAGCAATTATTATCTTCATTAATCTCCATTCCGAATTACGAGTATGGTTTGAGTTTGCTGGCTGGGCTGAACTGATTTGGTAATTTGGGAAAGCATTTATTTAGATATTTAGTTAGAGGACGTTTGTGACTTGTTTTGTATGTTTCTGGAGTGTGGACACTAACACTACTGGACACATGCTAGGGATAGACGCATGCTAGGAATAGACACATGCTAGGAATAGACACATGCTAGGAATAGACACATGCTAGGAATAGACACAATGCTAGGAATAGACACATGCTAGGAATAGACACATGCTAGGAATAGATACATGCTAGGAATAGACACATGTTAGGGATAGACACATGCTAGATACTAGGGATAGACACATGCTAGGAATAGACACATGCTAGGAATAGACACATGCTAGGAATAGACACATGCTAGGAATAGATACTATAGCTAGGAATAGACTCATGCTAGGGGTAGACACATGCTAGAGATAGATCTAAATTTTATATAAAAAAATAGACTTAAAATCATACCTATTAAGTTTTATTTCCTAATATTTACTTGTGAAAAGTCTTTACCTCCATTACAAAAGCTTTGCTCTGCAGTAAAGATAATAGACCGGGTAAACTTTGTTGTTTAATAATGGCGGATTTAATTCTGCATCTTTTCCTTTTAATTTCAACCATGAGGTAGCGTAAAAACTTGAAAACTAAAGTAGGTATAAAAAATTATAATTTCTATGTTTATTCCAAAGTCAGAATAAGACTACTACGTATAATAAATAACTAGCGAGCGTTCTATTTGAATCTGAGGCCATGAACATAATATAATAATATACTAAAATAATATTATTTTTTGAAAATATGGTTAGTGAATATTATTTTTTATCAATTTAAAACTAAACCTAACTAAAGTTTTTTTTATACATTACAAAACACGAAAAGAAAATGGACAAAAGGCACTCGTTCGGCTTGATGCTGTAACATAGAATATATTACTGGATTCAAAGGAAAAGATAAGAGTCTGGAGCGGGACGACTGCAGAATTATATTAAATTAAATAACTTTACACTGTAATTTTGCCTTTGGGACGTTTTAGTCGGTCATATTGCACATAAAAGTTTATTAATTTGCAAGTTTTTTAATGGTATCGCCCGGATGGCGAGGGAGGATTCTGTTTTTTTCTTTCAAGATATATTCCGGAGCTTTGCAGAGATGCTGTACTCCGCTGTCAGGCTCTCATATCAAAATTTGTCAGCATTTGAAATAATATCTACTACCTAGATCAAAATAAAAAAAATAGTAATAATGAGTAGAAAATGAACGATTTTGGTCCAAAGCTCAGATAACTCAAGACAATTATTTCACACACTATCATCACAGATTTCGGTAATCATGTAATTCATAGACTGTACAATGTACATAATTATAATAGATGATTTTCAATTTATCTTTGTAAGAAAAAAATAAAAATGGTCAAAACACTTATACATATTAGATTCTGTTAACCCATGTGTACCCATGTACCTCAGTGGCTTGATCGATAAGGCCGCTGACTTGGAACCTGGAGGTCGGTGGTTCGAGTCCCAATTGCGGTTAAAATTGTTCGAGTAGTTGTGAGTGTTGTGACATCACGAAAGTGATTAACACGAATATGATTTGATTACTTTAACTTTTTAACTTTAGTGATTTTTATATATTTTATATATATTTTTTTATAAACGAAAGATGCGACATTAGATAATGCAGCTTTTCCAGGCCACCACGTGAGGAGACCAAGCAGTTATTATCATCGTAATTACTATCCTTCCTATTCAGTGGCTGCTGTCCCCAGGGGAAACCGCGGCATGTGTTTTATTAATTAAAATAAAAATAAGCCATTTGTAGCCGTTTTGTATAATTTACTTTTTAATATTATTCAGTTCATTTAAGGTATAAAAAATGAGAGTAAAACGAGTGAGGAGAGACTAAAGGATGCCAAGGAGGGAGGAGAAAGGGAGGGAAGGAAGAATACGAAAATGAGAGAGGGAAAAAAGGGTAAATTTTACCTTTTATTATGCTTTTATTGCAAGGAAGGTAATTATTTATTCAGGTCTATACCCTATGGTCCCACCTAGAGCTCTTCACTGTATGTATAATGATTACACAGTTATAATATTAGAAATTTATACTACTCAGTACTATGTATAAGTCATACTAAGTACTTAAAATGAGAAATTATATAAAAAAAAAATTGTATTTAAAATTAAGCTCTTATTCAATTTTTAGTTACTGATGCATGATACTTATTATAATTTTATAAGTATTATTGTTAACACCTAAGATAAATTAATGTTTAAAATACCAAACACTTATTTTCAATTAGGTGTTTTCAAACACCCATCTCTCTTTTAGGTGTTTTACAACAGATTTATTCATCAACACGCTTTTTTAATATTGATCATCGGCTCTAGCAAGAATAACAAAGAACTTATATCACGAGAAAAATATGAAATAATTTCATTAGCCGAGGAAAATAATGTGTTCTAAATTAATTCCAAACATTGCTCGTATCTGAATTCTGAATATAATGTATCTCTTTTACTGTATTAAAACATAATATGATTAAAACATAAACTCGTGTTGTAATGTTTTAATTTAATAAAATGAAAACATCACACCAAGCTCTTAGGATGAGGACTGAGGAGATGAGGGTCCCGCTTCACAAAGTACTATCCAGAGATCAGCTCATTCCATTCCTAAGATACCTCGCTAACACATAATGGGTTTACTCAATACTCATTTATAGGCGAACTTGGGCTAAGAGCAGTTTTAAGATTAAATAATTTTAATAAATAAAGCTTCCTATTTACATTTTTTCCTCAAATGCAAACGCTTGCTAAATTTTTCAACGATTACTTTACATACTTGTGTATTCATTTCATAGATTTTCGCTTGAGACGCTGTGCTGGATAGTCGCACGTACTCACGAACTATTTTATTGCGATCATCTCAAAAATTACTTTTCATAGAAAAAATTAAAATTATTTCAGTATTCATTTCATACAGCTCCTTCGAGTTAGGCTAGCACTACAAGACAGTTTAAATTCAATAAAAAGCACCTCTAGTGAGAGAAAAGGTTACTCTTTCATTTATTGGTTTTAAATTACTTCCCTCTTTTCCTCTTCCTTCTGCACCCCCACTCTAGGGCTATCAAGCACCTATTATGTACTTTCATATTAGAGGAGAATATGAAAAAATCCTTGCCGTCCTTCCACACGCCTTTACCCGTACAGGATTCTGCATACCCACGCAGTGTTGCCTTTCTTTCAATGGCTTGTTGTTGATGCATTCATGAACAATGATATCCTTTGAATGTAAAAATGTGTTAACTGGGCTCCTATGTTCTATATTCAAATTATGACTTCTATGTCACTTTGTCAGTCACTAATATGTAGGTATATGTAGAACTTTCTACATGGTTTGCTTTGTGTGAGGCATGAAATAGTAAGAATTAGTTAGGACTTTTGTATAGGAGAAAAACGATAAAAATTTAGGTATAAATCCAATTTTTCTTTTCTTTCTAAATACATAATACTAATATTGTCATAATTTTAGATGAGATAAAAATTAAACTTCTTATGCATATCAACCTTAAAACTCATGCTGATGTTGAAAGTTTTTTTCCAAAAAGATTCGCTAAGGGAAAGATTAGAAAGGGCTTTCCTCAACCCTGTATGGAAAGGCCATTATGGAAATTTTTTGGACGTTGTGTAACTTTTAATTCAGGGACTTTGTCACATATGGTTACAAAGCATAATAATGCCAGGATTATCTTCACACAAAACTTCCCTCTTTTCTCTGCTAGTTTGCCTTTCTTGCTCCACTCTCATTTAGATTTTATTTTTTGTTCAAAAGTATCGTATCGGAGAAACATTTAGAATAGGAATGAACAGCGAGCAGTTAACAGAGGACTGATGATATTTTTTTTCTAAAAAAATAATGAAAAATAGGGCTATCTCTCTGAGCCTAAATAATATATGTATTTTAGAAAAAAAGAAAAGGAAAACTAGAGTACTGTCCTGATTGATCACATGACACATTTCCGATAGAGAGGGTTAAGAAACTCTATATTATATTTTCTTAGTCCAACTTATTAACTTAATCTATTTTTGAATAGAGGAGCAGATCTTGCATCTTCTTATTCTTGTAACAGAATTAAACTTTTTTCGGATGATTAGAATTACAGACAGTTCATGGGTTTTTTCTTGGCCATAAAAAAATATATTATACCTACTACAAATAAAAAATTGACGAGGTTAAATAATCAACAACTTCTAATCTCAGAAAATAATTTGATCACAATAAAGTTGTCCTCCTAATTAACAATTCACCTTATAAACGAAAGGATAAGCTATGAATTTGGGAACATAAAATCTGAAGAAGCTCTAGATAGGTATCGACTTCTAAAGGTAAGTTTAATGAACGAGAGGGGATTAAGCTTGAAATTAACCAAACTGTGCATCATGTGGGGCTATTTTGTAAGGGATTAGGAAATATTTCGTAGCTCGCCCAAGCTTACTTTGTAAATACAAAAACAATATTTTTGAAAATAATAACAAACACTTTGGTTTCATTATCTTCACATACAGGATGCTCTGTCAGAATAATAACTAAGTTTTATACCTACTTTCCAATAAAGAAAAAAATAACTGATGATAATACCCTATAATATATTATATGATCTACACTAGGCTTAGGATCTCGTAGTATTCTTAGCAACTTTAGTATTGTATCTATAGTTTTACATGAATGAACCTGCAGGTCATGGAAACAAAGAGCTTGCATAGAGCGACGAATTTCCGATGTAGAATTATTTATTTATTTCTAATAAAATAATGAAAACGTAGTAATTGTTGTTCTACCTAAAGAAATGAATTATAAATGAATCGCATATTTTTTTGGGATATAAGATACAGAGACCGACATTTTCACTAAAAAAATAATTTAAATACTTGTCTCTTTATACTGATTAAAATAGAGAGGTTAGTTTATGCCATTTTCAGAACTGTTAACTGCTGATGAGAGCAAATAAGCTCGAAACAGCTGTCCACTGTCCACTCTGTCCAGTGGTATGTTCTGATATTCATGTACATCTAAATACAACTTTTCTTTTTATACTGGTTTTGTCATTGTTGCTTTAACTTCTATTAAATACCCAGGTATCTTGTTTTATTTCATCATTCAATTTATATCAGAATCTATTTATCCACTGTCTTTTTTCAAGGGATTCAATATTTTCATCAGACCCAGTATATTGCAGAAATAAGATTAAGCTTAATTCCATGGGGATTTCAAGCTAACAAAAGAGGTGTTTTATAACTGTAATAATTAATTTAAAAATGTATACGACTTAAATAATATACAGGGCCAGTTAGTTAGTTTTACTGATGTTTACTTACTATTTATTATGTTAGTAACTTATTGTATCCATGTTGATAAAAATAAATGGTTAAATTATAATTAAACATTAGAACTTCCTTTTTTCTCAAAGATATTTTTTTATGACTGTGACAGAGTGTGACAGGTATATACCAAATTATCTTCATTTGATTTTTCCTTAATTAAAGACTTATTGCCTTATCATATTTGTGGTAATCGCAAGATTTTTTTTTTTTAAGTGGGGTTTTAACGTCGCTTTCAACTGCCATGGTCATATCACGACGGGGGTTTTACCCTCCATTCGCAGGAAACTTACAAACCTGCTACTCACATTGACCTCACCCAGCCTGAGTGGGGCCGGGAAAAGCCAGCGTCACGAGAATTAGAATTTGAATGGTCACCCATCCAAGTCTTAACCTCGCTGGATGTCGCTTAACTTCGGTGTTCTGAAGGGAACCGGTGTATTCAACATGCCATCGACGCTGGCTCATCGCAAGATTGATATCACAATTACTCAATCTCGCATTACAAAATTTTCGCTTAACTTGGGAATTGAACCACCGACCTCCAGGTTACAAGTCTGATGCATTATCATTGAAGCAACTGAGATCTCTAATTTTTCCTTTAATTACTGTAATATTTTGCATTCTGCTTTTCCGACAACTAGAAAATATTCGTTCTCTCAATTCACCCTTTATGAGAAATAATACTCAGCAAAACCCACATCTTGCGGAGGACAAGGGTTTATGGTTTTATTGATTCAGTTGTACCTCCTCGTAGCCCTGTCTTTATTGACGTAGAATTGTTGAGATGTTGAGCCAATTATTATTGTTAGGTACCCACTTATACTCATTCTTGAGAGGTATTAAAATTCCGTTTCGTGTGAAACGGCGAAAGGATAAATCCGGCATTAAACTACAGGGCACACTCGCACACTTGAGACCTGAATATTTCTTTCTTTTCAGGTGTTTTTTAGTAATCTTTTGGAATTAGCAATGCGGATCAGGATTTAAAGTATCAATTTTTTGACAGTCTATAGTACTATTGTAAGTCTATGCATTTTAGGTTTTAACGTACCGTCTATAAACAACACAAAGTGCTCAATTTTCTTAATTTGATCTTTTTATTGGGATTTTTCATAGAAATGGTCAAATCAGAGAACTTCAATTCCGATTGAACTGAAATTTGATATGACTCCTCATAAAAATTTCAAACTGAAAATGTTTTCTTTTGAAATTTTTTTCAAAAGAAATCTTAAATGAGTATTCTTAGCAGTTAACCTTCTTTATTGTTGAAAGTTACTGTCTTAAATTTAGGTTTCTTTAGATATCTACCTGAAATAACTGGATATATCGTGATGATTTTTACTTGTTACCCTTGAGACCTCACCGCAATGTGCATGGCTATACAAGTATACAATTGTTACAATTTACATACTACTTGACTAACGATACAAACAAACATTGAAAATCCAAGGCAAGGGGTACCCACTACGAAGTAATAGTGATGATGCAATAAGACTCATCTCTGAGTAATTTACTGTCGAAATCTTAAATTACATAAAGGCGTCGTTAACGACATAGGCAGGATGTTATCTCTTGATGTAATTAGATCAGCAGAAGCATGACCCTCTCATCATCCCTCAATGCTGAAATCTCTCAGCCATGACGCCTCTATTAAATTTTTTTGCTATTTGTACTGAAAGCTCTTCCTACCCTCTTACGCAAGATAAAGTGACAGAGGTTTTAATCTTATTTGATTTTGGCATGATTTAGCAACTATTAATCTCGTCACTTAGCTCTTAAAGAAACTTGAAATACTGCTAAAAAAATCTCAAGTGTGAGATTTCTGATTCATTTCTATCTTTGTAGATGTCTGTGTCTAAGTTGTATCGAAAATTCGTGATTTGACATAACATAACTAATTATTTAGTTATGTTATGTCAAATTATTAGTTATGTCAATCAATAAGTTATTTAAAGCAATAAGAAAAGGCTCTAAATTGCTTCAATTAACACAAAATAATACCCCATAATTGTTATTAGAAGATTAGCAAACAATGGAAGTTATTATCTTTCTTAAACTTTAAGGACGCAAAGTAAACACAAGTTTATTTGAATGAACCAACTCCGCTTTTCTTATATCAGAAATAATATTTCCCTCCTTTAGTAACCATTTTCCGTCATTAGTTTAAATGCGTAGTAAATGACCTACAAAACAACTTATACAACACATTATAGGGTGACAAGTACGTCATAAACTTTTCTTATTCTTAATAATAATATTTGAAATAATTGAAAAGTATTAGTTCATATGAAGATAAATCTGTACAACAGTACAACACAAACTAAGAGTAGCTATGTACCTAGGAGCTATCGTTCACATAGTTATGCTATCAGTACTAATGTTTTTGTAAAACACATAAAAAATGTGGGTGTTTTCTATACACCTACAGTGTTTTTCTATTCATTAGATAGGTGTTTTTGATGAAACACGAAACACGTGTGAGGTGACTTGGAAAAACACATTATTTGAAATAAAGCGGGTAAAGGGTAGTAACCCTCAGACAATTTAACAAAGACAGAGAAAGAAGATGATTGTTAAAGATAAAAAAAGTAACTAGCCCATTGTAGTAACAAAAGTAACAAAAAAACACTTTTCGCGAAATCTTCTTTGTTTTTTTACTATAGTTTAATTAAAAACACCAAGCACTCTCATTTTCAATATAGGTGTTTCCAAGCACCTACCTCTTTTAGGTGTTTTAAAACAATGATCAGGCGAGATTAATGATCAAAGCATTTTCTACCACCTAACCTAACCATCGCAGTCTTATTATTATGTGGTCACTCACATAAACAAATAAATGAGGAAAAATTGATGCATTGAGTGGGATTTGAACCAATTGATGCCTACGCTATCTGTATAGACCAGAGCCTTAACCACTTGACCCCCAATGCAATAGCAATAACAAATTATTTTTATGAAAAAATGAACTAACAATGAAATTTTGATGCATTGAGTGGGATTTGAACTAATTGATGCCTACGCTATCTGTATTACCGGACCAGAGCCTTAACCAGTTGAGCCCCAATGCAATACCAGTAACAATTTATTTTTATGAAAAAATGAACTAGGAAGAGATTGCCACAGGCAATAACCCCGCCCTTTAGGTAGGCCATTATTGTTATACTGTTACCATTGTACTTTGTCCTCCCAATAAAGCTTAAAAAAAAACTAACAGTGAAATGATGTTGTGTGTTGCAGGTGTGGTTCCAGAACAGGAGGACCAAGTGGAGGAAGAAGCACGCTGCCGAGATGGCGACGGCCAAGAGGAAACAGGAGGAGGTGGAGGAGTCTTCAGGGGAGGAGGAGGAGTACAGCCGCCACAGCGACAATGCCGCCAAGCGACTGAGGAGAGAACTGGCGGCCCACTGCGGGGTGCAGAACATGTAGCATTCCATCTGGCCGCCATGCCCCGCCCCCTCACATGTCGGCCTCGACTTGAAGCATGCGGCTGAATAAAGTGGCTGTCTGAAGCATGCCGCTGAATAAAGTGGCTGTCTGAAGCATGCCGCTGAATAAAGTGGCTGTCTGAAGCATGCAGCTGAATAAAGTGGCTGTCTGAAGCATGCCGCTGAATAAAGTGGCTGTCTGAAGCATGCCGCTGAATAAAGCGGCTGTCTGAAGCATGCAGCTGAATAAAGCGGCTGTCTGAAGCATGCAGCTGAATAAAGTGGCTGTCTGAAGCATGCCGCTGAATAAAGCGGCTGTCTGAAGCATGTCGCTGAATAAAGCGGCTGTCTGAAGCATGCAGCTGAATAAAGCGGCTGTCTGAAGCATGCAGCTGAATAAAGTGGCTGTCTGAAGCATGCCGCTGAATAAAGCGGCTGTCTGAAGCATGTCGCTGAATAAAGCGGCTGTCTGAAGCATGTCGCTGAATAAAGCGGCTGTCTGAAGCATGCCGCTGAATAAAGCGGCTGTCTGAAGCATGCAGCTGAATAAAGTGGCTGTCTGAAGCATGCCGCTGAATAAAGTGGCCGTCTGAAGCATGCCGCTGAATAAAGTGGCTGTCTGAAGCATGTCGGTCGCTGAATAAAGCGGCTGTCTGAAGCATGCAGCTGAATAAAGTGGCTGTCTGAAGCATGCCGCTGAATAAAGCGGCTGTCTGAAGCATGCAGCTGAATAAAGTGGCTGTCTGAAGCATGCCGCTGAATAAAGTGGCTGTCTGAAGCATGCCGCTGAATAAAGTGGCTGTCTGAAGCATGCCGCTGAATAAAGCGGCTGTCTGAAGCATGCAGCTGAATAAAGCGGCTGTCTGACGCATGCCGCTGAATAAAGCGGCTGTCTTATTATTGTAGTCTTTGTGGCGGAGGATTCCGATAGTATAGATTGGAATACAGTGGAGCCTGAATATGAGTGAACTTAAGGGACCGAATTTTTTCCTCTTATATCCAGTCTGGCTGGGAGACTATAAACAGGGAGTAGACCAGCATTGGCTTGGTTCTGGGGGGCCTTGTCAATTATTAGCCTCCTTGTAAAGACAGTGGTAGAAGTGCTGAGTCATTCCTCCACTGTCTAGCTACCATCGTTCACGATGACGCCACCCTATGATGATGATCCAGGTTTCTCTTATAAAGAAGTTATTTTCCTTTATAGTGAGGTAAATTTATTGTTCTATTATATCGTTAGATTCAGTTCTCTCATATCCAGGTTCGACTGTAATTGTTAAACTCTCTGAGGGTAACTGCTCCTGCTCTGAGTTCGTATTATTTAGAAATGATGAGCAACCAAACATGAGATGTCAGACCGAGCAATCATTGTAAATAAAAATATTAGTCATTGAATTAAATTTTCTTTTTGTTTATTTTAAATAAGTCTTCATTTTTTAAATTTCAATTTTGAATGTTGATGTTTATTGTTATTAACTTTCCTCAAAAAATAACTTGTGTATACATACAACTTCTTTGCTAATAAAGGATGCAGTTTGGTTTAATGATATCTACATTTATGTATAATTATGTATAATTGTATATTTGATTTGAACATATGAATAAGCTGATATTATCTAAAGTAGACATCTAATTTTCTTTAGCATTAGTGGAGATGTGATATTCACTTTTAACACTTCTGTACACTCCCATAAAAAAAAAAAAAAAAAATGTTAGATTCAGTTGATAAATATAATTAGTAATAAATAGATAGTTAATAATTATATTATTATACATAATTATGTCTATGAAACCAAAGATTACTTTTGTTATGAATATTGAAGAATTTCACAATTTTTATGTAAATGATTGACCACCTCACAGCCCGAGTTCTCCAGATGTACTCTTAGGTGGTGTAAAACATACCAATCGACTTCGTTGCATAGATTTGTACATAATATTTAGTAATTTCAGTTGAAATTTATCAATATATCACGTCATAACATAATTATGTAAAACAATCCTTGAGATTTAAGTGTCAGTAATATCAGGTCGGAGCAAAAGTCTGGAAACCTAAATAATAACAAAGGATGTAAGGAAAATACCCTTAAAAGTTTCAGCTCGATAAGACAAAAATTGCAGCTTTTTTGCCGAAATAAAATTTTGATCCAAACCATCGCCTAGCTCGACGTTGCTTAACATTATATGGTCAGTAAATATGGCAAATTTTTGGCATGTATGGAACTTACTCTGAAAATTTCAGCTCCATTGAAAAAAAAAAAAAAAAAAAAATGTAAAAAAATTAACTTGGTCCTGACATAGGGGCCCCGGTTTACCTTGCAAAATTCCCAACTTACTCCGAAAGTCCTTCGTAATTATATATTTGAGGAGCATACGTGCAAATTGAATATCTCCAAAAATACAAAAATGGAGTTAGGAATAATTCTAACAGTTTATACTGAGCGGAATTCAAAAATTAAACAACGAACGACCTTACTCAAACACATCCCATAGTAATTGCGCTTTCAAAATGACCGTATCAATCAAATCTGAACAGATCCATACTTGTTTCTATATTGTTTTACTTTTCATAATATCAATTTTTCCTTCATACTGAAAATTCATATTTCCGGCGATGTTCATTTTTGCACGTATGCTCCTCATTTAGGGGTTTCCACAGTTTTGCCCCACCCTGTATAAGTACAATACAAAATCTGAAGTTATATCAATCTTTAAAATGTGCTTAATATTTTCGCTGCATCTTTGGTATGGCTTTTTCTGATGGTCTTAATTCTTTCAGCCTATTTCAGTCCTGTTTTTTCTTCATGTAAATACAAGTAAATTTCAATGTATGTATTATACTAATCTAAATAAGTTTCCTACAAATTCTATAAAATTATTTATTGTATTTAAATGAAATATGTTGGTAAAATAAATATTAAATATAAAATCAAATCTACAAAAAACATTTATTTCTTTTTTATGTAGGAATGGGTGGAAAACATAAAAAAAATAAAATTATGGAACACTTTAATTTAAAAAATATTCAAATATTTTATTTAGGTAGTCGTCAAGTACTTATTTACAAATACTCGCTCCGAGAGAGAATTAAAAAAAAAAAAAAATACAGTTAGCAATCAATATTCTCTTAACAACAACAAAAAAGAAGATTATCCTGAAAAACATAAAAAAAGAACAGAGAGATCTTATCATTATTATAAAATATACAACATATTATTTAAGTATGTAGATAAATACAAGTGAATTAATACATTTAAAAATGTAGTGACATTTTTCAGAGAGAGAGAAAATATGTATGGGTGAAAAGTTTGTGGTTTACCTCATCCGCCTCAGTGGGGGGGAAGAAAGGTCAAACAATCAATTTAGCTGCGTGTTTGCCATGAATAAAAACTCAAAAGTGCGGCGCCAAAATAAAAAGGCGTCCTAATATCACCATGACAACGCCTGACCAGAGTGGGTTAAAATCTTCAAGTGAATGGTGATAAAACGCTATCATTCTGAAAGTTTGGAGTGGGCTTACATTTTGTTTCCGTTTTATTATGGTTTTATTTCTCTCGTATTAAGTACTTTGTCAGACACTTTGGAAATGACTAAAGTACAACTTCTTCTAATGCTGTCTGAATGGAGTTCTTATTCCGCACATCTCATCTACCTATGACAGAGAAGCTTTAGGCTGCTCAGGTTTGTTAGTCTAGAAATGGAAAAATAAAGACTCGATTAACTCAGCCAGCCTCCGTGGCGTAACTTCTGCTACTGCTTGTAGTCTGGAGATCCTGAGGGAACAGAAAATTCTGTTCCCTCCGAACACGTGATGCTAGCATTTCCGGCCCTACCCAGGCTAGTTGAGGTTATTGTGGGTAGCTGGTTCGATTCCCAGTGAATGGAGGGTGAAACCCCCGTGCTGATGACTACCTCAAATGAAAATCAGGACCTTAAAACCAAATAGAATCAACTGGTTTCATTAGATCTAATCGAGGTCGGTGTGATAATTGGGTCTTTGCTTGTGGAGTTCCAACCTGTGTAATATTTTTTTTTTTGAAGGTTCAATTTACAATTTATCAATATTGCTGAGCAACTTTTATTGTAAGTAGAATGCAGCTATGAAGTAGGTAAGCTAGTAATTTTAAATTGATAATATATTACTGTGGTCAATATATAAAAATAGTGAAGATAGAAAAGAGATACTCGAAAACGATACTGACTGCGTCACAAAGTTTTGCCAAAAGTACCAAATCGAATAAGAATACCAAATTAAATCGCTATGAAATTCCAGCCAATGGAAAAGCAATAGCAAACACATTGGAAAGAGAATGAAGTAGAAATAAATAAAGGTTTAATCAAAGGAAATAGACAAATAAAAAAGTAAGTATAGAAGCAATAAAAAGAATTCAAAGAAGATACAACATAATAATGGCAACTCTAGAGCAGGGGTGCATTAGATGTAAAAGCGGTGGATTGGCCTGAATAAAAGTCGTGGAGCGATGAAATTGAAAAACATAGTACATTGTACTTCAATGTAAATATGTTTTTCAACGATGTCTTAGTAAATCCTACACCAACATCATATAGGCACCAGAAATTTCATGAAAATCGGTTCTTTTGTTTCCGGGTTATATCTCTAAAACAAAAATATTACCTTGCAAAATGTGTATAAAAGATGTGTTCAAATCCTTGTGAAGCTTTTTATTGTAGTTTCAAATGGAGTGCCTAGATAATTACCGTCTCGTATATTTAAACATTTGTTGAAAAATGCCATGAAATTTAAGGCTCGAGCCTCAAATAGAAATAGTAGAGATTACCTATATGTACAGTTGTACATGTGTAATACATAACCAGTAATGTTCTGACAGAAAGTCTTCTTATGTAGGTATTTGTCAAAGTGATTTCCAAGGCTAATCTCAGACTCAAGGGAGTTTCATGAATCCGCTACTAACAGTCAAGACAACTTCATCCACAAGACGAGTCTCATTTTGTCGCTCCTGTTCTCCTCTTTAGACGCGAAAGTGGGATTGTAAGAAGTAATGGAAGACGCTCGAATGAGAAATACAGAACAGCGGAGAAGAAACCAAAGGGGTATGTTTTTAAATGGAGTCATTTGTCTTGTGGTGTCGCCCTGGCACTGATAACAGAGTTGGGAATGGGGAAGAAAGAGGATTTGAAGAGGAGGAAGGGGAATAGGGGAGGAATACGAGGAAAAGAATCTCTTAAGATGCTTTCAAGTACATCTAAACATATACTTGATGGCATTAGTATACATTGCTATGGTATATAAATAAATATAAAATATCACACTTTCTTTAAATGGGTAAACGCATCTCCTTCCCAAAGATTGCAAGCTACACTTCATAGACCGGTGAACTAGGCGATGGTGGTAGTCTGTTAAAGCAGCACAAGCAGATTCTAGTTGCTATTGCTAGGGTAAGAGCTAGGTGATGGTGGTAGTCTGTCGAAGCAGCACAAGCAGATTCTAGTTGCTATTGCTAGGGTAAGAGCTAGGTGATGGTGGTAGTCTGTCGAAGCAGCACAAGCAGATTCTAGTTGCTATTGCTAGGGTAAGAGCTAGGTGATGGTGGTAGTCTGTCGAAGCAGCACAAGCAGATTCTAGTTGCTATTGCTAGGGTAAGAGCTAGGTGATGGTGGTAGTCTGTCGAAGCAGCACAAGCAGATTCTAGTTGCTATTGCTAGGGTAAGAGCTAGGTGATGGTGGTAGTCTGTCGAAGCAGCACAAGCAGATTCTAGTTGCTATTGCTAGGGTAAGAGCTAGGTGATGGTGGTAGTCTGTCGAAGCAGCACAAGCAGATTCTAGTTGCTATTGCTAGGGTAAGAGCTAGGTGATGGTGGTAGTCTGTCGAAGCAGCACAAGCAGATTCTAGTTGCTATTGCTAGGGTAAGACTAGGTGATGGTGGTAGTCTGTCGAAGCAGCACAAGCAGATTCTAGTTGCTATTGCTAGGGTAAGAGCTAGGTCATGGCGGTAGTCTGTTGAGGCAGCACAAGCAGATTCTGGTTGCTATTTCTAGGGTAAGAGCTAGATGATGGTGGTAGTCTGTTGAGGCAGCACAAGCAGATTCTAGTTGCTATTGCTAGGGTAAGAGCTAGGTGATGGTGGTAGTCTGTTGAAGCAGCACAAGCAGATTCTAGTTGCTATTGCTAGGGTAAGAGCTAGGTGATGGTGGTAGTCTGTTGAAGCAGCACAAGCAGATTCTAGTTGCTATTGCTAGGGTAAGAGCTAGATGATGGTGGTAGTCTGTTGAAGCAGCACAAGCAGATTCTAGTTGCTATTGCTAGGGTAAGAGCTAGGTGATGGTGGTAGTCTGTTGAAGCAGCACAAGCAGATTCTAGTTGCTATTGCTAGGGTGGGAGCTAGATGAGGCTGGTAGTAACTGGTAGTCTGTTGAGACAGCACAAGCAGATTCAGTCGGACAGGAACTATCCCTTGTCTGTGTCTCATGAGGTCTATTGTATGCATGACTGATGACTGCACTTTCAAGACAGTCCAGAGTCTCTTCTAAAAGAAGATAAAGAAATTTACCAACAGAAAAATGTTTTCAATAAAACAAAATAAAATTTATCGGCCAACACTTGCCCGTGATGTATTGCTTCTGCACTCAAGATATTTTAAGTTCCCTAAAAGTTCGTCTGGATTATTACCAAAAACCCCAATAATATTCTCTATGGTTGCGAAACTATAATGTATCGACAGAAGATTGGATAGTGCTTCCTCATTCGCATAATATTAGAGAAAGTTTTGACTGTCCTTAGTAAGTTATTAAAGATATACCTACTCGAAGGTAGTTATTATAATTTTGTCAGCCTCAATTCAATTTTAAGATAGGCGCTATTTTGTGGATTTACAGAAATCCCTCTATGGGTGAGTAATTCATTGGGGGTGAATATACTTGTATATCATTACAAATTCTTTCTCCTTATTTTTCTTCTTCTGTGATGGATTACGAAGAAAAAATACACCAATAACAAAATTGTCTCATATATTTGATCCTTAATAGCCCTATTGAATGACCTATTGTGTGAAGTATCAAATTAATGGTCTTATTAATGACTTTCCAACCCTGGTTTGATTGGATTGAATAAAATTTTATCATTAAAATTTGTACATTTTTTACGCTTCTAGGATCTCTTTCCAGTGAGAAGCTACTCTTACATAAGATAATATACGATGTCCTCTTGACAGTCAGAAAATTTGGGTTCTCAGTTGATCAAGGGGCCCTGGAGCTTTTTTTAAGTTCATATTATCTGCACAAATATGTACCTAACAAAATTTAAGCTCTGTAGAGTCTAGTCTAGAAAAAAGGTTCAAGAGTAAAGACTTGTGGCAGTTTTCATACAACGTTAGCGTGTGTGCTGATCTTGCCTCGTTATTAGTGAATGTTTGCGTGTGTGTAAGCCCGCCCACCGTTTGATAATTTTACTACTTATCACCGATCTCATAGGCTAAATTCTACATAAGCTCTCAGTTTATATTTATTTAAAAAATCTACACGAAAGTATGTAGGTAAATGAGTTCAGCCATTTTTAAAAGAGGCGTTTGCCCAAAGAATTCTTACAGCAATGTGTAAGAAAACAAGCATTGAAATAATTGGCACAATGGAAGCAGGACAGCCTAGCCTGCAAATGTAAGAGAAAGCTTTGTGCATAATTTTTAGAATGTCAATTCGTTCTTTTGGAAAATCCATAGTGTAGAGCTACTGAATGTCATAAACAAAACGTTTCTTTATGAGAGTATAGGTACTAGGTATTTAGGTAGGTTGTTACTATATCTTCTTTTCTAGGCGGTGTATTTTACGAATATCCATGATCATGATGGAAATTTTTCATGAATTTTCCTTAGGTTCTAATAATTATAATAAATTGTTTTCTTTGTTGGTATCAATCTTGTTCAAAATCAGTGAAAATCCTATAAAACAATATTATTCTGTAATAATTTATGTCATTATTAATATAGAGTCAAGATTTTAGGTGTTGATTTTGTTAGGAAAAGATCAAATTTTTTCCTAGTATCTATAGAAGGTACAGCAGTTAGTTATAAACATATAAGAACTTTTTTATAACACCAAAAACATTTAAGTACGTACTGGTTAATTCATCCTGAATGTGATAACCTGGAAGGACAAAGCTTCCTGTTACTGAAAGGAGAACAAAACTGAAATACCTCCCGGCAAAAATAATAATTGAAGAAAGTTATACAGAAAAATGAAATTGAATTGGAAAATATCAATTTTAAATTAATCAAATAATATGTAAATACAAAATAAAACACTGACTGAATCGTTCCAATTAAAACTTGGAGTAAAAAAATAAATAAAAATATTGAATAAAATGCATAACAATCCATTAGATTTAGAATGAAAACAGGATGTAACGAAAAGATTCTCTAAAATTGTCGTAAACCATTTTTTAAAATATTCTTTTAAATGAAAACTTATTGTTAATTATTTAGGTATGGTATGAAGAACATGTTTGTTGTCACTTTTCAACTACCCATAATTTTATGAAACAATTTCTTTAAGATAGTTATAATCAGAAAAATGTATTATAATGGAAATGAATCGGGTGTGTCTTCATCTTTGACCTAATTTGTTATAGGACTGAAGAAATTGAACTTAGAACTGGGTTCTTACAGTGTTAATAATTACTTTGTCGAAATGACGTCCAGTATTAAATTTATCATGCACCTCGGTGGAGACAACATTTTATGTCACTTTTTTGGAATCAAAGCTGATTAGTCTATCCAGAAATGTTATCAGCTCAAATACGAATATACATAGTACCCGTTACAATTTACTTTACTATTATAATAATTATTGGTGATTAATGAGGAAAAGTATAATTTGATTGTTTTTGGTTTGATTAATGAGGAATTAATAATCAGATTTGGCGTCCGCCTGATAATCAAAACTAAATTTGCCTAACAGAAAAAAAAAGATAAAAAAATGGATGACACAAAAATAAAATTAAAGTGATTTGAATGGGATAAAAATTGAAATTGACAAAAAAAATGGAGAGGTATCGAAATAAAAACCATAAAAAAGACAACAACAAAAGCCGTTGTTATGACTCAACGATAGCAGAGCTTAAAAATAAATTGGGGATTTCATTCTCATTTTTTATTCAATTAATATTTATATTTATCTACGAGTATATCTGACACAATAACAGCAGTTGCTATAGGAAGTAGATTGAAGTTTGTGACTGAATTTCCATTTATAGATTTGAAGAGTAAAAGAAAAAGAAAAACAGTAATATACAAATGTTTACTGTCTAATGCTCGTGTAATATACAAATCAAAGTTACAAGGCTCTCTGGTTGCAGCAGTTTCTGTTTGAAGCTTCTCATATGCAGATATACAAACAGGACATTTGTAGATGAAGAGATGCAGGAGAAGATGGAGATACAAGAGGACGAAAACAGGAGAAATACTCAAGCATATGAAAGGTACATTTACAAATAACTATGTCTATACTCTGTACACTAAAATTACATCGTATTTTATTGTAGATAGTGTATTGTACTGTAGTGTAGATTATGTTTAGTGTATAGTGTACCTAGTTGTAGAGCCATGTGGTGATTACCACGAAGACCAGTAGTAATGCTACAATGATTAGTAATAATGACACCTCATGATGGGTAATGCTTATCCTCATCCAGCTAGCACCATAATATTCATTCAAACCATAACTACCTCAAACCTGAAGATATTTGTGTGGCGGCATTACCAGAGGCTGAATATCTCAAAGCAAACGAGCTAAATGAAGGCAGATAATGAATGGTGAACTGAATGAATGAATCTATGAATGAATTGTGTCTTGGAATGAATGAATCTGAATGAATGAAAGTAGTCAGGGTTACTCTTGATACAGGTAAGGAAGAGAAAGAGGATCTCTTCAAAGAATTCTTGATGTGAAATGTAAAAAAATAGTATAATATTGAAATACACACCTGTACATTTCTTCGTTGTAGAATTACCTACTTTTTGATCTTAGTGTGCTCAAATAATAGAGACAGTACCTATAGTAAGATGATAGTCACAAGTTCAGTTCCAGCTTAGAGCACAAAAAATAATTAATTTCCAATTGAAAATTATAATAAATTGTTCATACATTGCCGCGTTGGTTTTCCGTTCCGTCTCAGGATGATCCATGGGTCACTAATCCTACAACCCTTTTCCTCATATTTACGTGCTAGGGCTAGCCGGTACCTATTCCAGATTATTGCATTATAGGTTTATTTGTGTAAACATATTTATTCCTTCACCTCATTTGACATTCAGAAGAATTCTGCATATTCAAGCATGTTAGTATCCTACGCAGAATGAAGGTTCTAATTAAATAAGTATTACATATAGTTACAAAATTTTGGACCTTGTCTTGCTCTTCCTCGAAACATGTGAGATTTAAATTTAAATTAGTTTATGTTGTTATTTACTTAAAACGAAAATGTGCACCCTCAGAAAAATGGGTAACGCCATGATCGAGATAGCATTGAGATGGGATTAAGAGAAAGCTCAGACCTAATACCTACCCTTTGTTTTATGAAATTCGGCTACTGCCCCGAGAGAGTAAATATTAATTATAAAATTATATTACTTATGTATGAAGGTATAGAGTATAAAATATATATATGCGCACCCACAACACACTCTTTCTAACATACTCAGAAGTCACTGGCTAAAAGCCATCTTAATTTATAGTTAAAATAAAGTTAAATTGTAATTTAGTACAAAATTGATTGAATTAGGATGATTATAAATCAAACCATCTAATTAAATAAGACAATTTTCTTGTTTTTTTTGCGATGAACATCATTTGGGATGATTATTTATATACATATTATAATTATATTAATTTATCGGTAGTAAGTAACAAAGTAATGATTTATGTATTACCCTCGTTTATAATAGTGGTTACCTTCCATTGACGAGTATACTAATTATACAATTATTCATAATACATTATCCGGTATTACATACAGATTATCAAAATCAATACTAAGGTATATAAATATTGATATTTAATTTAATAAAATTAATTGAATCTATCCTTATATTAGCTCCCACACCACCTCATCTGATATAATCACTACAATTCTAATACTTTCATTCTAATTGATACAACACCCCAGAAGGTCCCCGAACTCCCTCTGATGACAGTCATGTCCTGATGACAGTCCTTTCAGGAGTAGTTCATCCATCATATTTCATCATCTCTTGTGGACAATTAAGTGAATAAAATTATTAATGATAATGTATTGTCGTTTTAATTTTATTCAACACATTTCAACTGTGTCAATGAACCAATAAAGAAACAGTAATTTATTTACCAATCAGGCGAATGGAGATAGTCATTTAATACCATTTATTATACAACGTTCATCAAAAGCAAAAGAAATTGATTGTTTTTCTGTTTCCCACAGGCGCAGTCATACGGTCAAACAGTACTTAGAGGAATATTCAACTCTCCAGGTCTAACTTACATACATTTCACATCCATGGCTTATATACTTCATTTGGCATCCGACCTCTTCCACTTTTGGCCTCTTTTATTTATCTGTCTGCTGCATGTCTTTCTGATATTTCGAGAGCCACCGTATCCTTGTTCACTTGATCCCACCACCTTGCTTTGGCTCTTCCTGTGGTGACGTTCCTCAGAATTGTTTATCCATACATAACTTGGCTGTTCCCTCTTCTCTCAATCTCATCATCCTGCGTTTGGTCCTTGCCCTTTGCAAATGAATAAGTCTTATGATCATTTACAGATTAATTTCTTTGATCATTAAGATAAGTAGTCTTTTTGAGACTAGAAGTTCATTACATGCGTGGGTACTCTTAAAATATTTACTGAATTTATTATTTATGTGTGTAACTCTAACATCTTATTGGATGAGCTACGTTAACATCATTTCTGAGGTCTTATTATTTGAAAAAAAAGTTAGTAAAGAAATCCAGTCACTAACTTTAGCAGGAAAATCAGGGAGGGAATCGAACCCAATACGTAAAGATTCTTAGAGGAGTGCTATCCTCTTGGCTAATTAGCTGCTCTAACAATGTGTATTTTCTAATTCTATTTTAAATAAAATATATTTCACTTTCAATCCTAGTTTATGTTGGAAATTAATGGAATAGTTTAAACCCTAAAGTCATTCCAAATCGGAAGCAGCAGTACAATAGAGTCCCCACTGAATGGACTCTACAGCTCATCATAATCCGACGGCATCCCTCATCATTCATCTCATTGTGTTCTTGCTACAATAATAACTGGAATTTTAATTTCTTTTACACCTAAGAAATGGAAAACCTCGGACCTCCTGAGATTCAGGCTGTGGAGATGGTTGCTCATCGCTTACTGTGTTTGTATTATACATAGGTATATAATACCTTTCAATCAGTCAGCAAATGAGCAATGAGTGAAGATTAAATTATATACATACCTACGCAGATGGTCTGGGTTTGAATCTAGAGCAATTGTTTACCTAGGTGAGCGCATTCAGACTGTTGCTGAAGAAAACTGAGTAGCTATACATACATATATGTATATTGTATATGTATATACAATACACATGCAGTCAGGCAACAATTGAAGAGTAGAAACTTCAATGTCTATTTATTTGTCCATGGCGTTCATTAAACATTAAATTCTAGTGGCTATTCACCTGTCCATTCCCTATGAGAAGGTCTGCCATGAAGACCAACAAGTCCATAAATGGTCAGATATACTTACTCCTACAAAGTCTTGTATGATGGATCAATACTATCCCCTTCTAATATTTTTTATACATAATGTAATCTAGTTATCTGGCTCACACAAAACTCACCAAATAGGTTTCGAGTAAGCACACGCACCTTACCTTTCAATAAAGAAAAATAAATGTGACTTTAAACATTGAATAATGATGTGCAGGAAGAGAGATGAACTGATGGTTCCACCGGAAACTCGGAGTCATTCTGTTTCTAAACAAACACCCGGGAGGAGAATAGACTCTATGAGTCGTGGACCGTTGCGTTCTCCATGGCTTGCAAAGCTGATGCCCGTATCCGGTACCTAACAATGACACCTCATAAATGATGCTTTTGATTACCCACTGGCGAGTTTTGATAGTAATGTTTATGGCATTTAACTCTAATTACTATAGTAAGGACTCCAATGAAATATCTATTAAGCATGCAGTGATTTCAGGTTCAGGTGGTACAAGGGGAACTTTGAGGAACATGTTTTCTGCTGGACAAGTATTATTTCAACTTCTGTTGTTATGAAATCATTCTGTAATGGAAACCGGTATAATATGAGGTACATATGTCTGGATTCAAGATAGTCAGACAATCCAAAACCTATAGCTATATTTTCCCCAAGACGCTAAAAGTCTTTGAAAGGCTTTGAAAGAAAAAAAAGTTATCATTTCAAAGAGAGAGAGAGAAGCAATACAAAGTCTGACCAATCTAAAGATCAAATTCCTCATTCTAGAAATCCTCAAACTAAAAGTTTATAAATAAAACTTCTTTATATATGTAGATAATAATTTGAAACCTATGAAGTTGTAGTATACTTTAATTTACTAGTGTACTACAAACAGTTCTTCATTAAAAAGAAAATCTCCTCACTTGTCGGACGGAAACAATTGAAACTTGCACGGAACACAATGGACAGAGAATTGATTTAGTTCACCTCTTCATCGCAGTTGCTGGGAAACTTCAACAATTCATTAATCAAGCTGAAGAGGAAAGCTAAAACATTTCGCAAGGTTCCTGCGGTGGCAAAATAAAAGATTAGTCACTATCACGCGTCAACTTTTTGTAACATCTCGTACAAGCGGCGTGATTCAATTAGACGCCCCCCCTCCCTCCTGTTATGCTCAGCCCCGGTACTCACCCTCCTGAAAAGCATATTAGAAGGGATGATATGATATACTAATGAATTAGGAAGGGGTGGGAGGAGAGAGAGGAAGAGCCTGGATGGACTTGGGGCATAGGAGAGATGCTTGGAGAAAACAAAGGGGAGGCGGAGGAGGAGAAGGAGATGGTGGTAGAAGGGGGGGGTGCACAAGCTCTTATTTACCCTCAAATGACAGCCCCGAATTCCGCCCTGGTGGGATTGATATAACTGTTGGTGAGAATGGGTTATGCTATACTGGGTTAGAATCGGATCAGTCAGTTTTGTTTCTTTAGGTTTTGCTCAAATTTCATTCATTACAGATGGTCCCATTTTAAATTCATCAACTTTGCGTCTTATTCATCATTCATCAACATCACAATTGCGGTCCTTGGTGATCACTATACATATATATTATGTTTATTTATAATTATTTAGTGAATTTAAAAGGACGATTGAATGTGCTCCACTATCCTTGTTACCAACTGTTCCAAAACTAATCTTATTTTGTTGTTAATTTCTATTAGATCAAGATCTCCAAGAGGTCCTATGCTAGTCTATATTATATGCACCTTCATTACAGGTCATTTATACTACGTTTATCTGGGTTGTTCTTGGTCGACCAATGTGTTTTTTTTCTTGAAATCTACATCAGCTGTAACTGACGCAGTAGTGTCTTGACATGGTAAAAGCAACTCCCTACCACCCTTTTATGTGGCACATATTGTTTCGCCATTAGGTCGCTATTTGTCTGAAATGTATGAAGCTGACTGAAGGATCCTCTATGATATTTATCACTCCAACCTTATTCCTTTTTGATATACAGCGTCCTGAATCCAATATTTTCCATGCAATAATTTTCTGTATTCTGAGTAATAGGTAGTTATAGTGCCATCAGTAGATTGTTTTATTACCAAGTACCATCATCCTTAATGTTTTTTTTTTTTTTTTTTTTGGCACTCTAGTTTCTCATACTAATTTAGCAAAAGTCAGTCATATTCACCTATGGAGTATCTGAAATTTTATTAGTTAATCAATATTTATTTCTTCAAGTTCATTCCCTAATAAACATTCAAAAGCACTCAAAGAATTAAGCGCTCAGTGGTTAAGCACTCTCTTGCCATGCAGAAGGTCCCGGGTTCGATCCCCCGAGCCGACAATTTTTTTTCTAAATTTGGTTACATTTGTTTGTAAGGGATACCTTCCGGTGCGCTCGTGTTGACGTGTTGCACCTATTAATGGGAAGTATTGTGTCACTTCTAGCCCGTCAGAGGGGAGGCATACTACGTAATGGGCAAGCTACAACACAGACCACAAGCGTCTACAGTAGCTCCTGTTTCATGGCTACGAAATAAAAAAGACTGTGAAACACTTATCTTAAAAAAAAGCAAATATTATTTAATTATTATGGAGAACTAGATATAATTAGAAAGGTAGATCTAGATTAGGTATTGATACATTAATAAGGGTCAAACAAAAGACCAAGTTCCATTAATGGTCTTTCTCTCTGTCTCTCTCGCACACATACAGAAAAGGTTGACATGGTAAATCTTCACATAATAAGTTTTCGGAACCTCGATCCTTAATTTTGAGGGCATCATAAATATAGTTCAAATGCTCCAGCTTATTTAAAAAAGAAACTGAAATTTGTAATGGACGTAGGTACTGGTGCTTCTATACAGGGTCTTCCCAAAGCAATAGGAGTATTTTCAACTGTGTAAAATACCAATGATTCTTGATAGATACCACATCCTGAAAATGTTATAATGAGTTGAATTCGATGCCAAAGTTTCTGATTCAAGTCCATTGCGAATCCACATAGTCAGCACAGTTTGGTTACACAAATACCATATAACTATACTCGAGTGTACCTTGAAGTTTTAAATAGCCACCTGAATGGGAATTAATATATGACAAAGTCTAATAGTTTTACAGTTGCATTGCCTATGCAATATGTATTGTATTTGGAATAGGTACAAGTTTAGTAACAACAGACCTCAACTAACTGAAGAGACTGTTGTTTTGTGCCACGGCTGGGAAAGAAAGACAACGAATAGCATCATACATAATTTTGCAAGTTTTCAGTTCAAATTCAAATTACTTGGTATTACCCTGTATCGAACTCATTCCCTGAAGAACCGATTGTAAACCAAATTGACTGAACGACTATTGACAGGTCCTCTTCTATTGTTCGACTTTATGAATGAAAGTCAATATCTTTTCAATTGGGATAGAGGAACTTCCCGGTATTTCCTTTGTTGAGTTTACCTGAAATACAATCCATTCACGTGAGACTGTTTGTCGCCTACAAGGTAAGGAGACAAAAGATGGAATGAAGAATTTGTGAATGGAAATTTAAAAGGCTCCACTCTGTCTAGGAGTCATTTTTCATTGAACTGGAGTATTCTTGAAATTATTAGCAGTTGGATCTCTTTTACAAATATCTTGGAGTGAATTTGGAATGAAAATTTAACGATTTTTCTTCTTACTTACCTACAGGTAATAGACAAATTAATAATTAGCAGATCTCATTTTTGATTGTTTGAATGAAATTATTAGGTCTCTGATGTAACATAATATATGTAACATCCACATAACCCTTCATTATATTTAGAGCCAGGTATTGCTGTCAGATGATGCCAGACCGTCTGCAAGGTTTCTTTGCGTGTTACTCATTAAAAAGGCTCACTAATAACGCTCGCAGAATTCTACTCGACAGTCATAAAATTATATCAAAGAATTAATTTACAATAAAAATAATTGCCACTTCTACAAAACTTATTTCAAGTGGAAGATACAACAATAGTACATATTAGGTAGGATGAACGAAATTTACAAGTGAAAAAATAAAACTGCTCCCTCACTTCAAAACTGAAATAAAGAAGGCGTATTTTGCTGAGGTTCTCTGAACGTTTTGATTTATAAAAAATGCAGAGAGGTTCAGTTCAAGGAATTCTCTTTCCAGAAATCTATTGGGACTTTCAGATTTGAGTGTGAAAAAGCTCAACTTTCAAGAAATGGACATATTGAATAGCTCTTATACATAAATTTCAGCTCAAACGGACTTGTACATCGCGAGATATGCAAATCCTAGTAGTATTTGAAAAATCTCATTCAAAAGTTAACCTTTTTTTAGTGGACTTTAGGGATAGCGGATGAGAGATCCAGCCAGTCATTGGTAACCATAAAAAATTTCAGCTCAATTCGACTTGTTGTTTTAAGAGAAGGACAAACACACACACACAAACGAATCATTTTACAATATAAGATTATCTCAAGCTGACCTAAAACTACAATTAGGATTACTTTCGTACAGAGTATTGATCCATAATTATTAAGTTTAGTTTGAAAACTCTATACAGTGTTGAGTCATATATTTATGTTTGCAAATACAAAAGTTAGATTTTTGTTATAAAAGAAATATGTATTATGACTATCATTTAACTGAAATGTTCCTTTTTGAATAGTTAATCATGTTTTTAACAATATCTTAGACCTGCAGTCTACAGGCTATCACAATGTGTAATTTTCAATTAAAAATGAGTCTTTAATCCTCCTTCAGTTCAAAAGTCAGATCGATTTTTGGATTCGATAACTAAAATACATTATGTTCTATCACTCAATATAGAAAATTGGTCCATGTCAGTCCATTTGCATTAATGTATTATCATCTAGTCTCCACTCCATCAGATGAGGTATGTATGTACTACAACTTTCACACAGGCAAACATGAGATGTGCTGTTCATGCTCCGGACCAGCAAACCCCTTATTTCCTATTAAGATTAAAAAGATTTCAGTCGAAACGCTTAATCCGTTCATCAGATTAATTTAAGCCCTCCATTCCAAGCACTAAAATTCACACCTGGATACAATAAATGCTCATTTCTCATTATTATTATCATTATTATTGAGGAATAACTCTGAAAAATTTAATTGAGGAACGTATGGTAAGTTTGAAGAGTTTTTTTTTTATATGACGGTTCAATAAATCAAGAGTTAGCATAGAAACATTACACCCTACCTGTAGTGGGAGCTTTGGTCTGCTGGTCAGTGTTAGGATCAGGGGCCAGGGTCTGCTGGTCAGTGTCAGGATCAGGGGCCAGGGTCTACTGGTCAGTGTTAGGATCAGGGGCCAGGGTCTACTGGTCAGTGTTAGGATCAGAGGCCAGGGTCTGCCCAGCGTCACTTTTGCAATTTGAATAGGTCGATCAGTTCCAACATTGAGTGTGACGTAGATTGCCCAGGCCCACCCCCAGGTTCAAACATTCCTGATGCTGGCTGGTCCCGACCCATCCTATGCTGAGTGAGGTGTTTATGGCGTGATTGTCTGTTTCCAGTGAATGGTGGGTAAATCCCTCAGTTACGATATGACTATAGTTGTTGAAATATTAATTGAAACCCCGAAACGAAACCCGCACAGATTAGACAAGGGAGCCTGTGATGACATCGAGCCTGGACTCATGTGTCCGGTGTTGTAAACATTTATATGATGGAATTAACTGACAGCAGCAATCGAGTTAATTATTTCTAAAGATACCTTTATTGCGTATGTTTTTATTAAGCACGATAAACATATTAAAACGCTCGTAAACGTATGAGTCCTTATTATTGATACTTAGGCATCAGCTTTACGAAGCATATGAGAAGTAGTGGAGCTAACTTCAAATAAATGACTTCAAGTTCTGCTGATTTTGGATGTAATTGTGTTGCTGCCATTTCGATTCAAAACTATTTTGTAGCTCTTCATTTTTACTTTCCTTATCCTAAAGAAAGGAAAGTAATGGAATCCCTTGTTAACAGGAACATAATATCAAATGCTATTAGGAGATCATTAACAGCGTTTTCCAAATAATGTTCTGTTTTGATTTATTGAAAACAAAATACATAATTATAAACTCTGTTTTGTGTTAATATAGGTGGTTGGCTGGCGCTACTTGACGAGAAATTAGAAACACTGTATGAAAACATATAGGTATAATACCAAATACCAATACCCCCCTCATAGGGGGAGGCCCATGCTCCATAGGGGTGACAGATGGCTATATTATATTATTATTACTTGACGAGCGCTCACCTCCCGGCGAGCTTGATTGAATAGAATTTAGTGCTGAATTTCTTTTAGTGGTGAATGTCTTCAGCATTTTCTGAATTTCTTTGTGAAGAGTTCAACAGTACAAGGTACAAATATTATCTCAATTTGTACACACAGTAGAACTTCGAATATTTCAACTATTTGGGACCAAGGGTAGCTAAAATAATCGAGGTTCTATAATATAGATGTAAAATATGTGTTATACATTTTATGTAAAAGGCGATATTATACCTAAAATAGGTGATATATCACCTAAAAGTGATATACCTAAAATAGGGAAGAGAGGGCAAAATACTGCCATTTCCCTTGTTTTCTTTAACTGCAATAACTGCACAACTTGTATGTCTTGTTGCATTTCCAACTAACTAAAAGCTACATGAAAATGTTCATCATCGCCATCGGTCTGGTTAGTTTGAGCTCTTTCAATGAGATCTTCCTCTGATGAGATGGGATGTCTTTGATTCAGCCGATCTGAATTCAACCAATTCCATATGTTCTCACTTGTTTGTAAAAATAAATACGAAAAATAATTGAGAGGTAAAATAATCGAGGTTCTTATACAGTAAAAAAAAATCTGGTGTAAACATCACACGACTTTCCTTATCATATTAGGAATGGAAACGGGACCAAAAGCCCCTGGTGACTTAAAGGTAACATTTATCTAAAAATTAACATCAAATTCGTAATCAGCACCTTAAAATCATTGGATTTGATATGTCACAACTCCCATCTAGGATGAATACTAAAAAAGTTAGTCCAAGCGGGTCCCCCACAAAATACCGGTAAATTGGGGCCGAGTTCAAAAAAGTTCAAGATATCAAAAAAATGATCAGAATAGACTCCTATTATTTTTTTAATCTAAGAAAATGTTGTTCTCTAACTTTTTTTGTATCTTTAACCAATTCATAGAAACGGCGCTTGCGGCCAATATTTGCGGCCCTGCGGCCGCATTCTGCGGCCGATTGCAACCAAAAGTTTCGTGGTTCGTCTGGTGTATAAAATTAATTTCCATACCAAATTTCAAGTCTCTAGCTCTTACCGTTCTCGAGATATCCTGTTCACACACACACACACACACACACAGACACACAGACAGACAGACGCACGGACCAATGGCTGAAAACAACTTTTTTGGTATCCTGAGGCTATGATTCGTCCAGAAATGTGAAAAACTGGGTAGGTCAAATTTTCGACGAATACAATACTTTCCTTATTATAGGATAAGGAAAGTAAAAAAATTGATATAATTTCATAACCGAAAATGATATAATTTCAGAAGATTGGATCAATGTGGCTTATATGTTTGGCTTGAATTTGTTCTCAGGTGCTTGAACACGTTGACCGAGAAAAACATCTCCAAACTTCTCAGAGCCTATGGAGTGTTGATAATGCCGACATAGGCCCGAATGAATGAGATCAAATAAGTTGATTCAGCTACCTGTTACATAAAAAATAGTACAATCAATCTATTGAAAATCTATCCATTCATTACTTATGCAAGTATATTTTGAATGTTAATCTGTGTATCAATACTGGGTGAATCAACAGAATGTGACTTAATGTTAATATTACGTAAGAATATTTTGCAGCAATATATGTATACGTACATTGTTCACCTACTGTTATTAAAAAGTCTTATTCCAGAGAACTACACTGGAACCGTGAAGGCATTAGCTTTGTCAGTGTTAATAGAGATTATCCACCACTTAAAAAAAAGGTAAGTGTGCCCCGTAACTGCTTTCGCATTACTTCAGGGCACTTTACCTTTACATCCATGCCATTCCGGAAACGGAAAAATTGAGTCAGGAAGGTAATCCACGGATCCATATTAATCATCTACATTACGCCGTAACCACAGTGACTAACAATATTTTGATAAAACTATGTTCCTATAATCTTTTATTATGAATGTACATGTTAGGTACATGTAAGCCAGCCATCCTGTATATTGACTCGTTGGTCCTCAAGAATTTCTCAAGTCAGGTGTTGTGTGATCAATGGAGAGTTCTTCGTGTTTGAATGAATGATACTATAAATAGGCCGGAAGTTGTTTCAATGGACTCAAAATTTTTTTCTGTTATGCTTTTTGAATGAATGAGGTCAATTTGAAAATGCCCATTTATATTTTTGTGAATATAGTCTTACCTACCCTAGTACAATACCCTCACAGATTAATAATAAATTCATTCATATTTCATATTCTTAATTAGTTTTGGTATCATTGATATATACTGGCTTTTTAAAAACTGTCATATTTAATTTTGGTATGAATAGGATTGACTTGTCCTATTTTGTAGAATAATACAGTGTTGCAGAGGGTAATTATACGGATGACTCTTGCAGTACCTATTGATCCCCGAGAAATATAATTTCATGTAAATACGAAACGAAGAAACTTAGCCATCACGAGGTACTCTCTCTCTCTCTTGTTTCAAAGATATAAGTTTGATGATAAAAATAGAAATCAAAGAATAATAATTAATAAAAGAAAACTTGATATAAATTATACAGAAAAAAATATTCAAACAAACATTCATGTTATAATAAAATTAATAATTACACGTTTAATGATCAGCATCTCTCTTGTCATTCCTGTCGAACCTAATAGCTTATAGATATTTTGATTTGATTTTATTCTTTACTAGCGGGCTGTCGCCCGCTTTGCGGGCCAAGGCATGGCCGTGAAAGCAAAAAATCCTTTTTCGCCAATGGCAGGTGTTGTAGTCGGAATTTCAAAAAATCCCGTCTTATTGCACATCTAGACTATAAGATAAAGCTACCTACCAAATTTCAGCTTCCTAGGTATTACGGTTTGGGCTGTAGAGCGATGATCAGTCAGTCAGTGACTTTGACATTTATATATTAAGATTTAATACAATTGTAATTTACATAATATGACACCTCCTAAGATAATTCTACCTCATTGTTTGATAGGACAATTAGGTCACCAAGTAGATAGATACTCAGCAATTAAATAGCCCTGTATAAAAAAAGTCCTCACACCCTGTTTGTATCAGAAAATGAAATCAAAACAAGCTACGGAGGAAAAGAAAGTTAACAGAGCAAAAAATAAACAAGAGCTTTCTTTCAAGTCGTTTCGTTGAACGTTAAAGTTTTCTCCCGAGTTATAATGTTAATGTAATGTGAGCGCCAGCCAATGTCTGTGTATGCTTCATTCCCAAGACAAGGGATATGTCACAGCAAATTTAAATATTAATATTACCAGTTATATACATTAGAAAAGCGTGCCTTATTCTTCTTTAAATATATATTTATAATATGCACCTATAACTAGTGGTTCTGTGGATTGTAAACCTTACTCAGATTCTTTTATCAAAAATGTAAAATTAAGCATTAAGACAACAAGACCTTTCATACAACACCACTCGATGGGCTTCAAAAAAATCTAATCTTAAAATAAATTTACTATAGTTCTAAATAATTAGATTGTGATAAAATCATAAATATATTATTCTTTTAAACCACAAAAAGGCCTCGCTTTGCCCAATGTGGACCAAAACCAACACAGCAATTTCGATTTCAATTTGTACAAAAGATTTTTGTAACAATTGTAACCAAATTTTTGAAACGGCCTTCGCCCATAACACATTTCTCGTAACCAAAACCATGCCACTTTAAACATCATGAGTGCGCCAAAAAAGGACACTTACTCTTAAAGTGGACACCCTATCCTCATTTATTTGATTATGTGACTACAAAATAAGACGACTCTGAGAATTAGGTGGTAAATACATTAGCTATATTAACTGTTATTAGCTATTTTAACTGGGAAATAGGATATAAGTTGATTGAGATGAGACATGAGACTTTTCAAAGTACCGATTTTGAATTCTATTTTGGTCTCAGTTTCTATTGAGATAATGTTGCAATTAGACTCTCTCTTCGTATTTTGTTTATAGGAATTTCAATTCTAATTATTACTATTTTGAACTTCTGGTTAAAATCGTATACCCAATTTGAGCAAATAATGCAATCATTTTTATTTTTTCCAAGATATATTATTAGTTTCATATCAATCGGGGGTCCATTTTTGGCGCCTTTTCTCTATTACTGTCGACTCAGAAAGCATGGGAATGATGACAAAGATAATACTTATGATAATGATAATGTTAGAGAATTGGAGATTTCATTTTAGAATTGTATAATATTCGCATCTAATTTGGTTTTATGAACCCTGTTGTTTCTACTTTTCTGTACTTATTGGTGTCTTAATGTCACATAAGTACTTTCTGCTTTTATTTCTTCGAATAAGGAGCTATTGTTCTTTGCTATTTTTGACAGAAATCCAAACTTCCAAGTACCCCAATACAAATTGAATATTAAATTCAATATAAGTTGATTAAATTTTTTAAATTACCTAGCTATACATCATATACATAGAGATAATAACACAAATTTTCAATGATTTATATTCCATTATATCAAATTTATTTGACTTTCTTTTCCTATATTTCTATATAATGGCACATCTATCAGGGTCATTTTGTTTTTTATTTATTTATATTACCTACTTTGCTTGATGATGAATCATAACAGTTGAGCATTTAAAATTTTTGAGGTGCTTGATTTATAATGAAATATTTATTTTTCCTGAAAGCACAAGAATAGAGTTCATGCTTTGAAATGTTTCACAAGAATCCCTCGGAAGAAAACCAGGGGTAAGAGTAATTATTTAACAGAAATGAAAGATGGTGCATTTTAAATTAAACCACCATCCCTTATTCTTTCTCGTCATGTTCTGCAAACTTTGTTCCAACATCATTTTAAAATATTAGAACTCAAGTTTGTTCTTAATTTAATTCTAACAAAATGTTTATCACTCGTAATGATTATTCATCATTGAGATGAGGAGACTAGTTTTTAGAACAATAAAATTATTTATTAATTGTATACAAGATTTTTTTTAGTGATGGGTATCAAAACATAATTCATTATGTACCTAAACGTAATCTTCTTTGTGTATTAGTTCCTAATGATTTTTTTGTGGGTGCATACTTGAATTTGCATAATAATTACAAATTAATTTTATAATACCACAAAGATTGTTATGCACTTTGTGTTATTACCACTATTCGGAGTCCAAAGTGTTTTTTTAAGAAATTGACGATTAAATAACGTTAAAAGCGAATAGTTTTGAATACATATAACATATTATTTTTATACTAGAGAACCCTGTACATGAGAGAAGTTAAATAGAATTAAATCATACAAGATAAAGTTATGTTTCTTTTCATTTCATTAGGATGAAAATAGAAAATTAAAATTTTATAAAGAGGGAAACAGAGCTAGGAAAGGAGGGGATGTCACATGTGGTATAATTTCATTACTCATATTACAAACAACTCATCTAGCTAATGTATCATCTCTGCTCCCTCCAGTGTGCAAGACTCCGCCAGTCTCAATCTCAACTTCTACGCTTTCCCTCCTCTTGTTAATATATTTTACATTCCACCAAGCTATTCACTTTGACTTTGCTTGTGTTATATTTATATCCTACAGAGGAAGACTGAATTTTTTAACAGAAAACACCGATGGTAAGTTCTAAAGTTCCTCATGTATTTTCATTTACTGAGTAAACTGAAGGTAACCTATACTTACTAAAAACCAAACTCATCTTAATAATCCTACAATGACATTGAAGTGTTTTATTTAAGAGGAAATAAACTTACAGTCTGAATAAAAATCCACCATGTAAGGGCCGCTCTCTTTTTGAAATCTTGAAGTTGCCTGTTTGGCATGGAACTATTATTTTACAGAACTCTTCAGTCGCGTTCATATTTCATGAAGTTATCCACCAACTCCAATATTGAGACTCTAGCTGAGCCTGAGCAGTGGATTCGCAACCCACAGTTCGCAGGTTCAAGTAAATTATTATGATGTATTTATACTCAAAATTGTATATATACTCAAATAAATAAAGAGGTGCTTTGTTAAACTGTTGGCATAATGGGACTACCTGTCTTGCGCTGACAGTCTAAATAAAGCACTTCTTATACTTATACTTATGATGACTTGATGCCCTTAACGTGATTACAGCTGATGCCTTCTCACACAAACCTAAAAGCAATTCCATATCATTTATAAATACCTAAAAAAACGTACCTATTTACAGAGGAGGTAAGTATTTACATAGAGGAAATCCAGCTCATGTCTGGGATTCGCAAAGTTTGGAGAAAGTCGACATACTCTCAATAGCTGGTGCAACTCCCTCCTGCTTCTGTTGTTACATGTATTAATTCCATATTAGATTAAAGTTAGCCTTTTCAGTCACTGAGGTTCTCGATTTGTTGCTGGGGTCTTGTGGGATAAGATTCGTACAATAATGTAGCTAATGTACTAGCGGCGGGCCGGTACTTCGTCACAGCAAATGTGTTTCTCCCGTGGCTGGGTCGTCAGAGATAAAAAAAATCTTCTCTTGTTGATTTTTTTACACTTAAATCATGCAATGACCAATTGAATAGGACAAGAACTCAATGTTTTCATATAATTTTTCTTCCTTTTTTAAACATTGAAGATAAGAGAATTCGTCGTTATATGACTATACAGTACAATTTTATGCTCAAAATATAAATCATTGATTAAAATTTAGCTTTGAAACTTGCCTTCTTGTTAATACATGATATAATATCACAAACGAGCTGAAATGAAAGGAGCGAATATTACGTATATTATTATTAGTATTATGAGTATTAAAAAAGCACAAAATATGTGACTTAGCACCCCTTGTTCCACAAAGATATTTTTTCCAAACTTTTTCATCGAGTATACATCACATGACATTATACGAGTCATCCCCATGTGTAGCACAAATATATTGAGTTAACATATTCTGTGTAAAAAGTTCTTATAACAAAGTTAAAAGTTTCCTAATATTACAATGTGATACGAAATAAAATATTATGGAATCATAATGCTTTGCCATTTCTTCATTCCTCGGGTCCTCGAATACATTATCGTAACGATCAAACTAAAACAAAGTTAGCGGAAGATTTGGGTGGAAAATGTTTTGTTCAGTCCCTAGATGCATTTCTCAGCTCCATCCTAATGTGGAGAGAGGATGTTCCCTCAGCTCCATCTTAATGTGGAGAGAGGATGTTTCCTCAGCTCCATCTTAATGTGGAGAGAGGATGTTTCCTCAGCTCCATCTTAATGTGGAGAGAGGATGTTTCCTCAGCTCCATCTTAATGTGGAGAGAGGATGTTTCCTCAGCTCGATCTTAATGTGGAGAGAGGATGTTTCCTCAGCTCCATCTTAATGTGGAGAGAGGATGTTTCCTCAGCTCCATCTTAATGTGGAGAGAGGATGTTTCCTCAGCTCCATCTTAATGTGGAGAGAGGATGTTTCCTCAGCTCCATCTTAATGTGGAGAGAGGATGTTTCCTCAGCTCGATCTTAATGTGGAGAGAGGATGTTTCCTCAGCTCCATCTTAATGTGGAGAGAGGATGTTTCCTCAGCTCCATCTTAATGTGGAGAGAGGATGTTTCCTCAGCTCCATCTTAATGTGGAGAGAGGATGTTTCCTCAGCTCCATCTTAATGTGGAGAGAGGATGTTTCCTCAGCTCCATCTTAATGTGGAGAGGGGACGTTCCCACATGATGGAGAAGAGGATGGTGAGCATTCTGGTGATGATGATAAGCGGAAGGACGGTGGCGCTGAATTCAAGCCCCAAAACGATGTACAATGGCAAAGCCTCATTGTGCAGGGGAGGTAACGAACTCTTTCCCGTTGCCCTTGTCTAACCCCAGTTCTCTCCGGTTTGTTGCAGGGATCACCACGAGTTCTCTCCCGAAAACAAGGCCAAGCTTTTTTACATTAGGTATTTAACACGTTGAGCGCCGCAGGACCCCATGGGGGCTTTTTCTATACTATCAACTGGTACCTAAACCCACATGGGGGCTTTAAAATATGACTTCAGTTTATGTACACTTTGCCAGACATGGAACAGACAAAAGTTTACCTCAAAATCATGCGGCGCTCAACGTGTTAAGAAAATGAAAATTAGAAAATTATCATTTTTATATAAGAATCGGCTTTTTATAAGGAAATCGTTAAAATCTCTTAACATATGAAAGGCAATGCCTCGGGTTTATAGTATAGGGTTAGGTAAAATGTATAGAAGGTCATGCCTCGGGTTTATCATAGCATTAGGGGAAATACTTAGATGGCCATGCCTCAGGTCTATTTCAATGATACATATTAGGTGTTTCTGTTATAAAATTTATGCTAGGCCTAAACTATATGTATAGGTATAAACTCAGGTAAAATATGCAAGCAACGGTTTGGAATATTATGAGTTGATAAAACCATGAGCGGGAGAGAACTCGTGTACTCTACCTGACCAAAAGTTGGGTTGGGAGAGAACTCGGTGACGTCCATTGTGTAGTTGTGTACATTAGGGTTAGGAAAAATAAATATGGGGCCATGCCTGGAGCTGTAACTTGGGCGCAGCACCAGAGGCTTCTCAAATGAAAATGAAAATTGAATAGGTGTAGAACTGTAGAAGAACAATATTATAATTGAAAATAATTGACAAACTGACGGAACGTAGATGAAAAGAACTCGACCATATTTTCAAATAGGTAGAGTTTGTCTATTTATCTTCTCTTATTGATGGCGCGATAACTCCTCAAAGAAATAAAAAAATTGCTGAGTTTTGGGACATAGGATCCTTTTTGTGAATATTGAAAATGATCTTTATAGTGATATTATAGAAGAATTTTCTCAATCACTACACAGAACACAGGTTTTAACTTTAAGATTGAAGTAAGTGCACAAAAATTTGACCGTGAAAATGACTCAAAAGAGACGTCTCGGCTCTTGGAATCACAGGTTGGATTAATTAATAATGCTAGTATTTTAATTATTTTCATGAACATTATTGTTTTACAGTTGTCATGTTCGAAAGAGAGAATAATTTAGAGTTTAGTGGATACGCCAAGTTCTCAGTTCTAAAAAGTTATCAATGCTCATTTATTTATTTCACATGAAGTATTCCAGATTTTTTTATTTCTTTTTTCAATTTCTTATCAATACCCAACGGTCCCAACGTATGTCTATGTAGTCTAAGTATCTACTTTGTTTTGTTTGTTTGTTTTTTTTTTTTTAATAACTCAGCCCAATCTCATAGTTAAGTGGTTACCTTAATTGTATTCCGATATTTTGTTTCCCCTTGTTGAACACAAAGGAATTTTTTTTGAAACTTCAGCTCTGTATTTATTTTCAACACAATACCTACTTTAGTTAGTTTATAATTATTTGTTGCTGGAATTACGGGATTATAGTTTAAGGGTAATTTTTCCATTTAATATTAGATCCAAGCGTTCATATTTTACCCCTTTATAAAAATGATGTTTATGATTTATTAGTCGACTTTCAAAATGTTTTAATTATTTGTTTATTTAAGACTTTTAAAAATTGAGTAGTGTACGCAGCTATTATATTAATCTTGGTTTGTTTACTGTTTTCATGAAACATTGGAATATCTCTCACATCTAATTTGGGAAGAAAAATGTACCTAAGTAATAGGTATCTCTACTCCTTAAGTGTAAAAACAAGTAAAACGTGTACCTACCTTTCATATTAAAAATATTTTCTTGGGATGAAATTTACTGATAGAGATAGAAACTACACTCTAACATAGCTCGTATTACTCACTTTAACCTCAACCATAGTCCATAATTAGTGAAACCTAAATACCAGGCTAGAAATCATTTTTTCCATGAGTCCAAAGGATGGATTGACACCAATTGGTTAATCTCCATTTAGGTTGTTTCCTAGCTTTGTTTTCAAAGCGTGAACTCCACAGGCTAAATTCCGTATTACCTCTACCGAATTTCCTGAAATTGAAAGTTTATTTACTTACAGAAAGTACCTATACAGTATAGGTTCTTTCTCTACTTTCTTTCTCGGGCACCTTAATACATGGAAACATGCAATGAGTTTCACATCATTTCATATCCACTTCAAGAAATGATGACAGGTTTCAGACTTCGGATTAAACATGAATATAAATCACGTAAATAAGTTAAATTATTTTATAAAATGAAAGCGAAGTAAGTACTCCATTTAGTGTGTAATCCAACTAATTCAAAAATTAAATTAATATTTTTAATTTTCTAAAGAACCTCTTTGCTTAACCCTTGTAATATTTTGAATTGCTAAAGTTGGAGATCTCTTTCGGGTTGAATGTAAAATTAAAAGTTGAACATCAAATCAACAGGGTGAGAACAAGTCTGAAATATGGTTCTTACTTGAGAAACTCTATTTGAGGTCGGTATTGTACCTATATAAATTTTACATATTGTGGAAAGTGAGCATTTTTCATGTTTGAAGATACAATTTTATGCTGTAATGTCCTCAAATTAATAGCTACCTACGTACCTACCTACCTACCAAGTACCTATACACCAAAAATTCAAAACCATTTTTTTAACTCAGAAAATTGCATTTCTTACAGTTGAAAAAATGATAGTGAAAAATATTTTAGTTTTCTGGACATTTTAAATTGAGGCATTGCAAAAAACTTATTTGATAGAAATATTATGTTTTAGTTTTTATTACTTAGGATTTTTACTTTCCCTTATTTAAAAGGTTTTTACTTTAAATTTTATGCTGTGACCTCCAATGCTGATGCTCTCATGGAGTAAAATGAGAGAAGAGAATGCCGTAGGCAGTAGCACCGCCCTTGATCAAGTTTTGTTTAATTTTTTCAACTTTGTTTCTTGTAAATTGTATATATACTATATTTTGTAAATAAAACTTGATTAAATCTGTTTAATAATAATAATAAAAAGACTTTAGTTTTACCTATAAGCGCGGTATAAACTAGGTAATGTCGGAGGTGCTATGTAAGGGTCCTTGGGAGAAAATGATAGGTTTACTGTGCATTTTCACTGTGACCTTTCAAACTATCTCCCTGTATATGCATTCACAATTGCATGTTTGTCTCCCTAGCTAAAGAGGTCAGACACTCTCAGTAGATCTCTCAATAGAAAACGACATTTAGTCGGACCCGGTAAAAAAGTGCCCAAATGAAATAAAATGTTTCGGAATAGGTTTTAAAAGCTTTCAAGTCACATATATTTGAATTAAGTTTCTACTTTCAACTCAAACATTTAACCACAATGGAACTTTTGTTTGAAAAAACTTTTCCTTTTTTCTCTCTCTTCCTCCTTTTCCAAGTCACAAATTGTTTTCTAAATGTCCTTTATATCTTTGCAAGGCGGCTCGGTAAGTACTAAGGACCCAACCCTGTGGGATGTCGCTCTCAAAATAAATGATACGATGTAATACTAATATCGCCTTATTTAGACTGCCCTATTAAATCTATTAAGACCCCTTTCTAGCAGTAAGCTCAAGACAAGATAACTTATCATGTCCCGGCTGGGTTCCGAACTCGCTACCTCTGGAATCTCTGGATTCACAGAGTGCAGCCTTTACCACTGAGCTACCGGGCAGACATGTACGATATAATACCTATTTTCTAGACGCTTGTGAAATGTAATAGGCACTAAGTAATTGGAATGTAGTGCTTTATGAAATAATGTAATAGGCACTAATGTGGAATGTAGTGCTTGTTCCCTCGTAAAATACGGAATGTGGGTTGTGAGTCGACAAAGTTACTTTTACGCAAATACCTAAATAATAAAGAGGTTCCTAATAAATAAGGGCTTTCTCCTTCATGCTGCCATTCTAAATAAAATATTTTATATCTACACTTATGAAGATATAAAAATGCGACAAAAATATTATTGATATAATAATGCATGAGCAATTTTATACACTTTTTACCATTAAATGTTCTTTTTTTACGAAATCAATAGTAGGAACATTCTGGTGTTCTTCTGTTTCCACGTTTTGTTCATCATTGATGCATGTCTGATAGTTTATGGTGTTGAGACGGTTAGTATAGCTCTAGTGGTAAACTTACCATAGAATTCCGTTGGTTCGAATCTCGCCCGAATTCTTCCTTATTAATTTCTTCCCTCTTTATTGAAAACACCAATACATGTGCTGAAATAATAGGAGTCTATATTAGTTCTAATGGAGTCGTATAAATATGTAATGCCGTATTTTTCTTTCTAACCAAAGTTAACCAAACGGGAATAAAATGAACCAAACTGGAAGCAAGTCATTTTTCTTTTGGAAGAGGAAAAATTTCCTCTTCCAAAGTTAACCAAAGTGGAAGTAGAAAATTCTTGCTTCCAGTTCTTTTATAGGTTATGTCCATTGTTTATCTTTAAAAGTAACCAAACGCATTTTTCTTTCACGAATGACCTTGGAATAAAATGGAAATATTTGGAAAAAAACCTAACCAGGAATTTTTTTTTGGTTAGAAAGAAAAATACGACTTAAGTGTCTATTATTATTTTACTTCTAGCGCGTCAATAGAACCAGAAGCACTTGAACTCTTACATCGGTAGCCGCTGCTATGTATGACATTTATGTTGTCGCGAGCCACCAGACAAGAGATTTCATCCTGGGTGTCCACACATTTATCAACTAAGAAAATGGTTTGCACAATCCTTGTGGTTTTAAAAACTTTCTCAAGCTAATATTTCCACAATTAATTATTTTTCCAGCAAGCAATTCTCTTAATGTGTACGTCCTTGTATTATTTAATTATTTCGAACATTTATTTTTATTTCATTAATTACTGTAATGTATTTTCTTCGGTCTTAAAAGAATAGTCAGTAAATTTATATAAATAATTATTACTAAATCAGAGAAAAGAAACATTGATAGAATTTATGAACTTTGGATTCTGGCACTAAATGGAATTTGGAGTAGAGTGGCCGTTGTTAAGGTTTTAGTAATTAGACTAATTTGGATATTGAGAATAATCTTAATTAATTTATGGAGCCTGTCATATATGATACATAATAGTTATTGTTATGGAGTGTAAATCATATGAACCTATCATATTAATATTATACATATATTTATTGTCATGGAGAGTAAGTCATATGACGGATACATAAAATTAATAATGGTATACATAATAATTATGTATTGTTGTATAGCGGGTCTTTGTTGGAAATTTGTAAAAAATGTAAATAACTGATCTTATTCTTGTTGTTTTTGTTTGATATATTTTGTAAATATTTGTTTTACAAAATTTTAATTTTAGATTTATTGTTATCAAAACACAGTATTTTGTACTTAGTGTACCTAGATGATAAAATTATAAATTATAGTGATGATTTGCCTCAGTATGATGCTATGGCTCAAGTTATTGAGCAAAAAGATACGCACATTGGTATTTTCCAGCAAGCCGGAATTCCTGAAGTTCTAAAATGAATATCTACAATTTCTACTTATACGTACCTAGGTTAAAGGTTCGATTTGTAACGTCGGAATATATTGCTAATAAAAAACATTAACTTAATTAACTAATTGTTAATTAACATTAACATAATTGTTTTGTTCTTGGCTATTCTTCTACATATTTCTCACTTCCTTTTCCTATGATGAAATGAGTATCTAATAATGAAACAGTAAGATTCTCAGATATACGAGTCAAATAGCGACAAGGTGTGACATATTAACTTTAGCGGTTGAATAAAGGACCTGTTTCAGGCAAAAATAAAAGGGCAGCAGCGAAGGAATGATTATGAAATCAAACACCTCGGCCGAGGTGTGAAGAACGCCTATACAAAGAAAGAGACAGCCCGGCAGAGTGTAAGGTTACGCAAAACACAGTTCCCATGCATTTCATGTACTTTCAGCCAGCGAAAAGTGCAATATGAATTTCAAAAATCGCGATTTTTATTGCAGAAATGGGCTCTACGTTGAAAAATAAGTTGATTTGACTATTTGTTTGACTTCCTAGGCCACCGGGAACCCTATTTTCGAGACCCCCCAACAATCGTGAAAGACATGAAAAGATTCATATTTTTTTTTTTTTTTTTCCGTTTTTTTTTTTCATACGGATCCTTTGAGACCCGACTTCGTGTCTTTAACTTGGCACTGAAGATTAAGTGAGGTGTCTAAAGTGATCAAAATATAATGGAGATGAGCCCGGACCAAAAAAAAATTCTAAATTATAAGCGGGCGGCCCATTTGGGCGGCCTCGGGTTTTGGGAGCCCAAATCGGGAATTGAAGGATAATACTAATCTTAAGTGGTATCAAATGAAAGATCTTGATGAGCAGATACCAAATTTATTGATTTTATTCCTTCATCCGGTCCACTGGGTGGCACCTGGTGGCCTTTTCATTTTCTTTGGCGGGTAGGTACCTTCGAATCCTTAGCTTAGTGGTCAGATCTTGGCCAGTATGTATTTTTCGAGATGACCTCGCTCTCTCACTGCAAAATTTTAATGTTTAAGTTTCCAAGTATTAATTTAGTTAGTTTATTTTCCGTCCGTTTCTTTAGAAGATAACTTTGTCTATTGGTAGAATGCTCGACCTGCCACCCAGTCAGCATGGTTCGAATCCTGGCGGGGACGAAATTTTTTAGCTCTATATTTTCAATTTGGGCTTAACGTTGTTTTGTTTTTCCGATCTTTATATTTGATCTTCATGACGACCCCATTACCCTCGTGAGGAAAATTTTAGTAGTTGCAGAATTGGCCAAATGACCTGTGGCGGCATTACGAGATTGATTTAGGACAATCATGGTTGGATGGAGATAAAATTTGATGAATTAGCTCTCATAATGTCGATGCTACTCACTAAAAGTTGTGACAAAGTAGTGACTTTGGCCAAGTGGGTAGCATACTAGGCTTGCACGCACGATGACTTGGGTTCGATCCCCTTCAGGGAAGTTTTTTTTCTCTGTCCATTATGTGCGGGGTACACTCATACCTCGTGAGGTATTGATAAGGTACGTCACCACCGAGTTCTCTCCTGCTCATGGTTTTATCAACACCAAATTGACTCCCGTCGCGTCGCTTGCATTTTTACCTGATTTTATACCTACATAGTTTAGGCCTAGCATAAAAATTATAATCGAAATACCTAGGAATCATTGATATAGACCTGAGGCATGGCCTTCTATGTATTTTACCTAACCCTATGATAAACCCAAGGCATGGCCTTCTATATATTTACCTAACCCTACTATAAACCCGAGGCATTGCCTTCTATGTATTATCCCTAACCCTACTATATTCCTGAGGCATGGCCTTCTATGTATTTTACCTAACTCTACTATACACTAAAGGCATTGGCTTTCATTAGTTAGAGATTTTAAAGATTTCTTTATAAAAGGCCGATCCTTATATAAAAATGATAATTTTATAGTTTTCATTTTCTTAAATACCTAATGTAAAAAAGCATGGTCTTATTTCCGGGAGAGGTACTCGTGGTGACCCCTGCAACAAGCCGGAGAGAATTCGGGTAAGAAAAGGTCAACGGGAGAGAACTCATTACCTCACCTTGATAAGGTGATTACAAATTAATGTCTTTGGCATTTGTAAATCCAGGTGTTTTAGTGTCCCTCATAGGAGACTCCGAGGTCTATTTAGCATTGAAAGATTTATTTATTTATTTATTTATTTACATATAATAAACGGGCGGACCCATGGCTAACTAATACAATATTTGGCCTATCTAGCTTAATGTATAATAATACTAAACTTATTAACTAGCTTAAAAAATAATGCTCATAAGAGAATATTAAAATTAATACTATATCTCTAAACTAAAGTGAAGAGGGGGAAGGGGAATTGTCCAGATGGAAAGAAGAAGAAGAAAAAGGGGGGAAAAAAGAATGTTCAAGACGAGAGTTCTGGTTTACCAAGGAAATGGATTTTCAATTGATCAACTGTTGTGGAGAATATGTCGATTTCAGAGGACAAAATGTTTGCTGTTCTCTGAATGCGGATCAAGGGCGAATTTTGCATATAATTTGAACGAGCAAAAGATGGATAGAAAGGAATAGATTTCCGTGTAGGATAAGTGGGTCTGTTAACAATGATATAATCATTCAAGCTAGGAGCGTTTAGATTACCATGAATAATTTTATGAAGAGTAATCATATCAAAAAGAGTTCTTCGATCAGATAAAGGTAAGAGTGTAAGAGAAGATTCCAATGCAGTGTAGGATAGATAAGGTGTACACATCTTTCTTGACATAATTCTAAGAGCTCTGTGCTGTATACGTTCCAGAGCTTGAATATGACATGCGTAGGATGGGTTCCAGATAGGAGACGCAAACTCCAGTATTCCTCGGACAAGAGAACAAAAGAGGATCTTTAGAGACAAGACATTTGGGAGATCTCTAGACGTTCGAAACACATAACCTAGGACTTTCGAGGCTTTAGAAGTGATCATATTTATGTGGGGAACAAAACTCATTTTAGAATCAAAGATCACACCAAGATCTCTCACAGTGGAACAACGAGTAACATTAGAATGATCAATTGTATAAGTATAAAACTTTGGATTAACTGATCTAGAAAAAGTAATCACATTACATTTAGAGGGATTCACAGTGAGTTCGTTACAAGTAAACCAATCACAGAGCGCGGAAAGTGCATCTTGAAGAATAGCATGGTCAGCTGGAGAATTTATGCTCCGAAATAGTTTGAAGTCGTCACAGAAAAGCAAGAATTCAACATCAAAATGTGACAAACATGTATTGACTTCATTGATAAACAAGAGAAACAGTATGGGACCTAGATGGCTTCCTTGGGGAACACCTGAAGAAGAGACAAAACTATCTGAAACTGATAAACCAACACGCACAAGACATTGTCTTTGAGAAAGATAAGAAGAAAACCAACAATGGAGAAGTCCTGTGAACCCAAACGATGATAATTTGTCCAAGAGTAATCTATGGTTCACCCTATCAAAAGCCTTAGATAGGTCTAAATATATAGAATCAACTTGAATCTGAGAAGAAAGATTGTTAAAGATAAATTGTGAATAGCAAAGAAGGTTGGATGTAACAGACTTATGTGGAAGAAAGCCATGCTGATTCGAGATAATCCTACTGAAGATAAAGGGAGCAATTTCATCGAGGACAAGAGATTCAAAAAGTTTTGGAATGGATGACAAGATTGTAATGGGGCGATAATTACTGATATCTAGCCTGGAGAGACCTTTCTTGGGTACAGGACTAATGAAAGATTTCTTCCAGACCTCTGGAAATATGCCTTGATCAACGGACTGTCTGAAGATGAAAGATAGAGGTTTAGACAATGTATGGCAGCACATCTTAAGGAATATAGGTGGGATACCGTCGGGTCCCATACCTTTGGAAGGATCTAAAGACTGAAGTTTTCTAAATACCTTGAAGTCTGATACATCAATAGTGTCAATAGTCTCAAAGACGTTAGCAAGATTTGTTTCAGGAGAGCAAAGAGGTGTATTGGTAAATGCCGAGGAAAAGTGACGAGAGAATAGATCTGCAGAAGATTTTGAAGAAGATGAAGAAATTCCATTGTAATGAAGGTTTTTTGGAAGGGAGCTGTCAGACCTGAGCGATTTTTCGAACTTCCAAAAGAAACGTGGATTCTCCTTAAGACTTTGCTCAACTGAAAGAAGATATGACTGGTAGCATTCATTAGAAACAGATTTACACAAAGTTCGAAGACGGGAAAATTCAAGATAAGACTGACAATCACGACGGATTTTGTAAGAACGGTGTGCTTGTTTCTTTTGAATGATGAGTGACTTTAAGTAAGAAGAGTACCATCTTGGAAAATTGTCATTTTTTGACTTGACCAAAGGAACAAACGCACGAATTACATCAAATACCAAGTCATAAAATCGCTTGGTATTAATATCCACGCTATGACTATTGAGATAAGAGTCCCAGTTAAGAAAATCAAAAATACGATTGATAGCATTATAATCACCTTTTCTGAAGTTGAAGTAAGAATAACTATCGTTAATGGTCGGGATACAGTAGGAAAGGTTACATGAGAACAAGAGAGGTGGATGGTGATTATCGACAGGAAGAAATGATTCCAATTTCTCGACAATGCACTCTGAGTGATCTTCTGAAGAGAATACAAGATCTAAAGTTCTCCCAAGAGTGTTACATACCTTATTTAGCTGAGAAAAGTTGTGAAATGCTACTTGTTCAAGGGTATGAGAGCTTTGAACTGACACACTTGAAGTCAAAACAGACTCAGGTGAAGACCAATCTAGTTCTGACAAGTTGTAGTCTCCTAGTAAAAAGAATTTATCAGAAGGATAGATATTTCGAATTCTATCCACCTCCTCCCAGTGAGATGAATATAATGAGAGGGATGACCTAGGTGGTATGTAAACAACACCGATCACAAACTTCTCCCTGCTGGTGCCAGGCAGTGAAACACGAATAAAAACATGTTCCACATTTTCAGACTGTAGTGAGATTTGATGAACCGGGAACGAGTTGTCCAGTGCTAAAAGCACACCACCGCCATCAGTCTTCTCACTTGTACTACTGGAGCGATCTGAACGAAAAACAGAGTAGTTTGAAAAACCTAGTTCTGATGTAAGAACAGACTCATTCAAATTGGTCTCAGTGAATGCAAAGCACTGATGATTATTTAGAGGAATATTTACCCTAAGTTTTCGTAATTTAGACCGTAACCCCCTTACATTTTGGTAGAAGACGCAAAATGTACTAGTTGATTTACTGTAACATCGAGAAGAAGAAGAGATATTACGAAAGGAAGGAGTTGAAGCGGGTGCTATAAAAATTAAGTTGTTGAAATTACGCCCTCGGCTTACTTCATTACTATAATTTGACTCAATGAAATTTTGTTCTTCTGTGGGAGAATAATAAATATTTGTCACATGGTGGTAGTCAAGGCTAATTGCATTTTCTGAGGAGCTATAAAAAGAAGATGGAACTGGTGATCGAAGAGAAAAACCATAGGGATTTGGCAGTGAAGTGCTAGAATTGGAAGAAGTCGACAGAAATGAACCATAAGGAGAAGGAGATAAAAGAGAAGAACTGCAGGAAGAGGAGTGAAGAGGTGCTAGCGGTGATAATACAGAGGAGCAGATTGTACTTGATTCTTGATTAAGTAGTCTTGGAATGAAAGTAGGTGCTAGTGGTGATAGAGATGAAGTACTAGAGTTATGGTGAGATGAGTTCTCAACTAAAATCAAATTTGGATTGAAAGGGAGTGCATGTGGAGAGAGTGATGAATAGTGCAAAATATTTGGAACTGCATTAGATGTTGAAGGGACTCCAGGAGGAAAAGCAGGTAAGAATGAATTCGGGTTAGTATCCGCCAATAAGGTAGGGGCGGAGGGTGTAGAAGAGTTTGATGGTGTACCGAGCAATCGATCACACTCTGAAGAAGAAGGAGGAAGAGAAGAGATAGTATTTAGATTCCTGATCATTGAACTCTGAAATAGTTTCATAAACATTAAATAACGGTAAGATACACTGAATTGTTTTAAAACAAACATTAAATACGATGGTAAGTTGACAAAAAGTGGGGATCGGATACAAGAAAAAACTGAAAGACTAGAATAATAATTAATAAGGTATGATAAAAAGAAACTATAATTATTTTGGTCGTTAAACGAGAAAGTAAAATTTTGACTAGACATCAGCATACAGGCAAGTGATTTTGAATTCGATAAAACAGAAAAATAATTGTTGAGGTGAGACAAGAAAGTATAATATAAAATAAAGTCATTAAGTAAAATTGTAATATTGCGACTAGGCATCCGATTAGAATACGTCAAGAAAAAACTGATCATTAATATTAGTATGACCTTCTTGATTAGTATTTATTATATTACTAGTATTATTAGAGTCAATAGAATCAGCCAGAATCATAGGTGATTTACAAGGCCCTTCTAGGTTGGTAAGCGAGATAACAGATGAGTCAATTGGACATGAAACATCTATAAGATTTTCATTATCCTTTGTATTTGGGGTTTTAAATAGATAAACCTAATCATGTAGAGTATAGAATCAAAAGGTCTTGCATTGCAAATTTATATATTATTTACTCACTTTGGGCACTCAGGGGCCAAATCTATGATCCAAATACATATTGACCTTAGAAAAATTAAATACGTACTGCTAAAATTATATCTTAAAAAAAAAGACAACTTGGTACATTTACATTTTCCCAGCTTATTTAGGTACTTTTGTTATTCATAATGTTTCAGTAGTGTATGAACCTATACTTTCGTACAAAAAGAACTGATATCCCCCCAAAAACACCACTTCGTGGTTAAAAAAAAGAAGAACGCCTCACTCAAAAGAATGATTATAATTAGCTAAAAATAAATGATATCAAATTGAGAACACCTTACCACCTTTCTTTCTACATCTCTGCACTCCTCTCTGAATTTATTCCTCTTATGTTTATCTTTCTTTATCTTTTCTAGGGATCATCCCAAACTTGATTTCTCTTTAAATTTACTTGTTGCACGGCAATAAAAAATGGCGGTCGCGGTGTAATGTTCTCGTTTCAAATCAAATAAGTTCAGAAAAATCATATTGCGACCGCCATTTTTTATTGCCGTGCAACAAGTAAATTTAAAGAGAAATCAAGTTTGGGATGATCCCTAGAAAAGATAAAGAAAGATAAACATAAGAGGAATAAATTCAGAGAGGAGTGCAGAGATGTAGAAAGAAAGGTGGTAAGGTGTTCTCAATTTGATATCATTTATTTTTAGCTAATTATAATCATTCTTTTGAGTGAGGCGTTCTTCTTTTTTTTAACCACGAAGTGGTGTTTTTGGGGGTATCCAATATTACAGGATCTGGGAGGGGACAGGATCATTACATGCAGCGGTGCGGAACTAAACGTTCTCCCAGCATTTGTCACAAACTGATTTAAAATCTGTGTCTATTACGTTTAAATTAATGATCATTAATTTATATGAAGACGTATTCACATTGATAGTTTATAATTTTATTCATAATAAAGCTCTTTAGGTGCATTAAAAATGAAGTATTAGATAGTAGATAAGTTTGTATTTTTAATAATAGAGCATGAATTATTCCTTTAGCATAAATGTGATATGCTATTAGTATGTGATATGATTGTGAATTCCATTACCTAATATATAAAAAAAAATTAATAAATTTTTACTTGCAATAGTATTATTATTACCTACATCATATTTCTCAAAACTAATATTCTTCTTTTTCACTTTGTTTTTCCCTATACCTAGTTAGGGTTGGCATCGACCAACCTATTCCTCATGGGTGAGGTTGGTATCATTCTGCTATAATTAGGTATTTTACCAAATTTCAAATTTGCCGTATGGTTGTTTTTATATAAGAAAAACCTCTGAAGTCTGAATGCTTAGCTGTTCTACAGGATACAGTTCAATCATTGTCACTTTCGTCCATGCTGCCTTTTCTAGCCCTCTACCATTCCTGGGAGACATATCTTTAGTTGTTCTTCGCTCCAACAAAAGAAAGACATGGTTAATGTACATTCGATGTAAATGAATGTCGCACCCTTGATTCTCACTTACTGCAAACTTACAGGACGGTAGAACGGTACATACCTTCGTAAAGTAGTTGGTATTACAAGGGTGTAACATACTGTCACATGAACCAATTTGTGATGTAGAACGAATCTGTAATAAATATGATGATATTAATAATAAACATATTTTCAAGACTAATGATGGCAATATCATAGATTTGACAGCTAGATTAAATAGAATTATAAATTAAGTCAAATGCTCATAGGATGATACCTTTAGGTAGCTAGTTTTTGCTGTGAAAAATCAAATAATTATACGATTAGAGGTATTTTAATTGTCTATGTACTCTATGTTATGTTAACATTATGTACCTACAAGTTTTATTCAACACTACATAATTATAGTAGATCTCAGTCCACGGTTGGAATTTTCTTATCCTTCTGGTCTCTCGCATGAGGCAATGTACCCAACATGCAGGTACCACTTTCACTTTGAAGTTCCAAATACCTAAACCCTCTGGAAAGGGAAAATCCTAGCGGTTCGTTACTATAGGTACCATGTACTATAAACTAGATATGACCTTTTCTAACTACCTATTATACCAATTTACTGAAATAGATATTTATTACATGTATAAATCTATTGGGTACCTATACATAAAATAAATAAACAATAACAGAATTACAGAATAAAATGAGAAGAAAATATAATTTATTATGAATAATGAAGGTCTTAACATAATAATATTACAGGAAAAAGAGGGAAAAAACGAGAGTGTGAAGACTATCTCCATGACGAACAAGCAACACTTTGAGTGGGTCTGTGTGGTCCACATAGGATTTATCATTATTTTTTTGTTTACTACATGTTGTGTTCCTTTTTCTTGACCTCTGAGGTTGAGATTTCAACACAATCCCGGATGGATTTCAAAAGGAAAAATGTGCTACAAGAATGTCATCATGTTACCTGGAACTCCTAGAAGTAATGCTGATGGGGAAAGATAATTTTTGTATGTAGGTATATAAATTTCTCAAAAAATAATAATAATTATGGTAGGTTTGGTAGGTACCTACACTTTTAGGATTTTTATGTCATGTTAACAGATTTTATTTAATTGTTCTTTATTCTAAACTAACAATACACACATTTTCGAGATTTTCGAAAAATTCAAAAGCTGCAGCAACTTTTTTACCATGGTAAACTGTACAGGTAAACTGTTTAGTTTAGTATACTAACATATTATACTTTATTCTTAAGTGAGGGGTACAGCTAGTATAACGAATTAACGATATTCAGTACAGCAACATAGTCCTAGTCCTAGCAATCCATTTATTTCATCTCTCATATCTATCTAGCATATATGGGTTCCGCAAATCCGCATCCGTCATTGGTGTATAAACTCGCGACTTCCTCGTCGCGACCAACACGCGTGACTTGATCCAGCGCGTGCATAATATTTGCTTATGAGATCTAGAAAGCTGAAAATATTCTTTCCTGAATAAAAAAAAACACGGGGCACATCTGGACAGGCAGCGCAAATCCAAATAAAACAATATTCAGCTTGATGAGCTCCAATCAGTCAGCAGATTTGTACGTCAGGAGGAAAACAAATCGACGCCACTTTTCATAAGCGTCGTCGTTTGCGTCATTAACACCCCCCCCTTCCCCCACCCCTCCCTCTACTTCCATCAAATGATATCAATCTTCCATTTTAACTTTAAACAAGTGTTTTGAATATCTCGAGCAAGATTTATGACTTTTTTCTCGTCTTTTTATTTTCTTTTTTTTTCCAGAGATATTTTTCCAGGGAAAGAACAATCTATAATGAGTGACTCGCATGCTGCATCTCCAGGATCCTCAACTAGCTTTATTCTATTCAGAAAGAGACCACCTTCATGCTTTATATTATTCTAGTGTGACATTAGTGTTTAGTCCATTACCCTACCTCTAAATAAATATGACCAACAACCAACAACACATAACTTATAACTTGGTAGCAAAAAAACAAAAAAAAATGTAATAAAATATGGCAATACTACGTACGTCGGGTAGGCATATAGAAATACAGGGTGATTCAGAAAAGTACCGTCAAACGTTAACCACATATTCTATGGGCTAAATAAGGAGGGGTCAACTCTATAAAAGAAAGTGCGCAAATGCCTCCTAACGGAGGTACACGCCCCTTAAGGTGTTTTTAAACAATCGAAATTTTCTTTTTACGGCTTACCTATTTGGGATATCGCAATGTGGTAAAAAAATGACTCTCAATACTAGATAGCACCTTTCCTTTGGCACAAAATTTAACACCATTCCAATGTCAGGGGTGGTCTCAGGAGGGTCAGATGGTAGAAAAAAGATTCTAACGTTTTAGTCGTTGCTTGTAATTGAATTTGGTTTTCACCCTATTAAAACGTCTGTCATTGTCTACAAAAATGTTCTGAATATTTTTTTTCTTAAACCAACACAAACGCTTGAAAATTGAAATTGAAGATTTTAAAACCGCATTAAGTTTTGAAACCTATGCAACTAGCATACAATTTTAGAACAAGAATTTTCAGCCAATTCATTATTTAACAAAGAAATACACCTGGAATATTTGAACGTGTTCGTCAATCTTTTCGAAGGCGTATGGAGGTCTGCATTGAAGCCAGAGGAGCCCATGTGGAACATTTGGTGTAAATCTTATTTCGGCTTAAGCCATTCAATTTCGATTTTCAAGCATTTGTGTTAGTTTGAGAAAAAAATTATTCAGAACATTTTTGTAGACAATGACAGACGTTTTAATAGGGTGAAAACCAAATTCAATTACAAGCAACGACTAAAAAGTTAGAACCTTTTTTCTACCATCTGACCCTCCTGAGACCGCCCCTGACATTGGAATGGTGTTAAATTTTGTGCCAAAAGAAAGGTGCTATCTAGTATTGAGAGTCATTTTTTTACCACATTGCGATATCCCAAATAGGTAAGCCGTAAAATGAAAATTTCGATTGTTTAAAAACACTTTAAGGGGCGTGTACCTCCGTTAGGAGGCATTTGCGCACTTTCTTTTATAGAGTTGACCCCTCCTTAACTAGCCCATAGAATATGTGGTTAACGTTTGACGGTACTTTTCTGAATCACCCTGTATATAAAAAAAATAGTGCACAGTAAATTCAACTAAAAAGTTAATGGGTATTACTATTACGATAAAAGAAATACCGACATATTTCAGTTCATAATCAAAATATTATAACAGCTTTTGCAACTTCTTTTGACATTTATAAAAGAATAATTTATTTTTATCCTGATGAGTTCGCATTTAGTGACGAATAATCTCAGTCCCTGTAGATTTAATGGTATCATGTAAATTTAAAAGAAACAACTTTAATGTTGCTATTTTCCCCCTATATTTTTTTCTCGCCTTATAAAATAATTTTAAGTATTTTTGATAAAAAATATTACAAAATGAAAAACTTTGTTCAAAACATTTTGAATATCCAAACTTGGCTGAGGGTAACAAGATAAAATATTAGGTATAGATAGTTATAGTAGGTAGATATGTAGAAAAAGTTTTGACAAGTAGAATATAAAAAATGATTTTGGCCGAATATAATTTTTTATATGTTTGACTCAATATTTTAAATTCGATGAATTCGATCAAAGAATCTGAGTGAGGTCCACAGTTCACAGAACCACCATTTTGACTAATGATTACCTGCTGATGAGAACAAAAAAGCTCGAAACAGCAGTCTGCTGTCCAGGTATGTAAATATGTTCAGATATTAATAACTATACGTCTAATATGCAACTTCGCACTTTTCTCTTTACACTGATACTGATTTAATTTCATTATTATTAAAATAAACATAAAAAATGTTTTAGTATATTTATTATATTCTTAAGTGAGCACAATGAGTACTTGGCGTAAAAGTCACTTTGACTACCTATCATATTATATGTATGTCTTATACCATCCTTCATCATCAGCACAACCTGAGGGAACTACTAAGAAAATAGAAAGCGCCTAGACTCGGCTCAGAGGTTGGTACAATGTTCTGGAAGTAAATAGATTACTCCCTCTTCAGAGAATGATTCCTTTGCCTTGCAGGTAGTAAAACCAGACCAAACTGTAACAATTAGACACATACCTACTAACCTACGCAATGTTTATTTATTTTTCCATCATTTTTATTTTGACAGCTTTCAATTTTATTAATAATTCCTACAACTTACTATACTCGTGTAGCTAGTGGGTTCACCAGGTTTGCTTCTTAAGAATCTATACTAGGAACAAGAAGTTATCACCGGATTCTTTCGATCGCTACGACCAAACGGAAAATCGATAATAATCAACGTCCCCTAATAATCGATCACACTAATTCAGTGATATTGAAAGCTCTAAAATGTATATCCTTACCTAAGTTTTGTGGCCGTAAGCAGATGATTGTAAATTAAATAAGAAAACTAATATTGAATTCCAGTCACAAAGTATTACTTTGATTCTAGCCAAAGTTTTAAATAAAATATTTTTTCGGCTAAAAAACTAAATTCAAACAAATAAATAAAAAAGAAGCAAAAATCGCAGTCAATTTTTTCTGTATGTGTGAGACCAATTTATAAAACAAGATTACATTTAAGATGGGCCAGAACGAGTCCTCAACTCGGAGTTTCAACCTATCTTCAATGTAATGTAATGTAATGTAATGTAGCCTTTATTTGTACAATTAAATTTACACACAACATAAATACATAGTATATATGGGCATCTTGTACAAAATCAGATTAATATCTGAGGCCTCCCCACGTAAAGGGGGCATCTAAACAACTGGTTTTAAGGATAAAAAAAATTTAAATTTGTAAACTGTAAAGGAAAATAATAAATAAATAATAAAATAAATAATAAAATAATAGATGGCACAAACAAACCAACCAGGAACAAGACATAATTTGAATAAAATAAAATTAATTTAAAGAATTTCTATCTCTTTCACACTCACTCACTTCCTCTTCATTTCTTTTACTTGCTCTTCAGCCTCCCTGATTTTCCACCCATATTTCCCTATATACTTTTCCCATTCTCTTCCACTCTTTCCTCTCCTCAGTTACTCTCCTCCATGTTACTCCTCCACAAACTAAACTCATTTCCTTATCCCATTTATCCTTTGGTCTACCTCTTCTTCGTCCATATTCTCTGGGATACCACTCCATTATCTTTTTTGTCCATCTATCATCCTTGGTCCTAGCTATATGTCCCGCCCATTTCCATTTTCTTTTAATCACTATATCTACGATATCTCTGAATCCTGACATATATCTTATCCTTGCATTCCTTATTCTATCTCTCCTTGTCTTACCTAACATATATCTCTCCATTGCTCTCACTGTAACTCTCAATTTATTCCTTACTCTTGCATTTATCACCCATGTTTCACATCCATATGTCATACTGGGTAGAACTGTCATTTCCCAGAGTTTCTTTTTTATTTCTATTTTCACTCCAGATTTATATATTTCCTTATTTTTCATCAAAGTCCCCCATCCTATTGCACACCTTCTACAAATTTCTCCCCACTGACCTTCTACACTCAATAACTGCCCCAAATATACGAAATTTTTCTCTCTCTTCACTTCTTCTCCTTTTATCATCAACTTTTCCTCTCCATTTTCCTCTGTCACCATCAGTCTGCATTTATCCACATTCACTCTCAAACCATACTTCTCACACTCATTTAACAGTATTACACTATCTTCAATACCTACAAATTTAACAGTATCACACTATCTTCAATACCTACAAATAATCATCAATACCTACAAATTATAACTACAAATTAAAATAAAAAGGTGGGTGAATCAAAGTAAATGAAAAATAGTTCCACCAATCCAGGAGGAGGGGGGGGGGGGGATCGCTTTGGGAACGGCACGATGTGCACGTGTGAGGAGGAGGCACGCGTGCACTTCCGAAACCGAAAGACCCCGCAAAAGCCCATGTACCCTGCTAAAATGGGTTACATCATTTGGCTACATTGAACCCAAAAGTCTTTTTTTGTCGATTTTTAGACGTGAGAGAGTCGAATTTTTCTTTTCATTTTTCGCCATAAATTGTTGGATAATCGACCCAAATTAATTTGAAGTGCTGTACACTGAAGAGGTAAATAAAGGCGAGGGTACAATATTATTATATTAAATTGTAATTACCGACTATATTCATACATTATACAAGCTTCGTACTCTGTATAATAGCTAACGACGTTCTTATCGTGTTTGCTAATGATGGCGATGTGCTCTTCCTGCTAATTACTTCATCTTCAAGTTCCCTCCAGAGTCTTCTACCTCCGCTCTGAATGTACTCACTCTCATTCATATAGGTAGGTCGTACTTTCTATCCTAACAACGAGCAAACAACCTCAGCAGTTCAATCGTTAAGGCAGTGAACCTGGAGGTTGTTGATTCGAGGCCCAAAAAATGGTGATGAATTTTAGGTAGGTGAGTTTCAGTATTTGTGACAAACTTAGTCTGTAAACTGTATGGTTTTTGGCTATCTATAAATTAGGGTATACTACATAATCTTCGAAATAATTAAAACTCATAAGCAGAAAACTCATAAGCAAGATATCTTTTACGTGAAACACCCTGTAAACCTAAATCATTCTAATATTCATCAACCACCCAGTCTCGCCAACTTAAATATTATTTTATTTCGTTCAAACTATCCAACCAACAAAAGATAATTCGCCTATATTAACAAATTATACCAAAATATTGTATTTTCATTGTTGCTCGCAGTAAATCTGATGATGGAAAAGAAACATCTGCCGTGACTTCTGAAGCCTGGGGCTACGCATCCAATAGATCTCTAATTTTCTGCATCTTTGGGTTTTCTAATTCAAACAAGCCAAAGAAAAATATAGATTAACCCCCCTTCAGAAATCTTTTTGTCAAAGGATTTCCGACTTTTTCAATGTTCTCTTTTTTATTGTTTGTTGTCAACTGAATTTTACTCTCGTAAAAATAGTATTGGAATCGTCTCAGGGATGGCATTTGATGTTTTTAAGGAGATCAGACTTGAACAATCTGGCTACCTACTGTCTGAATTTCGGTATTATTCAAGTGTAAAGTTAAAATACGAATATACCTACCACAAATAATTATTTTGAAATTTTGTATGATTGACTTCGAAAACAAGATCAAATAGATTTTTTCTGTATTAGTAGATCACTTAAAGAAAAATTCTTTGGTCTCCACAACTCAGTTGTTCAAACCCAATATAAAGTTATGTACTATCCTTGACATCAAGCATAGGTAACAGAGATAGATGTTTCAATAAAATCAATGCTATTTCCAAGTAGTATATCGTTGATAAACAGTTAGCTTCTATACCAGCCCTGATAGCAAAATTATCAATGAACCCCCGAAGAAATCACTGCTCGTTTGATGATTTTACAGATGAGTGATTAGCTATTTACTGGATGAGGTATGGTGGCAACCATATTCTCATATACATAGGTAATAGGTACGCTGTCCATCAGAAAACGTAACGATATAACACTAGGTACTGCTTAAATTATACCAGTACATTACAAAATTTCGAATTTTACGTTATCTAGTTACAATTTACATACATTTACCTATTTGAAATAATTTTATAAATATAGATAAGTAGTTATAAAATTAACTAGGTGTAATGTGCTAATACGATTGGAGATACTAATATCTATACATAATGCAGGTCTATACTAATATAGGGTACTTTTCAGGTAGTAGGGTTTAGCAGTTCAGTTAAATAATTGTTGCAGTAGTTGGATAGTTATTGCAGCAGTTTTTTTTTTTTTTTTTTTTTTTTAAATAGATATAGATTATACCTATACATTGGTATAACATAAAGTTTATTAAGTTCGAGTACTCCCGATATATGTATAGGTAACTACAAATACATTAATATTCAATATTCATTAAGTAAGTAAGTAGTGCTTTATTTAGACTGTCAGCAGTGTCATCCCAGGTAGTCCCATTACGCCAAAGGTTCAATACAATCTTATGGAATAATCAGGAATTGGGATATGAGCCGACAGTGGCGATGTAGGTATTAGCTACTCTTAAAACTCAGACTGATTGATAAGTTTTAATACTCACCGAATAAGCTTGAATCTCGAAGATGCTGATCTCAAAAAACGCCAACGACGATATTACCTACACATACCACTGGCTCAAATCCCCATGCGTCTGAATTTCAAGAAAAGATATTCGATATCCCCTCTCCTTTGTGAGAGAATGAATTAGAATGAATGATGGGTTTTAGATAAAATTTAAAAGATAATTTCACACTTCTTGTCCACAATTCCACATAGTAGAGTAAAGGTCCCTGTACAATACATAACTACATTCTTATGTCGAAATAACTTCTACAAATAGGTGACCGATTCAATTCATTGATATTTTTGATGTAAAACGTTAGAATTTGGTCCGTGCCAACTGTTTGAATTGTTGACCTCTGCCTTCGTCCAAGTGTCTTCGGAAGATTCATAAAATCGAGGACTTCTGCTCTAATGATCTGGAATAAATTGCACGTACCTACTTGGTTTGGACGGTTGATTATACTTTTAGTAATGAAATAAATGAACCCTAAAAAGTATTGGTGCCAAAATGTCTCTTGTTGCTTGATATTTTGTTAATGGTTTTTTTTAATCAAATGATCGCATACTTCAACACTTCAGTGATTCTTTCAAATCGACTAGCATTTCCTAGCCTTTTCAATTTCTAAGCAATGCAACAACATCTAACTAGGTATATAAGTATCCAATTGTATTTTACATGTACTTTTGTTGTTATTCTGGTAAGAGCTGAACAGAGAAAATTGTCTATCGACGGTGCTTTAGTGATTTCGTCTATAAAATTACACAAGAAACTAGTTAAATGAGACTAACAACCATTTGTCACATTGTTTATAGATGTACATATTGTACATGAACAACAATGATACCTTTTGCTTTTTTTACCAGACAGTATTCAAACGGCCAAACACAGCTCCTGAGTTTGGATCAAAGCACGTCTGATTCTTCCAACTCTTGTAAAAAAACACAACAGTATACTCTTATATGATGAGGATTACAAAACTGTAGGTAGGTATTTAAGATACTGTCACGGCTGAAAAGTTCCGCCATTCGAAATCCTGGAAGAAGATTATCACCCTCGCCTCCTTGATTGAGACGCCACATCCCGGCCTCCCTTGTAACATACAGGTGCAACACATGTTCTGGGGTTTCCTATTAAATTGCTCGCAAAGTTTATAATGAAAACTTTTGTTTGGTTAACCCCCACCCCTCCCCAGATGAGAGAAAAGGAGCAGATACAGAATGAGCTATTCCTCTAGCAAGCGGCTTCTAGTGGAGGATTAATATTATTCGTGAAGGTTTAATCTTCTTCACACTTAAAATTTTTATGTTGTGACTTTAATGATGAGGTATGAAACAGTTTCGCCAGCCTCCCTGGTGCAGAAGTTGTGATTATCCGTGGTCCAGAGATCCTGAGTTTGATCCACGGGCTGTGCAGAATTTCCCTATTTTTTTCCTCCCTAATGTAAGAACATTTCCGGCCCAACCCAGGCTGGGCTGAGGGTAATTTGGGTAGCTGGTTCTGTTCCCAACGATCAACGATAACAAAGGGTTGGGTGGAAGAGATTGCCACAGGCAATAACCCCGCCCTTTAGGTAGGACATTATTGTTGTTTTCTTTTTTTTTTACTTATTTATTTTGTCATTTGTTTGTTTTTCTTTTTCTTTTCTTAATTTTATACTGTTACTTGTACTTTGTCCTCCTAATAAAGCTTAAAAAAAAAAACGATAACTCAAATCAGGATGTTAAAATCAAATTGAAACAATGTACATGAAACGAGGCTAGATATTGGATCTGGGCGTCCATATTAGAATTATCTCACCACCCCGAATTAGCCAAGTGTGCCTACATATTACATATTTCACGTACACGGCATTAGTATTCTACTTTTCGCCCTATTCATAAATGTCGGTAAATATAATAGGTTCAATGTGTAATATAGAGGTACTTAGGTATCTGTGAATTCCTAATTCAATGGAGATGACGTTGCCCGTAATTTTCAGCTTCACTGGAGTTGTAAAATAGTTTACAAGATCAAATTTGGATCCTTTGAATAAGAGCAGCACGAATTACACGGAGTCAGTTCAGTGAATGATGAAAACTCGATGAACCAAACATCCTTCCTAATCGTAGGTGCTAAATGACTTGGGTAAATGCCATCACTTGAGATGAGAGGCCCTTTCATGCCCACTTAGTGCTCAGCTGAGGGACACACTCGAGGGGGAACTAAAGCCATTCATCCATTTAATTTAATGTTTAACATTTTGATGAGGGTTCACGACCAAGCTCCGCCCAGAAATAATTGTAAAAATGGGGGACTCTTTTTTTATCCCCGAAAAAAGAACATGCAATAAGGATATTATTATGTATAGTTTAAATTTTAGTATTATAATGATCTTAACTCAATAGATGTCTATAAGTATACCTAGATATCTATATTAATATTACCTTATTAAGTGGCTTAAGTTTAGTAGTGCTTTATTTAGACTGTACCAACAGTATTCGAAGTCCCATTACACCAAGGATTTATTTAATACGTAATTACGAATTAGTTTTTCTTTATTAGATAGTTAAACCTAAGCTATATTATTGCTTCTGGAAATGATTACTGATTTTAAGGTTCTTATTTAAGTTTTTGACATTTTCATGTCTTTGCTCTGGCACATAACCAAAATTATGTGACGAAATTATGTAACGATATTATGTAACGATATTATGTAACGATATTATGTAACGAAATATCGAATTGTAAAGGGAGAGAAGTCTTCTAATATCGGATATCGATATTAGGGTTTCGATATTATCGATATACCTAATATCGATATTTTCGTTTCGATATTGCAACCCTAAGAGAAGAGGGAAAGTGTGTGTCATGCGCACAATACGAAATTTGGTCAGTTGGGTTTTGGACCTTGAATAGTAAAGATGAAAATGTCGAAATGGTTGCATACTCGTATGCAAGCGTTTGTTTAAACAAAACTTTAACATTACTTTCAACTGCATGGTCAAATCAGTAGTCACCGTGGCAGAGTGAGTTAGCGCGCTAGGCATTGTACGCATGGTGACTTGGGTTCGATTCCCAGCGGGGCAGGAATTTTTTTAATTTCTATTTTTTGAGGAACTTCACGATGGATATTTTTTATTGTTGAGCCCTTTTCATTCCCCTCTCCTTCCATTCCCTTACTAATGACGAGAATTGGTACAAGCAGAAGAGGGGGGGGGGTGACAATGAGATGCATTGAAAAAGGTATACGGGGCGGGGGGGGGGGGGGGGCACAATTATGAGGGCGTATCGAATCCCTTCAATTATTTTTCAATGATTGGATCTACACTTATGCGATTTGGTTTCTCAGCCTGTACCTCAAAATAGATTTTTTTTACACTTGACCTCTAATGTATGATCCTCTTTAGGTCAGTGCTTACCTGATGGGCTCTCTCTTAGTTTTTAGTAGATTCACTAAGAGTACAAAATTTTGTCGTGTAATAAACTAGAGTTAGGGTTTATCAATAAGCAACAGAGAAGAATTGGAACATTACTAAAATAGTTCCTGTTTCTATTATACATACATACTATAACTAGATTCTACAAACATACAATAAATTTTTAATAATGGAGCAAATATGTCAGATTATTAAACAAAAATAAAATGCAATAATAATACTCGAGTTAAGTCGCCATTGATAGGGACGATTGTGACGGGGACGAATGTTAAGGGAAGGGATAGCATAGAAACAGGAACTGAATTTTACAACAAAAGAAAATATTGATATAGATTAGTCAGCTTTATAATTTATGTATAAGTAAATAGATTTAATATACCCTACAGAGATGTGTAGCAGCGGGAAAGCCAGCTGGGTAGCTTAGCAAAGATCATAAGAGACTAATAATACAGGGTCAACTTCGGTAACTGATGTGAGAATGATTTTATCTTTTCTCACTTACTTGCTTACTTCTCCTTTAACCCTATTTACGTCTTCTGGAATAATCTATAGGAGGAATCTAGATTGACAACTTTGTAAATTGAGAAAAACCCACATCTTATCACATCATAATAAATAATAATGTACTAGAATTTTCATAACTAGAAACAATGAAGCCTTAAAAGGAGGCCCTTACCCTTACTCTCATCACCTATTTTCAGAACTCATAAGATGAAAAAAATTGATATTAATTTAGAATAAGGCAAGGTAACCAAACTCATGAATTACCACACTGCCCGCATTAACTGTCAGGCAGTAAGTACATTAGACTCACTGGCTTCATCTCTGTTTTCTACCTACTGGTCTACTCCCCGTTGATAGTGCTCATATGCCAGACTTCTCGTCAATCGTCAACTCTCTGTTTATGATTCCCATGCTTAGACAACTGGTCTACCTCATGGAATAGTCCCTCAGCTAGACTGCTGGTCTACTCTCTGTTTATAGATCCCAGCATGTCAGAATTTTATTATCAAAAAAAGAGATTTTTTAGTCTCCTGTATTCACGGATGTTGACAATTGTTTTTCTATAAAAACTGATAGATAACAATGACTTATGAGATTCGATAAATTTATCGCTTGGGTATTTATCTATTTACCAGAATTCTTTATGTACCTAATTTAATAACTAGGTAGATGATGTCTAAGTGATGGCTTTTTGTGAGATATTATATTAATTATTAAAAACTAGACAAATAATATATGATTGGTTTAATTGAAATAACGAACAAGAATTGTCCTTTCCGAGGACAGTTTTGGGAATGTTGAGTTGTTTGCTATTTGCGTTCATTATTGACCAAAATGTGGCCTCAATTTATTGTTTGTATTAACGACTCACTTGTCATTCCCAAATAAACTTATTGTATACTCAGTATCAGTATTTGAGATTTGAGTACATAAATATTACTGTGCACCCAAAGATCGTCGCCAACATTTTTTATTGCATCAATAAAATTTGAAGAACAATAGAATCATTGATTTCTACTTTCCTATTCATGCTGAATTGGTGTACCTTTGTTTACTCCAGGTATCTGTTATATGGTTAATTTACTCTCAACTGTCTAGGTTATCCATGGTGAAAGAAGTGCATGATACTTACATATAAGAAGAGGTGTAAGCACTGTCGGCCCACCACAAAAGAAATATCTGTTTATCCAGCGTCATGAAGAGTTTACTGCTGCTGATTCGAAATTCCACATCCCGGTACAAAATTCTACGTTCCCACGTGCTGTTACAAAACTTTTTGCAGATTCAAAATTAAGTCGTATTTTTCTTTCTAACTAAAAAAAATTTCCTGGTTAGGTTTTTTCCAAATATTTCCATTTTATTCCAAGGTCATTCGTGAAAGAAAAATGCGTTTGGTTACTTTTAAAGATAAACAATGGACTTAACCTATAAAAGAACTGGAAGCAAGAATTTTCTACTTCCACTTTGGTTAACTTTGGAAGTGGAAATTTTTCCTCTTCCAAAAGAAAAATGACTTGCTTCCAGTTTGGTTCATTTTATTCCCGTTTGGTTAACTTTGGTTAGAAAGAAAAATACGGCATTACTATTCTCAGAAAATTTAACAGAAAGAAGATTTCCTGTCCACCAGAATATTTGGGGGCTTCGCGTCTTGAAAATGGCTTCGCCAGTCACATGTATAATACCCACTAGATATACCCACAGCTATACTGACAGCTGACAGCTACATAATAATAATCCATAGGAAGTATGCAATGGGGATTATTCAATTAGGTAAGTACAGCTAGTAAACCATGTAATTTAATAATTGCAAATTATCTATTCACTTCATATTATACGAGAATAATTAAAAAAAAAAAAATAACGTTATTCAAAGTTTGTGCAGCATGCTACTAGACGTAATATGAGGCGACAGAGCCTGGGATTTTCTCACTGCTTCATCCTATTTAGGTTCGAAATCAGTCTTGCCTTTGAACGCATTTGATTCCCACCGTAGATAAACTACTTATTTTGATCTGTGTGGTCTCAAGGAAACTTTTCTTATCTCAAGGAAACTTTTCCTTTTAAATATTATATAGGTATTTTTAATATTTTGAATTATCTACATATTTTGGATCTATACAAATATTAGTGTTATAGACCCAAAATCCTTTCAAATTTTCAAATCAATTTAAAAATTGCTAATACATAAATCTATTTCTTATTATTTTGTAATTTTTTCAGTGTCCAAAACCATTTTTTTTTATATAAAAAGTAAAACACTTCACAAAAATGCACAGATAAATAAGTGTTGTAGGTGACAAACTTATCAACATATTGTAGATTATCCTTCGCATCCATTTCAATCAATGTTGCATGGAACGGAACGAGGAAACACCCTATCTCATGTGAGGGTAAGAGAGTGGACTCTGCCGTAACACACATCAAAAGTTGTTCTAACTTTACAGCTCAGATTAAGTCATCGGACTCAAACGACAAAAACTCAAAGGAACAATAACTGTCAAAAAGTAATTTGTCAACTCAACCAGGAGTTGTACAAAAGCCCGTCACTTGTGACTTTTTTAAGCTAAAATGATGAGCAGATGTATCTTCTTTGACACTTTTGTTCGGGCCTTTGTGCAGTTACAATGATCGATCCATGACTTTCCTGATCAATTGTTTTCGGATTGTTTCTTTTTTTCTGTGGTTTTTTCCCAAGTGTCATGATTACTTCTGACGAGGAAATAATGCCTTTTCCAGATCACAGTGCTTGAACTATATACCCAATTTATTAATTATCTCCTATGAGTTTGAAACATCACGTTGATTTTTTATCTAGACTGAAAAATTGAAGATATCTTGAATAATACTACTTATGAATACATCTAGTTGCCTAAATCTACCGCTTTAACTTTTTGGAAACGACTGCAAATTATATTTGACATCAGAAAAAGATGGATTTTGACAAAATCTTGATTGATCTGATCGGCATATTCATAACTCTGCTAGGTATATCTCTTCTACCGACAGTGATCAAAAGAGTATATTGATATTTCAGTAAATGGTATTTTACTATCTTTTATTTCTACCCATCAAACCTTCTTAAACGTATACTATTTCATCCGATCATTATAACAAACGAGTAGTTGATAGGAGAGTTTAAAACCTAGCTGAGAAACACCCATTATGTCCATATTATTATTTATACTATAGGAGGCCCTGTAATATACTTATCTATAATATAGATCGGTTCATAGTTGTGGATACCCTGTATATGGTTGTATGTTACCACAACTGATACAATATTAATAATTATGAAATATCATTTTGATGATGTTTCCAACGCGGCCACAGATTGTCTACCATACGTCATTGTCACTGGAGAGAGGTCGCCATTTTGTTGATGAGAAATTAATGAGAGAGAGAGAGAGAGAGAGAGAGAGAGATAAATGACGAAGTTCTTACCTAATAACAGGGATTTTGTTCGCCATCATTTTATAGGATGGCGTTATCGAGAACGCTGCGAGCCAGTCAGACAGTGAACAAAATATATTTCAGAATTGTCAAAATATATTTCAGAATATCTTCAACATGGTCCATGTAAGGGGAAAAGAGGCACTCCTGGTTAAATGGTTCACTCCCATCCCTTTCTAACACTACTATAAACCTGTATGTCTAAGAATTATTAGAAGGTAATGCCATGGTTGTATACTTGTACAAGGAGAATACATAAAGTCTCAGGTTTATAGTTGGATTAGGTAAAATACACAAAAGGCCATGCCTCGGGTCTATAGTAGGCTTAGCTGAAACACATGCAGGGCATTGTATGTAGGAAGGACATGCCTAAAATATTTCAAGGGTAGGCTCGGGACCTCATCATGGACGATAGTACGAGTATTTACTACACATTGCATGTAAGTGTAACTAGAGGTAGTTGGTGCAAGCAACGGGTGAGAATCCGGTGTTAAAAAACATGACCGGGAGCGAATCCGTTGACGTCCCTTAACTGATTATAAAAATTAATAGGTGTATTATTATTTTGAAAATGTATACGCAGAAAGCGGCTCGAACGATTACAAATAACTTTGACTATAAAAAAGAGAACTTCAATTCTGACAGCCGTGCATCAAATAAGTTTTTACCTAATCATTCAAAGGGGAAATGTGCTAGTGTCGATGGCGCGTTGAATGTACCGGTTCTCGTAGGATCACCGAAGTTAAACAACGTTCAACGAGGTGAAGCTTCGTGATGCTGTCATTCCGGCACTACCCAGGCTGGATGAGGTTCATGTGGGTAGTGCCGTTAAACCCAAATTAAGAACAAGGGGAAATGCGACCAGCATCCTTGGTTCACTACCACATACTGTCCAAATGAAGGTTTTTCTTTTCTTTTTTTTATAATAAAATACGTAGGCATATTGTTACTGTCTTGTTAAATTAAATAAAAAAAAATCTGGTGTAAACATCACACGACTTTCCTTATCATATTAGGAATGGAAACGGGACCAAAAGCCCCTGGTGACTTAAAGGTAACATTTATCTAAAAATTAACATCAAATTCGTAATCAGCACCTTAAAATCATTGGATTTGATATGTCACAACTCCCATCTAGGATGAATACTAAAAAAGTTAGTCCAAGCGGGTCCCCCACAAAATACCGGTAAATTGGGGCCGAGTTCAAAAAAGTTCAAGATATCAAAAAAATGATCAGAATAGACTCCTATTATTTTTTTAATCTAAGAAAATGTTGTTCTCTAACTTTTTTTGTATCTTTAACCAATTCATAGAAACGGCGCTTGCGGCCAATATTTGCGGCCCTGCGGCCGCATTCTGCGGCCGATTGCAACCAAAAGTTTCGTGGTTCGTCTGGTGTATAAAATTAATTTCCATACCAAATTTCAAGTCTCTAGCTCTTACCGTTCTTGAGATATCCTGTTCACACACACACAGACAGACACACAGACAGACACACAGACAGACACACAGACAGACACACAGACAGACGCACGGACCAATGGCTGAAAACAACTTTTTTGGTATCCTGAGGCTATGATTCGTCCAGAAATGTGAAAAACTGGGTAGGTCAAATTTTCGACGAATACAATACTTTCCTTATTATAGGATAAGGAAAGTAAAAATCAGAGAAAAACTAAGGTACCTAAGTAAATTGTCACTTGATTAATTTAATGGGAACAAAGAAAAGGCAATCAACAAAAACAAAAAAAAAAATATTGCATTTAAAGAAGTAAAGAAACCAACAGCAAGTTTTAAACAAAGAAGTTAATAATTACTCTGAGCTTTAATTTTTGAAGGACATACCTACCTAGATAATTTACAGGTTGAATTATTTGGTGGAGGTGCCAAAATTCCTCATTAGTGGAGATGCCACAAATCCACTCACTATAATTCTCTGGAATCTCTAGATCAAATTATTTTATTCTCTTCTACTTGCGAGCAGTACTGTTCCTGCGATCTAGTGGATAATATAGGAACTAAAACAATGTAGCTCGGATGAACAGAAAGAAAAACAAAAATTCTTTAAAAAGTTTGATATTGAAACCCTAGAGTGCAGCACATAATACGTTTCTATCTATCAGTTGAGGTCCTTGAATCGTAGTGGTGTGGAAAAATGATACCTATAAAATTTGAATGTCATTGTTGTTTTTTTTTATTGATTTTTTCATCACAAATTAATTTTTCTCACAATTTTTCATTTTTTATATCAAAATTCCATACATCTGATCTCACCAACAAGTTACTAGACCAACAAAGAACTTATAGTAGTAGCTGTACAAAATAAAATACAACCATGTATAGGTACGTTCCTACTTCCTACTCTTTACAAGACGAGCTATGAAGGTAAACTAAAAATCTTACCACATTTTCCAAGTTTTATGAACGCAATTACCTAGTTTTACGAAAACATCTCTGACTCGTGTACAAAGTTCAAACCTCGTGTTGTTTAATCGACATGAACTATTACACAGCGCAGTTTCTTAACGCACTATTTTCACCTCTTTCATCATCCGCTGCGGTGTCCGAGTGGTTAAGGAGTTGGACTCGAAATCCAATGGGCTGTGCCCGCACAGGTTCGAATCCTGTCCGCAGCGAATTTTTTGCACAATGTTTATTGTTTACTTATTTTTTTCCAATCCAGGAATTATAAATTCAATTCATTTACAAAATTGATACCTACCCTATTTAGGTACGAATTGTTGTTGGTACCAATAAATTTTTGGTATCACCGAAATCGTTCTAGGATCTAGTTAAGTACATAATTATTATAAAAGTGAAAATTGCCAAGTTAAAATTGTCATTAAACTTTGTCTTATCCTATAGGTGTGGAGAGTGTTGTTTTTTTTTTACATATTTTTTTACATAACTCCATGTAATTTACTAATTTCATGAAAAGTGATATAACTTCAGTTGTATATTGTTACCGACCCCGGCAGTCCTAATCTCTTTTTGGGGTGGAACGACTAAGAACACAAGTTAGCGGAATCCTTGCCAATGATGCGGTTCTATAAATATAGAGTTCGAATCATTAACAAAGTTCCAAAAAGCGCCTTAGTGTTTAAGAAAAGAAATGAGTGATAAATAAAAAGAATTAAATAATTCTTGTACCTTAAAATAATATATTATTTATTTAATGAAGGGTGTAACATTGAGTTGTCCTCTGAGAGCCTATCGGAAAATAATAAGGTAGATGGAAATGGACTCACCAGCAGGAACTCAACCAATCGCTAGAACTCACTCACTTCGACTGCCCCGAGGTTTGGTAGTTGTCATGCCAGGAGGACCCATGTTTACAAAAATTGCAAACACATTGTTTTTCATATCTAGGTCGCTCCGGTGACAATATAAAATTACGTAACACAGGATTTTACAGGTGATTTTACATTGGTCGGATTTCAAAGTGGATCAGTGTATATTATCATTACTTCAATCCAGCATACGTGCAAGTCTGAATGCCTGAACACAACAGAGCCCTAAACCCTAGGCCCCGGTACGTCGTAGAATAAACCAACCATGTTGTTAATAAAATATTGTAAGTGTAAGCGGCCTCAACCCAGAGTACTATATCTAGGTGTTTGGGACTAGGGACAAGGGTCTAGGGTCCAGGGTCCTCGTTCTGGCCGCCTACTTAGGAAATCATAGGCCGACGAATTCGAGCCCACCTGTGGTGATTTTTTTTTTTTTTTTTAAGTTTCCATGTATTTATATTTTCACAATAATATCTTCAACAAACAATGAGGGTATACCCACCTTCAAGAGATAAAAAATCTTGTGCTAAAGGTGGGGAAAAAATTGCTTAAAAATAATCTTATCATGTGAGATGTCAAATAAAATGTCTTGATGATTAAATGTATATAATTATGATTACAACATTCGGGCATCTACTTGGTTTCTTCAGGGGCGGGCTCCGGTCACGACGGTGCATCACTGCAAACATGAGGGCCTAAGGTCCAAAGCGCGGCCGGCAAGTCAAGCTGGTCCCCAGGATGGGCTTCTCAGCTTCCGCTTGTTAAAATTATAGCTTACCACCAAAATATGCACCATAAATTAGATAGTTTCCAAAAAAAAAAAAAATGTTCTAGGAGTTGCTACAAAACTTTTTAAATAAGGAACTTTCGTAGTAAGTAATAAAATTAATTATTGAGTACATACCTATTGGGTACTCACTGAGTACCTTGTACCTATACTTTATGTTCAGGTTCTGCCCACTCAACGCAAAATCCAATGGGAGTAATTCTTTTCAATGAAAATGATTGTTATACCTACCCTATCCATCATCACCCACTAACGCTTATCTTATCTCAGGTGGTGTTGAGAATGGGAGAAAGATTTGTTCTTCTTTACCTCTAATGAGTTTATTATTGAATCCACAGGGATGTAGAAAGCTGATTCTACTGAGGTCGGTATTCCAACCTGTTCAATCTGTTAGAAGCTGGTAAATAGGTGTATCTATGATATATTTAATATGTACTGGGGTATGTACCTATGATATAGATCATTAGGTACCTACGTATTTGTATTATACATATAATATAATAATAATATTAATCTAATTAGGGCAAAGCTACAAAGCTATTAAGCCCAGTATGGTGTGTATTGATAATTTCTTTGGAGATAATCTGTCCTCAGGGACCGTTAGTATTGTTTTCATTATTCTTCTCACCTCTTATTTTCCCTATAATCTCTCCCTTCACCACTCCGGCTAATTTCACTCAAGTTGCGCTATCCATTTTGTTTGGATCCCCGAAGACTTGAGATGAACCTGGGGTGCCCAATTTATTGCTTGGTTGGTTGAGATGAGTTTTAGTTTAAGTTTAGTGTTCAGGGAGTCACTTAGGATCCCCCCAAAAACATCACTTCGTGGATAAAAAAAAAAGAAGAACGCCCCACTCAATAGAATGAGTATAGTGTTCAGGGAGTCACTTAGGATCCCCCCAAAAACATCACTTCGTGGATAAAAAAAAAGAAGAACGCCCCACTCAATAGAATGAGTATAATTAGCTAAAAATAAATGATATCAAATTGAGAACACCTTTACCCCCTCTCTTTCTATTTCTCTGCACTCCTCTCTGAATTTATTCCTCTTATGTTTATCTTTCTTTATTCTTTCTAGGGGTCATCCCAAACTTGATTTCTCTTTAAATTTACTTGTTGAACGGCAATAAAAAATGGCGGTTTTGTCTCATCACTTTATTTACAGACCTCATATATGGGGTATCTAGGTTAGACGACGAAAATTAAAAGAAGCTCTTATTAATGTTGCACTACCCATAAAAATCGTGAGGAGAACTTGTATTTCACCACAAAGAAATCATACTTTATCTTTTTAACTTTGCTATATTTCGAACGAATGTAATCCCCAAACCGATTCAATTGTACGGCACTGTCTAACTAGAAGTTCAAATAGTAAAAAACATCCTTCTATATCGAACTAGACCATACTTCGACCAAAGTTTGCTCCTTAAACCGACAACAAAGTGCCTGTTTTTATATTTTTCTCATTATGTTTGCATGATGTCAGCTTTCTAGGTTGTCGGGAAGTGCATCATAATATTTTGATGATCGGTCAGTCAGTTACAAAATCGCAAATTTTAATTTTACCTTACTCCGAAAACATATTTGCCAAATTTTATAGCTCCATTGTCAACAGAAGCAAAGATTTATATAAAGGTGTGAAAAACTGGGTGAAACGGTTCGTAGAAAGATATACAGGGTGAGCATAAAGTCTCACCCCACCCCCCGTATCTCGAGAATGGCTGAAAATACAAGAAAACGCAAAAACCCGTATTCCTTAATTTTTAAGGGAATTAATTTTCAGCCAAAAAAAATTTGCCTACGCGGCCCAAGTCAGGCTGGGCACTGGGCATAGACCATTTTTAAAATCTTAAATAGAATGGTATGTTTTGTGGCATATTGTTTGAAAGGTCCCATAGAGAGAAGTTCATTACAACAAATTTCAGTGAGCTACAACTTACCGTTCTCGAGATACAGGGTCGAACGTCCTGCGTAATATCCATATATTTTGACCTATAGCTCGTTAACCCTAAATTATAGAAAAATGAAATTTGTTGATAATAACTCCTTATTACAAGCTTCGTCGAAAAAAGTTATAACTCGACATACTCTGTTGATATTAGTTACTGGTCGGTTATGTCAGCCAGCCGACGAACAGTCCGAAAAAATTTAACGAAAAAACAAATCAAGTTTTAACTTGTTCGAAAGTTCTTGCCATAAGGAGTTATTATCAACAAATTTCATTTTTCTGGAATTTACGGTCAACGAGATATAGGTCAAAATATATGGATATTACTCAGGACGTCCGACCATGTATCTCAAGAACGGTAAGTCATAGCTCACTGAAATTTATTGTAATGAAATTCTCTCTATGAGACCTTTAAAACAATATGCCACAATACATACTATTCTATTTAAGATTTTAAAGTTGGTCCATGCCGAGCCTGACTGGGGCCCTGTAGGCAAATTTTTTTTGTCTTAAATTTAATCCCCCCAAAAATTAAGGAATACGGGTTTTTGCAATTTCTTGTATTTTCAGCCATTCTCGAGATACGGGGGGTGGGGTGAGACTTATTGCTCACCCTGTATACTACAGTGCTTGCTGGAACTTGGCCTGGTGCACTGCCGTGCGCTCTCAGATAACAATGTGCTTATTCTAGATGTGCCCCTACGCCCCTGGCCTGAGGCTTTCATAGGCCAATTTTAAATTAGATACCACAACCTCTTGTCTTCCATGTCTAAAAGCTCGGTAATTGAATTACCTATACCTAATATGCTACTACAGGTACCCATACGCAATATTATACAATGTCATTTTCCTAATAGGCGATAGATACTTCAAATTCATCTATCGAGTTAAAGTTTTTCCCGCTTTCTGATTAACTTTATTTGGAACATTCCATTATGTTCAGACTGTACAGTCAGAGAGCATGCATTTATGCCAACAGTTATGGGTTTTCAACAGGAAGTTGCTCATCAAAAGCGGCGTTTATATATATGTATAGTTACTCGTACATACAATAATTTATTATTGTAAATAGGTATTCAGAAAAATGTTTGGAATTCAAAATGTAAGTACCTTATAGAATAATTTGCTGGAAAATATGAAATTTTCTGATGCTCAACTTTTTTTTTCTCTGGAAAATGTAAAACTTTTTCATGCTCCAATTCTTTTTTTAAATTTTAAATCCATAGATCACATGAAAATGATTGCAAAACCTGACCTGGGTTCGATTCCCAGCAGGGTAGTAGTTTTCCTGCTTTGATGTATTTGGATGTTTGGGGTCCAGCTGTTATACCCACCTCGTGAGGAAATGTGAGGTGATATCCCTGGGTCGGCACGCTTCCCGCATCTCGGACTTGTTTATCTGAGGCAAAGGTAATTTTAAGGCAGCCCGGAAGAAAATTGTGCATACATAATTACATATACCTCCATATACATAATTATATTATGTAGGTACTTACTATACGTTTAGTATATGAAATAATATATCATGTCATTTATCTAATTATATCAATTATTTCTCAGGGCTTACCGTAAAGATCGTTCAAATGATTGATGTTTTCTTCCTCGTCTTATATTCACCCAGTAATGGTCAACGTTGCTACTTGTCAGTAATATCGTTAACAAATGACATTCAAGAGCCAGCTTGATATCTCCTGACCCTTGAGAGCACAGGACAGAAATGAATTACTTTTCCTTCTTTGTTTTAAATCCTTAGAAAATGTTATTAATGCTACAGTCCCATTATCTGTTATGTTGTCTCACTGTAGGTAAGTTTACCAGCCAGCTTCAAACCAGAGAACATCAAAATTGAATTTTCCTAATTCTGAATTTTAAGAAATATTTTCAATCGTGAGTTTTTTTTATACATAAACAACACTACACAATACACCACACACAGGACACGGAAGGAGTCCAGAAAATTACTTCTGGGCGTCCACATGGGTTAATACCCCAATCAATCCTTCCACCACCATGTCACAATCATGGACACGGAAAGAAAGAAGTAGGTAAGTTAACCCAAAAAGATTTATATTTCAATAGGAACCAAAGATATGTGGTTCTACATACTTATTCATAATTTATTTGAAAGACAATAGCATAAAATGTTGTGGTCGAAGTGATCCAAAACATTATTTAAAGGATCTTAAGACCCTTTGAAAGCGTGTCTTTGAAACAGATTATAAATATTACCTAAATGTCTTGAATTATTCTAAAAAACCATTTAAAGCGCCGCGGTGTTAATGATTTCCAGAGAACCTAGGTACCACATAGATATCTGAAGGTCTTCGCTAGTATATCCACTGTTTTTTTTATGTCTATAATCTATCCTGAGTTTAAAATGTCCATAATTTTTTATATAATATATTATTCTTCAATAAAATTGATCTTAGAGCGTCATTTTATATAGTATAATAAGATCAAAAAAATCCCCCTTAAATACCGCCTATACCTAATATAACTAATATTTATGCAAGAGCTACATAATATGCATGGTATTTTTTTTTTTTTTAAACTTGTCATCCCTAAAAAATCGAGAACCGTTCGAAATTCAGCCCATAGGTATTCTTTTTTCTTTGAAAGGATCAAGTTTCAGCAAATAATTTTTTGTTTTCAGTGCCCCAGTTAGTTTGGACACCGGTTTTTAAGGTCTTAATTAAGGGATACAGGTTTTGTGTTTTTTTTTTTTAATTACAAACAGTTCTCAAGTTTTAAGGAATGTCAATTTTTTAAATAAAAAAACACCCTCTATGTTAAAATTAATAAATCCAAAATAAAAGTTGACTTTTATTAGGAGAGAATATTATATATTTTAGAAAATGTTTACTTAGGTACTCCTTGTATAATATACCTAGTAAGAATAACTAAAAAAGAGTTTAAAAGAAAATAAAACTTTTCTTACCTTAAGGCATTCCAATATTTTCAATAATACTGTACCGTCTACAAGTCTTTTATCCAGGAGACTGCTAAAATTTCGAAAATAAATACGGAAAGAAATGAACTCCCTGATCAAAAATGAAAAATATAAAGAAAAAGCTGAAAAAGAAGAAAAAATAATTGAAAAAACATAAGTAGTTTTCATTAAAAATTTAAAATTAAAAAGAAAAGAAAATTAGAATGGCTGAATCCATAATTTTATTATTATGTATTGCGAGAGTAAAATGATCTGACTAATAATTCATTTTTTTAAACTTATCAATTATCATAGTAGGTAAATCAATTAATTGTATGTGCCTATAGGTCCTTGTTGGTTTAACAGTTCTGAGTAAATAGTTCTAAGCAAAACTTACTAGGTACGATCGAGTACTTGGAACTGGTAAAGGCAACATATTATGCAGCTGGGTAGTCTCGGAAAAAACTCAGCTAATCCCATAGGTAATCCAGCTAGGCTGAGTCTGACTTAAGACAGGATTTTTTCTCTTGAGGGACTTATGTGGGTAGAAGACAGTAAAACCACTACCACCAAATTCTCCCTGGTGTCAGATCTTGTCTTGAGTCAGACTCGAAATCATTCATAACTATTGGTGTAAGTATTGAGTAACTTTTATGTAGCTGGGATACCTCACGAGAGAATGGAAGGTAAAACTTGTACCGTAAATAGACTTACAGATGGTATAGTTAAATGCAACGTGATGTAGATGGTCTATTTATGTAGGATACCAGAAGAAATGGGTTCATCTGTTTCAAAATACATAGATGGTGAGAATGCATGACAACTAGAGTATCTGTCAGCGGGTTATTGTTCGAATTATTAAATCTGTTTGAAAAGTTTTTAAATAATATTAAGGGCACCATTTATTTTCCTATCCCCTATCTCATTCATGGCTCCTCACTCTCACTTCTCTTGCCCCCCCAAGCGTAGAAATCCACGGATCCCCTCCTCATGGGACTGGAGTTCCTCTCCTTCAGGAGTCTGCTGTTCACCATGTTCTTCTTCTCCCCTGGTCGGTTCCCTGTCCAGTACACGAACTGCTTGAACAGTCGCTGCAGCTGAGAGTCAGCGGCGGGCGATTTCTTCACCGGGGCGGCTATCGTGCTGACGGGGGATACCTGGTCGTAGGGGTTCTTTTTATTGAAGTTGGGATTGCTGATCCTGTCGAAGAATTCCTTCCACAAGTCGGGCATGTGGGCGTCGATCTCTTCCTCTGATGTTTCTCTCTTTTTGATAGAGTGCTCTGATTCTTCGTCATTCAGCTCATCTCTAACATTGTCAATACCCGAGCTTTCGACGCTTCTCTTGCCTCCCCAGCTATAGAACGTGGGCTTTCCTCTTGAATCCCAGCTCATACTCCGCCCGCTTAACACTTTCCACTTCTTCTGGCGTCCTTTTTCCTCCCCAACTGTTGAACTTGGCCGCCCGCTTCCCGCCCCAGCTATTAAACTTCGCCCGCTTCTCGTCGAGGGAGCTTCTCTTCCCGCCCCAGCTGTTGAATTTCGTCCGCTTCTCCATCATCTCCAAGTCGTCCGGGTACAGCTCCCAGGAGGCACGTTTGCCTCCCCAGCTGTTGAACTCGTGAGACCCGCGTTTTCCGCCCCACGAAGAAAACTTTGCTCGCTTGCCGCCCCAAGCGTTGAACTTTGGACCTCTCTTGTCCACACCGTCGTACAGCAGTAGTTCACAGTTGCCGAGGTTCTCCTCCAGACAGACCTCGTACAGGGAGGGGGAGGGGAGGAGAGTCTCGGAGCCTTGCAGGTCAGAGCTCAAGATGTGGGTGGTGCTGCAGGTCAAGAACTGATGGGCCAGGACAGTAAGCCAGACATTCCAACAGAAGTACATTCTGAAACAAGGAGTGTCAGTCAAACAAATTAATGAAATAAAACAAATTTTATAATTCTATATAAAAACGTTATAGCGTGGTAGTCATGGTTCAGTTTTTGTCTCTTCCTGGCATCCCCTAGCCCTAGATCACGGAGATTCAGAGATCAATGAGTCAGTGAGTGTATGTAACATTCAGAAGAATATTTTTTTACGTCTCGCTAATAAAGGATGTATCTATGGATCTCTCAAACAATATTTGCTTTTAAAAGTGTTATAGGAACAGCTCATTACACTCTCATGACTGTGAGATAACAATGAAAACATTTAAATATTGTGTAGGGTACGCATATCTAATGGGTTAGACTAAATATGCAGATAAAACCTATGTCAGAATAATATTATCATTATGTCATGTTTATATATATCATACATATAATATATGTAGATACAATTGTAGTTTGATGTAGGTATGTATTCATGAAAATTCAACTTTTGAATATAGATATCCATATTACTTCTGAATATACATTATAGATGTCTTGATATCTATATTACTTCCTCAAGTTGTATACAGGATGGGAAATTTCACAACTTTAGCATGTAAAAATACTTTCGCCAGCGTCGATGGCGCTTTGATTGCACCGGTTCTCGTAGAGTCGTAGGATCACCGAAGTTAAGCAATATGCACCAAGGCTGGTTGAGGTTAAAGTGTGTAGCAGGTTTGTGAGTTTTCTGCGAATGGAGGGTAACAGCCCCCAATCGTGATATGACCAGGCGCAGCCGGTGGAAAAATGTGTGATAATTTTTATTATCAACGAGCTAGGACTTGATAAAATCCTCTTTTTTTTCTTATACGTCTGGGGGTACTGCAGTTACGCAGCTCCTTAACACTGGTGGCTCCTGAATATGACCAATGACCATGCAGTTGAAAGCGACGTTAAATATTCAAATATAGTATGCTTCAGTCAAAAGAGAAGTGGACTGACTCAATTTTAGGTTTGCCATTGTTTATGGAGTCGTCTAATTTCAAGTTTTGGGTTTTTAAAATGAATATATTAAAATGAATATATAACCCTTTAATCCCTTTAATCCCTTTTTTTTCTTCCTTTCCTGTCCCTATCCCTTATCCTATCCTTAGCAGAATTTCTGGTGATACCATCACCTTTCACTGTATGACTGTTAGTATGAATGATTGATTGAATTAACGTGTGATTGATTGATCGCTCGCTTGTATGGTTGTTTTGGTTTTTATTTATTATTAATATATCTTGTTTTTATTTTATACATTTTCTTATATTATTCATTATCATTATTATTTTATTATTATTATCTTCTTTTTTTATTTTTTAATTTTTTTTTTTTTTTTTTTTTCCTTTTTTTTTTCAAACCTAAGCAAGGTTTTTCTCATTTTATGTATATAATCTTAAGAATATTAAATGTCTGTACAAAATGTCTGTTTAAATTTGAAAATAAACGAGACCTTGTTTAGACTGCTGGAATAAAGGGACTTTTTAGTCTCACCTCGGCAGTATAAACAAGGTAATTTCTATTCTATTCTATATTGCAACACCGAAACTCTTATAGGCTACATAAACAATGTCTGTCCCGGTAGCTTAGAGGTAAAGGCTGCACTCTGTGAATCCAAAGACTCCAGAGGTCGTGGGTTCGAAACCCAGCTGGGACATGACATGTTATCTTCCCAATTGGGATTTTTACCACATAATAATATGTCTTGGGCTTACTGCTGGAATAATGGGACTTTAATAGTCCTAATCGGGCAGTATAAATAAGGCGATATTATTATTATTATAGAACATTTCCTTTACATAAAATTTTCCAGCTACCAGCCAGACTACTGAAAGAGCTGTGTACCTATATCCATGATGTGTAGGGTATGTAACAGCTAACGGATATGATGAGTTGTGCTATGTTTTTATAATATGTATAAGTATATGTATAGTATATGTATAAATGAAGAATATTAAAATTTAATTTGCCTTATAATTTGATCTACCCCTTTTAATTACATTCCCTATCATTGACCTTCGTGCCTATATATAGGTTCCTCACATCCTCCCCTCCCCCTCTACCTCCTCCCCCTCTCCCTCCTTTCCCTCTCCCTCCCCCCCTCTCCCCCCCCCCTCTCCCCCCTCTCCACCCTCCTCCTCCTCTTCTTTCTCGTATAGTACCCATACCCTAAGGAATAAAAACAAACCTATTAAAATAATTGAGCTTTGATATGAGAAAAATCTTCCTCTCCGGTGTATTTACATGAAAGTTGATCTAATTAACCAGTTCCTGGGTGTCCACCATGTATAGTGGAAACTAAAACACTAGGACTGACGTAGAACTGTTACCGTGGCTAGCTGGCTAGTATATTTATGTATCCATAAAAACAAGGGACCAAAAAAGTTGCCTAAAATAATCTCCTTTTAGTGGGTAGGACTTATGATCAAGTGTGAACAGCAGATAATAATAAGGCAACGGCTTCAAATCAGAGTCGGTTATCCAGCATTTAAATTTCCACGTCTTCCGTGATTGAACAAACTTAACACCAACAAAGAGGAAAAGGTTTTTCATTTTCAAGCAACATAAACAAAATTGCTTACAGGTATTTATATCAGGGTTGGTCTCGGAGATCTCCAAATGTTCGAAATAAGGCGAAATATTAGGAATAAAAATATTATGGGACCGTCTTGTGAATGAAATTTGCATGTATAGGTAGGTACCTTTGTGTTATCATGATCACTACTCTACAATACAATATTTTGCTTACCCTGCCAGAATGAGATTCAAGAGTCCCTTTAATCTTTGGTATTGACTATATCTCTACTTTTGGTGGGTAGCCTAGCACTAGACAAATATTTATTCAAAGGATGTTCAATTATGTATTATATAAAATGCATGGATGTTCAATTATGTACGTTTGATGAAATCATTCAGTTCTAAATGACAAAGAAAAGAACCATTACTTTTTTTAGGTTTGTACATGGTGACCATTTTCTTGAACAGAAATTGTTCCACATATTAATGTCTATCCATCCACTCAGGGACAACTCAAAAGGATTGCAACACAAGTTGTTAGGTCAATTCATTTGTGTCCCAATAGATAGATACTGCCAAATGCTGTTTCAATGTTATGCAATTTGACAAGGAGCCCAACAATAGATTCATTAGACTGGAGTACCAAGAACTATTCTGAAACACTGGCAAGGTACAATTTTTCTTCAATGGTGAATGTTATATTTGTGTTAATCACTTTCGTTATATCACAACTACTCAAGCTCGCTTTACAAAATCTACGCTGAAAGCGGGACTTGAACCACCAACCTCCAGGTTACAAGTTCGCCGCATTATCGATCAAGCTACTGAGGTCGGTAAACGAATCAATGGTGAATGTCATAGAAACATTAGTATACATAATTCGAATTAACAGCGTACATACCTGAAAATTATGTTCAGCTCGGAAGAAGTTAGTAATCTTTTACTGTGTTCAAGCCGTCACTCCTAGGGCCACCCTATATGTGGTAAAATCTACCTAGGAGTAGGTACTTGCAGATGCTAATACATCATAAAGTATATTAAATTTGTGCATGTATCACATATTTATGTTACCACCTATAGGAATTGATACCAGCTGAAATGATTCTAGAGTTCGCTTTGTTATGGAAATTCCAGTGACATCAAAGGTATGAAATAATTATGTTGTACAACGCACTGAGCATAGTACCTAGATACTTACATATATAAATTATTAGCGATAATATTGTTACGGGGGCGTACGTTTCCGAAAGATATTCATAGGTACGAGTTATTACCGAAAAAGACTAGTAGTCCCTTGGGAAAGTAAATTTTCAACTGAATAATTTATTATAATGAAAATAAAATTATGTACCTTCTTAAACTACATTCTATCAAGATTTTTCCTCAAAATTTGGAAGTTCCATTAGATTTCCAGAAATCTATTGAATGGGAAAAAATCGAAAAATTTAAGCGCATCATGACACCGTCCTCTGTAGGAAAAAATATTTTATTTAATTATAGGTAGTGTTAAGAATAAAAATAAATGGCTGAGTTTTGTGGATATATTAGATATTATTTGAGTTTTACTTCGCTTTCAACGGCATGGTCATATCACGACGGGGTTGTTACCCTCAATTCGCAGGAAATTCACTAACCTGCTACCCACATTAACCTAGATTATGCAATACTCGTATTTACAGGGTGTTTGAAAACAAAGGGGGGCAGGTTTTTTTCAGACCCTGTATGTATGAATGGATATGTGGAGAGTCTGGAGATGACACCAAGACACATTTCACCGTTCTGACTCCTGACTCTGGATCATTATTAGAGCAAACAGAAAGATAAATGCTCAGAGTCAACAACCGAAGACAAACCACACACATTTCTAACACCCAGGGGGGAAACCACAAGTCATCACATTTCCTTAATACGACTACCAATTAAGAAAAACAAAATAATAGACTTAGCATGTTTTTCTCCGTAGAATTAATTTGTACCTTTTGCTGACACGAGTTGTAAATTTAAAGCAAACAGTGGTTATATTAGCCCAGATCTTAGGGCACTGTGCTTCGACAAAAATTTGATAAACAACAAGACCCACTGCATTTATTCAGCACAAATTTTACTTGAAAAAGGATAGTTTTTACATTTTTTTTATTTTTTTTTTAAGTTGACCCATTAAAACCTCATGGTATGAATTTTTTATTATTCCCCCAAAAAATCTGGGTTTTTTGCTTCTACAAGAAGGTAGAAGAAAAAGATGGGTGTATTTCATTCAAGTCAAACGTTTTCAATCTCCTACCCTTAATCTTAAAAAATAACTCTCTAGCTTTCTCTCTCTCTCTTACTTTATGTCTTTCTCTCTCTCTTTCTCCATCTCTCCCCCCTTCTAGAATATCTTTTGACCGGTAATTTGCTTTTCTTCTTCTCTTTTGTAAATAATTATTTAAATTGAATTTACTGCTCAGCAATCGGAAGTTTTCTTTTGGAACGTCAGATCAAAAATTGAGATAAAAATAATAAATTCTCTTTTATAAAGAATCATTATTAAGAGCAAACTATATCATAATATATCCTTCCTCCACGTTTATTAGAACTGCATAAACAATTCCTAATAATCCTAATGTAAATCCATAATATTCCTAATGTAAATACATTTCTCTAGAAATACACTCAAGATATAGGTATTTACCTATACCTATAATATGCAGATCACTGTAGCTCTAGAAAGTCTAGACTCTAGAACATTTATCAACAACCCCAGACCATTAGATCTAATTGGAAAACCTTTGTTGTAATTAGGTTGAGGGTTTGGGTGTGTATACAGGGTGGGGCAAAAGCTGGAAACCCCTGAATAACTTTCGAATGGCTTATCCGGTAAAATTAAATTTTTGTACGGTAAACCAGGGTAATAAGACCTTTTTTAAAAGTTGGGCCGATTTTTGTTATCGGCCCCCATGTCGGGGCCAGGGGGGCCAACTCTATTTTTTTAAATACAAACCCCCACCTTGCGACACATTTTTGGAAATGTCTTTAAATAAGAAATACATTGGTGCAAATTTTTTTTATTTTTATTATTAACAGTTTACAAATGGCATCCATATTTGTGTATGCAGTGTAAAGTCTGGAAACCCCTGAATAATTTTCGAATGGCTTATTTGGTAAAATTAAAATTTTATACGGTAAACCAAATTAATAAGACCTTCTTTTAAAGTTGGGCCGATTTTTGCTATCGGCCCCCATGTCGGGGTCAAAGGGGCCAACTTCATTTTTTTAAATACGAACCCCCACCTTGCGACACATTTTTGGAAATGTCTTCAAATATCAAATACTTTAGTGCAAATTTCATTTTTTTAATGTTAACTGTTTGCAAATGGCGTCCATATTTGTGTATGCAGTGAATTAAAGTCTGGAAACCCCTGAATAACTTTCGAATGGCTTATTTGGTAAAATTAAAATTTTATACGGTAAACCAAAGTAATAAGACCTTCTTTTAGAGTTGGGCCGATTTTTGCTATCGGCCCCCATGTCGGGGCCCCATTTCGGGGCGAGTTATAAAAAGTTGGCCCCTTAGCCCCGACATAAGAGTCGGTACCAAAAATCGGCCCAACTCTAAAAGATAAGACCTTACTTTGGTTTACCGTATAAAATTTTAATTTTACCAAATAAGCCATTCGAAAGTTATTCAGGGGTTTCCAGACTTTACACTGCATACACAAATATGGACGCCATTTGCAAACAGCTAATATTAAAAAAATAAAATTTGCACCAAAGTATTTCTTATTTGAAGACATTTCCAAAAATGTGTCGCGAGGTGGGGGTTCGTATTCAAAAAAATGAAGTTGGCCCCCCTGGCCCCTACATGGGGGCCGGTAACAAAAATCGGCCCAACTCTAAAAGAAGATCTTATTACTTTGCTTTAACGTATAAAATTTTAATTTTACCAAATAAGCCATTCGAAAGTTATTCAGGGGTTTCCAGACTTTAAACTGCATACACAAATATGGACGCCATTTGTAAACTGTTAATAATAAAAAAAAAATAAAATTTGCACCAATGTATTTCTTATTTGAAGACATTTCCAAAAATGTGTCGCAAGGTGGGGGTTCGTATTTAAAAAAATGAAGTTGGCCCCCCGGGCCCCGACATGGGGGCCGGTAACAAAAATCGGCCCAACTCTAAAAGAAGGTCTTACTACCCTGCTTTACCGTACAAAAATTTAATTTTACCGGATAAGCCATTCGAAAGTTATTCAGGGGTTTCCAGACTTTTGCCCCACCCTGTATGTGTATCAATTAATAAGTAGGTACACAGTGTATAAGAATTACTATCATATCTTCTTTTTTACCCCTTTTAGCAGAGAATAAAGCATGAAGAGCTAGACAATATTCTTTCTTCTCCTTCTCTAACAAGTAATATCATTTTTCCTAAGTGCAGAACATTTTCCCAAGTAATATCTTTCTCTTTCTGACTTCCTATGTTCCTACTCAATAGGGACTGCGGCTCAATATTGTCTTTTTCAGCATCAGTACCATAAAGTAAAGTGATACCCTAAAATTATTAAGTTTAATACCGATAGAATTCATAGAATGCAATTCCAAAGATAATAGAAAGGACTTCGAGCAGTTGGCAAACAAGAAAACAGGTAGGTAGCTACTTCATCCATCTGGGGATTCCCAATATTTACAATTTCCAAAGTTTCCGGAAATGTGACATACTAAGCCTTTGTTTCAATCCTGTGGGAGATTTATAAGTGGATTTCTGAAATGAACTCCATGGATAAATAGTTTTTGTGTATCTACTCTGAATTATAAGAAGTAGGTAACAATACGCTAGATGTATTTGATTAAAGTGCTCTAAATTTAATTAATAATATTGATCTTATTTTCAATTTTAATCTACAAAACGGATATCTATGTGTGTCCATGCCCATTCTTTGTAGGTACCTGTTAGAACTTTGTCTTTTTCGGCGAATAGTTGATGAGTAAATTTAAAACTACTCCTCTAACTCCTATTTGTTAAAGTGCTTTCGTCTTTCTTTACTAATTCAAATATTGATCTGCTTTTGAAATCAAAGATTGAGGAAAAAGTGCAAAGTGAAATACTAAAGACACAAGACTTTGCTCATTGTTCTATCGTGTCTTGTCTTAAAAGTTGAGTAAAATTGAAAACTTCATCGACAAGTTTTAATTAAAGAAAAACAAGGATATGGAAAAGTAATGAAATATTTGTTTCCTCTTATAGGTATTTGCAAAATGAATTTTGGACAGAAATTTTGAGGATTCGGGAAAGCCAGGAATAAATATAAATGCCTAAGATAGTACAAATACATCAAAATAACCTGTGATTTTTTTTATAATAATAAAAATGCTCAGAGCATTTTCAACCACCTAATCCTCAGATTATTATTATTATGTCTAAGACAGTCGGTCCCACTCATTCTGTTTTAATTCAGTTTTGTAGCCAAAAAACTCTCTAGGATACTTTTTAATGTACTTTTTGGAGTTTAAACTGATGTAAGAAGCTTCAAAGAAACACGACAAATAACTTAATGTAATTTACAAAATTCTTATTTTTGGTAAACGAATTACTTAAGTAGCTTGTTTTAAAGAGCCTTGCTATGTTTTCTCTGAGAACTCAGAACATACCTACCGCCTTAATGAATTTATGACATGACAGTCATATTATTATAATGTGACATGAAACGAGACATTTTATTACGAGACCTCTTTTTATTTATTTATTTCTCTCTCTTTTACCTCTCAATTTTAAGGTGCACCATTGATCTTAGTTTTACTTTCGGAAGTATTGTGTTCGTCTTTGTAAAAAAATCGCTCCAATTTCAATTTTTTCATATTTCTATATCTTCGTTTCATCCTCCTGAGAAATTTGATTTAGTTATTGCCTGCCGGCCGATCTATTATTTCCATTCCTTGCTAATACGCGCAAATTTCAGAAACACTAAACGGATTTTAACGAATTTTGTACACAGAAAACGTAAGTATGTTTATTGTTCTTTGTAGATTGTCCCATTTGATTTTCATGAACTTCGAACTAGTGGATCCTGGAAATAAATACCTCGTGCCTTCTACCTCTAAATTTTTACTTAATGCGATAGTGGAAAGTACCTTAATTTTTATCACCACATGTATGCGATGGAACTATTCACGAGGGAGTGTCGGCTATATTAATAATAATAATAATGCTTTTTACTTTCCTTATCTTATAATAAGGAAAGTATTGTATTCGTCGAAAATTTGACCTACCCAGTTTTTCACATTTCTGGACGAATCATAGCCTCAGGATACCAAAAAAGTTGTTTTCAGCCATTGGTCCGTGCGTCTGTGTGTGTGTGTGTGTGTGTGTGTGTTGTCTGTGAACAGGATATCTCGAGAACGGTAAGAGCTAGAGACTTGAAATTTGGTGTGGAAATTAATTTCATACACCAGACGAACCACGAAACTTTTGGTTAAAATCGGCCGCATCCCGCGGCCGCAGGGCCGCAAATATTAGCCGCTAGCGCCGCTTCTTTAAATTGGTTAAAGATACAAAAAAAGTTGAAGAACAACATTTTATTAGATTTAAAAAATAATAGGGGTCTATTCTGATCATTTTTTTGATATCTTGAACTTTTTGGACCTTGACTCCAATTTACCGGTATTTTGGGGAGACCCGCTTTGACTAACTTTTTTATTATTCATCCTAGATGGGGGTTGTGACATATCAAATTCAATGATTTTAAAGTGCTGATTACGAATTTGGTATTGGTTTTTAGTTATCTCTTACCGTTGAGTCACCAGTGGCGGAATTCGACTCCTTTTTGGGGGATAAGGCAAGTCGTGTGATGTTTACACCAGATTTTTCTTTGTGTTATTATGTCACAATTTTAGTGGTTAGCGCAGAATCATAGGACTTTACCACTTTAATTTACAATATCTTGTATTATTTTTTTGCCTAAGATTCTGCCACTGGTCGCTGCTTCACATTAAAACAGCTACTCATTTTTCCTCACAAGGTATGAGTGGACCCCGAACATCCAAGTACAGAGTAGAAAAAATCCTCCCCGCTGGGAATCGAACCCAGGTCACCATGTGTGCAATGCCTAGCGCGCTAACTCGCTGTGCCACAGTGACTACCTGTGTCGGGTATATTATACACAACAGGGTGTTTTTTTTTAAAAATACTTGCCACCCCTGAAAACTCAAGAACCGTTTGAATTTCAGTGATCTATGACTTACAGTTCACGAGTTACAGGGTAGAAAGTCTGAAAAATGGACTCTTTTGAAGTGTCCCTTAAAAAGCGAAAAAAGGTAAAATGAAATTTGCAATCTTAAAAATTGCTCAATTAATTTCATAACTGTATTTCCTTTTTTAAAAGTGAAAATTTTACTCTGGTTAATTCTAGTACAGTGCGGGTGATCCGAGCGAAATAGGTGTAGTGGTATAAAAAGTTCACTAGAATGATTCCCCCGACCTCCCCATTTTAGAGTAAAAATTTCATTAAAAGGTGAAATAAAAGGTGAAACTGTTAAAGATATTTTTAAGGTTGAAAATTTTATTTTGCTTACTTTTCGCGCCTTGAGGACATTCCAACACGGAGTCCATTATCACATTTTCTATTTACCTGTATCTCGTGAACCGTAAGTCGTAGACCACTGAAACTTTTTGCAATGAACTTTTCTCAATAAGACCATTAAAAAAATAGGCCACACGGTATACCATTCAATTTAAGATTTTAAAGTTAGTCCGCACCCGGCCTGACTGCGGCACACTGTAGGGAAATTTTTCTTTGAGAAAACTTAATCTCCCAAAAAAAAATGTGATACGGTTTTTTTTCTTCTGAATTTCAAACGGTTCTTGAGTTTTGAGGGGTGGCAAGTATTTACAAAAATCCCTGTATGTACAATTGTACATATTTATGTATACCTATAGTGTGATAGTGTCCATTATATTGCTGTGTACTTAATTAACTATTTTTTTCGGTGATTTTTTCAAAACTATTGAATTGGTCATTTTAAGGGAAACCAGTCTTGGTGTTGTTCAGAATGACTCTCAACTTCATCCGGAACAAAACTATGTCAATGAAATTAATACCATGTTGACACATCGGTATGGCTCCATGTAATAAAATTATCTTTCGACGATTTTTCTTGTGTTGTTACAAGAGTCCCAACCAAAATGTCCAAAATCTCATTTTAGTTTTTTTCTTTAATCTCGGTAATTTTACCTGCAAATAGGGACCTATATATAAAAAAAACATTAATCTCTTTCTTTCCATCAGAATTGTATTAGAATACCTTTTAGTTATTTTTATTTTCAAAAATTCAAGTTCTTTGGAAATATGTAGAATTGAAGATACCTATTCCATGAACAACCACGAAAAGTATTCAGTTTTAAATTCGTCGTTTCTTGTCTTATGTTATGTTTTAAATAAAAGAGTCAAATAAATTAATTCATTACAAGATGAAAAGGAACTGCACGCTATCTCCTGGCTAACACTACTCTCAGACCACTACACAACTTGACACTGTAATAATTCCCCAACAACCAGGAATGTTATGTTCAAGTGAGCTTTCGTCACTGCTGTGAAAGAAAACTTACGGATTGGGTTACACAAAGGGATTAGGGTATTATTTTTGTGATAAATGAATCGTGATACCTACCTAATCCTGCTACCTAGAGAGAAAATTAAATTCAACCAAACCACCCCCGTCCCTCTGATTCAATCCATCAGGTGGAGAGGATTTCTTGAATTTAATTTTTAGTAAACCGAAATAAATAAAATACACTGCCAATTATGGACACAAGACTTCCTCATAATTGGTTAGCATTGAATACACTTGACAATTTTTGAGATATTAAACTAAATCACTCTTGGTATCTCCAAAAATTGTTAACCGATTCTCTTCAAAGAGTTCAAATGAACCACGAAACTTTTGGTTGGTACCGCTTGAATTGGTGAAAGATAGAAAAGTTAGAGAACATTTTCTTTAAAAAATATAATGGGTTAACTCAGATCATTTTTTCAATACCTCTAACTTTTTGGAACCCGGCTTCAATTTACCGGTACTTTGGGCGGGGACTATAACTTTTTTTATATTTCATCTTAGATGGGGTTGACATTTATTTTGATTAGCAATAGGTTGATATATTTTTTAGCTAATTGTTACCATTAAGTCATCAGTGGCGGAATTTGACTTATTTTTGAGTGTTAAGAAAAGTCCTATGATAACACACCAGTTATTTTTTGTTGAAATCGGGGTGATTTTTTTATATAAGAAAGAACACATTTCTTTCCTCCGATATCAAATATCAAATATTCTCGGAAGTAAATGTACCTATCTGTCAAATTCTCTTGAGCCTTAACTATAGGTCAAGCATTTTAAAATTATGAATAACATCATAATTATGGGCTATAATATTTTGAAATGACTGATTTTAATGTGCTCATATTAATGATCACAATACAAAAATCCAATGCTTTCCTTTTTATAGGAAAAGGAAAGTAATAGTGAAAAACATTTACCAAAATGGTGCAAAAATATAATTATAAATATTACCTATTTTTATTTAATGGTCGGTGTCTTATCAGAAAAGCATTCAAATTAATAGTTCCTACGCATCAGGCAGTATAAATAAAGTAATTTATCCACAAACATCAGTGTATGATAATAAATGTAGTTTTAAAAATTACGTAACTTGAATAAAAGTGCGAGAGCACTATGGACGCACTTACTTTTGCGGGAGACAGTACAACCAGCAGCCTCAACTTATGAACACTAATGAATCGGTGACGGCGAGAACTTTATACCTAGCTTTCAGAAAGCTCCTCTGTGCCTCACGTCCACAGGTGGGTGGATAGATGGGGAGGGGGGGGGGGGGGGGGCGACGGCAGTGTCTATGCTGTTCTGTTTGAGTCCAGTTTTGGGACCGTGACAAGAGTGACAAGACAGTGCCTATTTTTCTTTTGGATTAAAAAAAATTCCAGGTTCCATATTTCCATTTTATTCCAAGGTCAACTTCACCACATTCGTAAAAGACAAATGCGTTTCGATACTTTTAAAGATAAACAATGGACTTAACCTATAAAAGAACTGGAAGCGAGAATTTTCTACTTCCATGTTGGTTAACTTTGGAAGAGGAAGTTTTTCCTCTTCCAAAAGAAAAATGACTTGCTTCCAGTTTGGTTCATTTTATTCCCGGTTGGTTAACTTTGGTTAGAAAGAAAAATACGACAATAGATAAATAAAAAATTGTCATAGCCTGGAATGGTGGGTCCTTTTTTGACGATACGTCTATTTTTTACAACTTATCATATTTGTGTTAATCACTTTCGTAATATCACAACTAATCCAAATTTACTACCGGGGACTTCAATCACCAATCTCTAGGTTTCAAGCCCTCTCGATCATGTATTAATCTTAATATAATTATAAATGTCAAAGTCACTGACTGACCACTGACTGACTGATCATTGCTCTACAGCCCAAACCGTAAGTCCTAGGAAGGTGAAATTTGGTAGGTAGCTTTGTCTTATAGTCTAGATGTGCAATAAGACGGGATTTTTCGAAATTCCCACTACAACACCTGCCATTGGCGAAAAAGGATTTTTTGCTTTCACGGCTATGCCTCTGCCCGCAAAGCGGGCGACAGCCCGCTAGTAAATTATATAGTTGGTAATAATAATGATAATAATATTCAGATTTGGTGAATGTTTGTCAAAAATCATACTTATTAGGTATAATTACATACCTATATACGTACTATAGTAAATTATAAAGTTTAAATACACTGCCCTTATATGGACACGATAATTTCTATCGTCAGTAGTTTTCGAGATATTTGAATGTCTCGTTTATAATGTACCCTGTATGTGTACAAAATTTCGTAGAAATCTGTTCAGTAGTTTCTGAGATTTGCACGTTACAAGGAATGTACTTAACAGATTCACTGACAGACATAGGTACACGCAGACCGACCGACAGACATACAGACACAAAATCAAAGTTGCTCAAGAGGTTATGAATTTTTTTTCACCAATTTTTCTCCAAAAATTAACACAATACTTCCTATTTCTAATATTAGAAATTTATCGGAAATAAATTCATAGTGTATCAAGTTCAAAGTTTTTTCCTTATTTATATATTTCTATAAATTTATAAAAAAGTGTAACTACATGCTTACGTGCTAATGAAAACATACCTTTGTACAAAAGTCAAACAATATTAATTTTAATATTCACATTTTACAGAATTAGACGTACCTAGAAGTTCATGATATAGTTGGGTATAGTGACGTCAGCTCGCGGTACAAACTCAGCCGTGGTGGTCGCCTGGGTGGTGGTTCTGGATACATAATGTGGCGACGTGGAGGGGGGGGTCCAGTCGTCAAAGTCCGGGCTGTGCTGCTTACTGTGCAAGTAGAAAGCAAGGCTAGCCCTCCGCTCGTTCAGCTCTATCACGCGCCTGTCCCGGCCGTAAGGCTTCAGGTTCAGTAGTCCGTCCGCCCCGTGGTACCTCTCGAAGCTGTCTGAGGAGACATTGGGCATCATGCCGTAGGGGGGCTCCTCGCGGTGTTCCGTCAGGGGCGGAATGGTCGGTGGCTCTGTAGAGGGTTTCTCCTCGGACAAAGGACTTATCGTGTAAATGCCGCGTGGTGGATTCCTGATATAGTTGGCGTAGTCATCATCCACCCGCCGCACATTGTGTGGCTGTCCGCCGAACCCCATCTGACCACCGAAAGGATTGGCGAACATCCTCGCATTGCCTCCGCCCGTCAGGATGTCCGGCACCTCGTACTCTTTGTGCATGGGCTGCCCTGGGGGGTGATTAGGCCCCCCGTAGTAAGGGTTGAGGGGGGGACCGTAGTGCGGCTCGTCCATGTCTGTGCCTCCCAGCGGTTGTCCGCCGTACAGCTCCGGTTCCTTACCGTACTCCATCTTGCCGTATTGGTTGTACGTCTCGCCTTCATACATGGGCATACCTGGAATATGGTGACATTGGTGTGTACCCTTACAGAACCGTATGAAACAATTTACCATGTAAAAAAATCTAACCGTGTTATTAAATGTAAGCGGTCTCAACGGAGTCCCTAAAATCGTCTATATCAAGCTGTGTAGCTCTGAAGTATAAAGTCGAAGATGCGGGGCTCCGTTGTGGGCGCGCACTTATTCACAAACTATTCTTATTGGGACCTGTCATTCAATTCAACAGGATTCGGCGCTTGTCCCTCACAATGGTCTGTCCTTGTTGCTACACTTGACCATCTAAATAGCTACAGGGACAAAATCTCATGGCTCACCCGTCACATCATGCACCACCTCCCTCAAGCCCAGGCTCATCCGTCACATCATCCACCTCCTCCCTCAAGCCCAGGCTCACCCGTCACATCAACAACCTCCTCCCTCAAGCACCAGGCTCACCCGTCACATCATCCACCTCCTCCCTCAAGCCCAGGCTCACCCATCACATCATCCACCTCCTCCCTCAAGCCCAGGCTCACCCGTCACATCATCCACCTCCTCCCTCAAGCACCAGGCTCACCCGTCACATCATCCACCTCCTCCCTCAAGCCCAGGCTCACCCGTCACATCATCCACCTCCTCCCTCAAGCACCAGGCTCACCCGTCACATCATCCACCTCCTCCCTCAAGCACCAGGCTCACCCGTCACATCATCCACCTCCTCCCTCAAGCACCAGGCTCACCCGTCACATCATCCACCTCCTCTCTCAAGCCCAGGCTCACCCGTCACATCATCCACCTCCTCCCTCAAGCCCAGGCTCACCCATCACATCATCCACCTCCTCCCTCAAGCCCAGGCTCACCCGTCACATCATCCACCTCCTCCCTCAAGCACCAGGCTCACCCGTCACATCATCCACCTCCTCCCTCAAGCCCAGGCTCACCCGTCACATCATCCACCTCCTCCCTCAAGCACCAGGCTCACCCGTCACATCATCCACCTCCTCCCTCAAGCACCAGGCTCACCCGTCACATCATCCACCTCCTCCCTCAAGCCCAGGCTCACCCATCACATCATCCACCTCCTCCCTCAAGCCCAGGCTCACCCGTCACATCATCCACCTCCTCCCTCAAGCACCAGGCTCACCCGTCACATCATCCACCTCCTCCCTCAAGCCAGGCTCACCCGTCACATCATCCACCTCCTCCCTCAAGCACCAGGCTCACCCGTCACATCATCCACCTCCTCCCTCAAGCACCAGGCTCACCCGTCACATCATCCACCTCCTCCCTCTTGGCCTGTTTCCACGCCTGCTCCGCGCGGTATCTCTCCTCCTTCCTTGTCTCTGAGTTACTCACGACGGGGTCCCGTCTGATTGCCTCCCTGGCCTCCTCATCCAGCTGGGCCTGATTCTTCATCTTGTCGTGCCGGTCGTAGTACATCTCATCATCGTTGTACTCCACGTACTGATCGCCCGGGGTGGGCAGAGGAATCTCATGAATAAACATAATAATTAGATAATAAAATACGATAGAATATAAGACCAATAACAATTTAATTAGCTAGGCAATCATTGTAATGTAATAGTTAGAAAAGAATCTTTTGTAATCCGTTTTCTTCGTTGAGTATCAACAACATACCCCCCCTTTTTTTCTTTTTTTTTTGCCGAAAAGTGTGGAACTCAGATATGGACTGCCTGCCCAGTTCTTACTGCCTCAAAAGTCTTTTCAGCGCAGTAGTTGTTTAAGATGCGTCACTAATATTTTAAAATAAATATGTAGTCCAATAAAATAACAAAATAATTTCATTATTTGTGATCCCCAAAACTACCCAAAGAAGTTGAAATAATTCAATAACACCTACTGGTTCAGCGCGCAATTGACTCAATGGTTGAGCACGCGCTTGTCATGCGAAGGTCCCGTGTTCGATCCCGGAGACGACAAAAAATATGTATTCTAAATTTGGTTACAGTTGTTTGTAAGGGAATACCTTCCGGTGGGCTCGTGTTGACCCAACACCTAAATGGGATGTATTGTGTCACTTCTCGCCCATCAGAGCGGAGGCATACTACGGAATGGGCAGGCTACAACACAGACCACAAGCGTCTACAATAGCTCCTGTTACATGGCTACGAAATAAAAAAGGCTGTGAAACACTCATCTTTTTTCTTTTTTTAAGTCACTGTATCCATCCAATGAAGTATACATAATGACGTACTTATACAATAATATTAAATTATTATAAATACATATGTCATACTATGTAAAGATAATACCTGAAATGTAAGCTCTCCCAAAAACAAAAATATAACAGTAATAAAGGGCGTATCCTGTTTCACCAAATGACAGGAAAATCCTGTTGAGATGAAAGTCATTGTGACAAAATGTTTGTGACATTTACCAATACATATTACCTACATACCTACTGTCCGGTACTTCTCTTCCCAAATTTCCGACAATTACCTACACATTGTTCTAAATACAATACTCGGATGTTCGCATAGTGAAAGCCCACTCTTGGTCAATCTTACCTACTTTGGCATAAGTTTTTCCCTTATGGTTGACCATGGGCATCTGGGAGGGCGGGGTCGTGTGTTTGGTTCCCATGAAGAACCCCTCTGTCCGGCTGAGGAGACCCAACACAAACACCACACACGCGAGTGCCACCTGAGAACTGCACGAAACGTAGCACATACCAACTGAGCTTACATGGTGCGGCACTGTCTTGAAAACAAAACAAGCTCTCTTATCTGATCGGACAAACAATGTTTATTTAGAAAGATGCGTTCACAAAACTGACCGTACAACTGACTAAGGAGACTTTTTTCTTTCTTACTTTTCTTGATAATGGTCTTGAAATTTCTACATTTATATAAGTAAGTACCTACTTAGGTACAAGGTACATAGTCGGAAATAAGTACATTGTGTAAATAAGTTTGTTTTCAATAAATATACAGCCTTGGTTACACAGGGCTTTTAGTCGTCACCGTTGGAAAAATCCCAAATCTATAAGAAACTACTTGCGAAGTACTAAATCTTCGTTTATAGTAGCACAATAATGAAGATTTAAAGATTATATGGGCATGGTACCTATTCAACTTGTGACTTCAATTCTTTTTTAACTCGATAAACAAACTTTGTACGAAGAGAGAAAATATGATTGCGGGCTATAATAAAAAAAAAAGTTCAACAAAGCAAGCTTTTTTATAGGAAACTCAAAGGACTAGTAAAAGTTCCTTTCAAAAGAGCTTCCTTCTATCCTTTTTAAAAAAGAGAGAAAGAGGAAATTATAGAGTTGACTATAACAGAGGTACCTTTTTCCCCCATTAAGTTATTACTAAGGAATATTTTGAGACACAAAAGTCTACCAGTTGTAATATTGGGATGTCTGTCTCACCCGACACTCTAACTAAATGAAGAACTACTTTTATACTTCCAAGTGGAATTAGAATTTTATGGATTCACCACTGATCTCAAATTTTTCAGCGTCCATTAGGAAGAAACGCATGAACGACTGGGAATTAATAAATATAATAAAGAAAGAAATAAGGAATAGTCACTCTGGCCGAATAGCTACTCCAGCACTAGGATATCCCCATGCCGCATGGTGACCTGGGTTCGATCCCCGGTAGGAATTTTCTGCTCTTACATGTATGTCCGTATTGTTCAGGGTCCACTCATACCTCGTGAGGAGTAGTTACTTGCATAAGTGGCATTACCACTTATGCAATAATGGTGCATTACCAGAGTACGAGGAATAATGTATAATAATAAAGAGACTCTTAGCAATGCTGCGCTACCAACAAAAATTGTGAAGAGACCCTGTGCTTCATCACAAAGAAATCATACTTTTTAACAAAGATAATATTCTACAAAATTCAAATGAGAGAAACAGAAAACTAGGACCATCCTGTATCCGAGCAACCTTTGTTACAAGAAGAAAAACTGAGTTTGTGCAATGTAACGTGGAAAATTAATTTGCCTAAATTGTTTTTGGCTTAGGTAATTGAAAGGAGTTTTATTATTTAATTTTCTTTGGCAGATAAAACCCCAAAGTGTAACAAAAGAGCTGCCGCCAGCAGTCAGACAGGACAGGTGGTAGATTTTTAGGCTCGGAAATAATTGAATTATTTGGCTTTTAAATTTTAACTTGCTCGATTAAAAAAAACTCATTACTTATTATTATTATTATTTAATTTTATTACAACCTCTTGGACTGAATACTGTTTCGTTGCTATATTTATACCGGTTTGTATAGTAAATTAAAGTAGTAGCTACCTTTTTTGCATAACTTTATTGAATATGTTAACCTCATTTAGGGTTGTAGGACACGAAACGCGAACCCATCAACCCAACTACGAGACTGCTACAAATTTAAAACTTATACAATCAAGTCATACCCATATTATGTACATTGTTCGTGAGCTCTTCTTTAATATAAAAAATTCAATAAGAAATGAAATCATTATTATCAGCGCTTCCTCCTGTCTCATGATGCATTCAATTGATTAGTTTCGCCAAAAGCCAGTCTAGAAATTGCCGTGATGAAATAAGAAACCAGTCGTTATGACGTTAAGTTGAAGTGTTCAGTTATTTTCTTTTTATTGAAAACTTACTTGGCTCAACACACCGGGGATTTTGTAGAGCCTCCTCCCACCAGATGGGGCAGACAGAGGGTCACCAGACTGGAGTGGACCTACCCGGAGGAGCTGTACAAGACTGAGCTGCGCGAGGAGTAGACGCAGCCCAGCTAGAAATCATCGCCCACCACAACAGTCGTCCGCCCAGGAGGACCCTGGTCCCGTTCGATCCCTCGCCCGGTTTGTATTCCAACTCGAAAGAGCCCTTGAGGCGTGTTATACCAAAAAATTCACATGTTGGTCCCATGATTGAAGATTTTGAAGATCTTGATGAGCCACATCCTATTCTTGCCAATTTGTATAGAATTCAAGACGTCAAGAGAAGGCCTCTTCCAACTTTGCCTCCAGAAAATGCTAGCTTGCATTTTAAAATTGAGGCGGTAAAAAGGAGACCTTTACCTACACTTCCTCCCGAAAATGCGAGTTTAAACTTAGAAATTGAGGCCGTTAAAAGAAGACCACTTCCAACTTTACCTCCTGAAAATGCAAGTTTAAACTTGGAAATTGAGGCCGTTAAAAGAAGACCACTTCCAACTTTACCTCCTGAAAATGCAAGTTTAAACTTGGAAATTGAGGCCGTTAAAAGAAGACCACTTCCAACTTTACCTCCTGAAAATGCAAGTTTAAACTTGGAAATTGAGGCCGTTAAAAGAAGACCACTTCCAACTTTACCTCCTGAAAATGCAAGTTTAAACTTGGAAATTGAGGCCGTTAAAAGAAGACCACTTCCAACTTTACCTCCTGAAAATGCAAGTTTAAACTTAGAAATCGAAGCCGTTAAAAGAAGACCGCTTCCAACTTTACCCCCTGAAAACGCAAGTTTAAATTTGGAATTTGAGGCCGTTAAAAGAAGACCACTTCCAACATTACCCCCTGAAAACGCAAGTTTAAATTTGGAATTTGAGGCTGTTAAAAGAAGACCTTTACCAACATTGCCCCCTGAAAACGCAAGTTTAAACTTGGAATTTGAGGCTGTTAAGAGAAGACCTTTACCAACTTTACCCCCTGAAAACGCAAGTTTAAACTTGGAAATTGAGGCTATTAAGAGAAGACCTCTACCAACTTTACCCCCTGAAAACGCAAGTTTAAACTTAGAAATCGAGGCTGTTAAATTAAGGCCCCTACATGCAATGCCTGCTGAAAATCAGAAAGTAAATTTCAAGATCAAGAAGCGGGTACATCAGTTATTATGGTAATACGTTGAGGTCATTTCAGATCTTTGTATTCAGGGTGTCCAATTTTTATTTTTAGAAATTTTCAGAATCAACTCCAGGAGACTAAATTAAAATAATCTTAGGTAATTTTTCAAAAATTAAAAAGAAGAAGAAAAAGCAAAATCACTTGAAAAAAAAGTTCCCTGAAAAATAAACTTGACCTTGTCGAAAGCTGTGAAAATGGTATTAATGTTTTTGTGTATCTAGTGAATTTCCCAAGGAAATAGATACCTAACAGTTTGTACCTATTTGCATTCAAAACTGAGGTATTATTTTGTTCATAATTATCTTCGTATGAGGGCATTTTTCGAAAAATGAACTTAGATTATTTTAGACTTAAAGTGTCCCCTAGAATTGATTATGAAAATTTCTATGAAAAAAATCTTGGACACCTTGTATATTTAAATGTTTTTCTACCAATGTGAAAAAGGCGATTGAGATTTTTCATTATTGTCTTTTCAGATTTAAACTGGAAAAAAGGTATACCAAGTATTGACAAATAAAGAAATAAATAGTAGGTATGTTTAAAGGTTTAAACAATAACATTGTTCTTCTTCCTGCTGGCATAATTAACCGAACCCAGTTAGGTTCTGTTTTAACTTGGGTACTGGACGATTTTGCTTTCGTTTGTCTGTCTGTTTCGCGATACTCCCAATCGGATTCTCGGATTCTTCAAAATTGTTGAAATTTAGTATTCATGTTCTCCTAAAAGGGTGTGGAATAGGGTTGCCAGACGTCCCGTATTTCCCGGGACGTCCCGTATTTTGGGCACTTTTCAAAATGTCCCGTACGGGACACGCGTGTCCCGTATTTTCCCCAGTTTCACCATCTCCCGTATTTTCATCCAAAATCCCGTTTTTTTTGGACGTTTTAGGTCTCTTGTCCCGTTTTGGGCTGGAAATGATCTGGCAACCCTAGTGTGGAAGCATTTACGGGTTTTAATGGAGTGAGCCTCACCCTAATTATACCTAGGAACACTGGAACATACTTCTGAGTTTTCGTCTATACATTTATTTACACCCTGTATATATTCACAAAAAAACTGAATTTTTCTTTGAACTTTTGTACCTAACCTATACTAAATTTCAAAAAATTTCAAGTACCCGGTCTGGAATTATCGTGGAATAGACAGACAAACAAACAGACAGTCAAACGAAAGCCAAACTTTCCAATAGGTACCCAAGTTAAAACAGAACTTCACTGTGTTCGATTAATCACATAATATTACCTAATATGTATCTACTTATTTGGTGTGGTGTGGAAAGAGTTTGGTGTGGTTTCGAAACCCGCTTAACAGATGAAATATGAAATTCTATTATTTTGTTTTAAATTGGTAATGACTCACCTGCCGAGAAAAATTACCACATTTTGTGCGAAATAAGATGGAGATAGGCATACAAAACTGACATCAGGTTGAAGACTGAATGCGAGAGGAGGAGAGAAGATTTTATAATTTAAAATAAAAGAAAAATTCAAATTCATAACCCATGAAAGGTTCTTTTTATTAACATAATTTTATAGAAAATTATGTGAAAAGGTTTTCAGCATAAAAGTGTGCTTTTACCTTCTGTTGAATAAAGTGCATCATAATTTAAATGGGACTGGAATCCAAGAAACTTGTGGATAAAAGATATGTTCCAGGATTACCGGAATTTATATTTATTTTATTATAAAAACACTTTTGTACGAGTATATAAACTGCCCAAGTACCTACATCTGCAGTGTTCCTTAATTTCCAACTACAGTAAGTTATAGATTATGAAAAATGTATGCATTGGGTGGGATCGGAACCCACGAGGGGTCTCTTACTGGACTAAGGACTAGCAACGATCACCTTTACCACTGGGCTAATGCAAGTTATTGTTTAGTCCCGTGGCCAAGTACGAGGAAACAGAGAGTAATATTTTTAATACGTACTACAGTGTGTTGAATGTTATTAGTGATGATAGTTATCAGGAGGTAAACAAAGAAACTCCCATTGCCTTGAATTTGAATTCTAAAAAAGCACATGCAAATATATTTAGTACCGGATTACCTACATATACTATGGCGAATTTAGTACCTAGATGCAAAGGGCCTTACGCTTTGGGAAGCTTACACTAGATTGTATTCTTAAATAACGTAGAAAAGCATAGCAAAAAATTACCATACCAGTCCTACCAATCAAACCCAATACATGCATTCTACCAATTGGAAGGTGCCTAGAAATAATAAGAGACCTTCTTCATACTACTTGATCATAATTAGGACTTTTGTTTACTCCACTAGATCCAATGTCTGGTTGAAGATTCTCCTTCATAATGATCTTTTGAATTAAGGTTATTCATTTCTCTCTTGTGCATTGGCACGTGTTCTTCTTACGTGGGTTGGCTAATCCTACTCATACAGGCACGTTGGTAGATTTTATCTTAACAAATGTAGTAGGAGACAAAAAATAAGATCTCAGGCCCTACCGTGTAATAGTTATGTAAAAAGGTAGTTATAGTGTACCAATACAGTGATATAAAATGTATTAAATTACTCTTAAAAAGTCAGGACAAAGAGGTCATAAAGACCTTATCAGCTCGATCAAATTGAAAGGAGCAAAATCAACAACAATTGACATTCCTAAGTGACAAAACCGAAATTCCTGACAAACGTGGCATCTCATTTTCCTTGCAAACTCTCACATTTCAAACACAAGTTTACAAGTGAGCTTTTCAAGATTAAATATTTTCATTGGAAGTTATTTCATTTTCGTTTTTTAGAGAATCCAGTTTGTGTTGTTTCAGTGACGAACAGCAACTATTTTTTTTAACATTACAAAATATAATGATACTTCCATGAAACGTATTCAAACAATTTAAAAAATACAATTCACTTCAAGTATTGTGCTACTTCATCTATAGATTCTAAAGTCTATATCCACGCGACATAAATAATTATCTAAGTATCAGACTGAAATATCAACAAGATATTATTTTTTTAATACATATTCGCATGAAACTTTGTTAACAATAAATCATTTAACCAAGCAAAAGTGTATTTTTTCCCCGAAAGTATAGTAACCTTTTTCTGGATATCCAAATGAGATAATATTATTATTCTAAATTTTACATTTATTTCGGTACATTACCGTTCAGTGCAATTTATTAACATCTGTTCATGAACGCTGTGAAAACATGTATTCAGTAAATCAAATCGGGAGAAATTCTGACAGGTAGAAGAAAAGTAATCTCACAATCTCACAAAGTTCATTACCTATTCCAGGATTTCCTATTTTCACCTTCACAAGGAATAAAACCGATCCATGGAAAGCCATTTCATGATCTATTTATTAGTGCTAGTGAAAGTGCTGCACTCACAGCAAGTCTCGGTTTACAACGGGAGTCGTCTGCACTCCATCATTGTTATCAAGAAGCATCCGTACGGAGACATCATCATCAAGTCTGAAACAGTCAACATGAACAGCACAAGCATGTTCGACGATGTGAAGGTAGTCAATGCCCGTGCTGGCCATAACGTGTCTAGTGAATATGTGGTCAATGCCGGTGCTGGGCACAACGTGTCTAGTGAATATGTGGTCAATGTCAGTGCTGGCCACAACGTGCCTAGTGAATATTTAGTCAATGCCAGTGCTGACCACAACGTGTCCAGTGAATATGTAGACCAAGCCGTCAACAGTAGTAGCCATTCACGAGAATCGAACCAAGACCTGAGGTACTCCTTGTACCAGCCCGTGACTTCATCCTCTTCACCATACAACCTGACTTCCAACAGCTCCACGTTAGCTCACAACATCAGCACACGGAGGAGGAGTATGATAAGACGCCTGTTTGATAGACTTTTGTGACAATCTGTTGAGTTTAAGTAATGAGGAGCTTCTATTGTTTTCTCAATCATTTGATATTTTATATAAAAAAACATTGACTCAACATAAGTAATTCTGCCTTGGTCCATCCAACTGCTTCAATGCGCCTGACATGTAAGTCTGTTAAGTTGCCACGGATAATCTCTGGAGACTTTAACAGCTCTGTGGACCATGTAGATGAAGTGATTTCCCTGATCTTTTCAATGTAGCTTCTATTAGTACATAATTGTATAAAATAACCAACTTTATTTCAAAACAACATAACGGACATCTTACAAATAAAACATTTCTTCCAATTTTTCAGCGGTTGGAAGAGTTCCTCTTCTATTAGTTATAAGTTATATATAAATATGTTAATAGATCACAATTAATAATTTTAAATCAACCAAATTGTGGGTTTAGTTTTAAGTCTGAGGATTTGTGCTACAGAACCTTAAGGCTACTCTATAAAATGATGCTTTTAGAAGTACACGTTATACAGGGTGGGGCAAAAGTCTGGAAACCCCTGAATAACTTTCGAATGGCTTCTTCGGTAAAATTAAAATTTTGTAAGGTAAACCTGGCTAATAAGACCTTCTTTTAGAGTCGGGTCGATTTTTGTTACCGGTCCCCATGTAGGGGCCATGGGGGCCAACTTCATTTTTTTAAATACGAACCCCCACCTTGCGATACATTTTTGGAAAGGTCTTTAATTAAGAAATACATTGATGCAAATTTTATTTTTTAAATATTATTTGTTTGCAAATGGCGTCCAACTTTGTGTATGCAGTAAAGTCTGGAAACCTCTGAATATCTTTTGAAAGGGCTTTCTCAGTAAATTTAAAACTGTGCACGGTAAGTCGGGGTAATTAGACCTTTCCAAAAATATATCGCAAGGTGGGTTTTTGTATTTAAAAAAATGAAGTTGGCCTCCATGGCCCCGACATGGGGGTCGGTAAAAAAAAATCGGTCCCATTCTAATATAAAGTCTAATTATCAAGGATTACCGTACACAATTTTAAATTTACTGAGAAAGCCATTTCGAAAGATATTCAGGGGTTTCCAGACTTTACTGCATACACAAAGTTTGACGCCATTTGCAAACAGTTAATAATAAAAAAAAAATAAAATTTGCACCAATGTATTTGTTATTTAAAGACCTTTTCAAAAATGTATCGCTAGGTGGGGGTTTGTATTTAAAAAAATGAAGTTGGCCCCCCTGGCCCCGACATGGAGGCCGGTAACAAAAATCGACCCGACTCTAAAAGAAGGTCTTATTTGCCCGGTTTACCGTACAAAATTTTAATTTTACCGAAGAAGCCATTCGAAAGTTATTCAGGGGTTTCCAGACTTTTGCCCCACCCTGTATACATTGAGGCCCTAGAGTTATAAGTTCACTAGAAATAATTTCGTTCCTGCTTGAAATACTGAAAGAAGAAAAACACGAGTTTTTTTTATTTTTATTTTGCGGTTTTTGAGTGTCAACAACGTGTAAATATTCAAAAGTATGTAGCATGATGGTACACCCTGTATAAAAAATTACAATCTATTTAATCTCAACTAAAAATAAACACGTGTTTTCAAATGAATCGGTCCAAAGAGAAAGAACCTCAGTCCAAAAATCGGTTTTTTGGGAAATCGAGAAAAACTGATTAACTTTAAAAGTTCTCATTTGAAAAAAAAATTAAAAATATGTGGCTAAACTACTTACTATAAAATATGTACAACCAAAATATTTTGATTTTATATGTAACACAAGACAAGATATCAGCACTTTTGTGTTATGGACTTAGGTTCTTTCTCTTTGGAACGGTGGACTGAGGTTCTTTCTCTTTGCTTTGTTAACTTTAAGAGGGATGATATGACATAAAAACCATATTTTAAAGGAAGAATGAAACATTATTTTGTAAATAATAATTACTTTTTGTATTTGAGAGTTATTTCGGAGAGTCCTGATAAAGTAAATCGTAAACAAATATCAGCAGATAACGGACATTCGGAAGAGAAAGAACCTCAGTCCTGGACTGAGGTTCTTTCTAAAAAAAATACCACATCGAAAAACACGGAAAGGGATCAAAAATTAGGTTGTTTATGCGTGGATCCAATGTATTTATGTTCGTAGAATTCAAATCTGACTCTAACTCAAAATCGTAAATTTTGGACTGAGGTTCTTTCTCTTTGGACCGATTCAAATAGGAACTAAATTATTTCTGGTGAACATAACTCCAGGGTCACACTGTATATTATTATTATAACAACAAATAATACTGTGTACTTAAGACATAGGATTTGAGAAGTTAACATTGATAAATTCCAGAAATTATAGTGTAAAAATATGTGTATTATTATTACGATGTTTAAAATTTTGGCGACCAAGTTATTCTCCCTTTGTATACAATATTTTCATTAAATATTTCGGTTTGTTTATATAGCTTTTCTTATTTTATTACGTTTATGTGTATTGTAAAATAAAATAATATTATGAATTGTAAAAGATAATGTATTATAAAATAATTTTTCACAAATTATGAGGGGAAATTGAATTTTCAGAATTTTGTTGTTTCCTGTTTATTTTTCTATCGGAGTACAAATAAAGATCGTTTCTGTTGTTGTGAAGAGTGTGAGAATTAATCTTCTTTTCACATGCTTCTTTTTACAATATTTAGAGAAGCTGAAGTTTTCCTCATAAAATGTTTCTCTATAAATTCTCTTCGCTTTTAGAATTTTTAGATAGTGCACTACAAAGGATAAGGAATAAGAGAGTCTTTTTTAAAAAATTATACCTCAAAAACAAACTTTTTTAGTTAAAGTCAAACGCTTTCTTTTTATAGGGCGTTCTTCACATCTCGACCAAGGTGTTTGATATACCTATTGAAGTTTTTATGAAAAGGTTAAAGGACTATTCTCTGCCACTTAATCCCAGATGGTCTGGTTTGGTCCTGGCCTATAGAGCTAAGAAAACCAGAATTCTAAGAAAACACTCATTACATGATAAGTAACATTAAATACATACATAATAATCTCGATAGTAATTATGACAGAAAAGCAAAAAATATGTTAAATAATACCTAATGCCGCTTGTGTAATGGCACAATACCCAATTCCTCGATGAATTTTTTTACATTTTGTAAACTGTATGTATTAAAATAATATAAAAATATCTTATCCATTTTATATCAAATACAATGCGAAGAAGCTCTGGGAATAGGTGACCCGTTGCTTCTCTAAGTATACCTAATACAGTGAGGCTTGAGGCTTCAAGGTATACGACGCGACGTATACTCAAGCAGAGGAGCATGAGGAGGATATAAAACGAGACTCAGAGATGAAAGCTTTATGGGGTGAACTTTATTATTTCAGGGTGAATGTGGGTGGAATGTATATAATGAATAATAATATATATTCATATTTATGTTGCTATAATAATGGTATATACCTATTATGTAAGAGGCGACAATACCC